>JAIVFJ010000050.1:0-346908 GCA_025765615.1 Zopfochytrium polystomum
GAGAAGAAGACACAGATCTGGGTGCAGGGGGGTCGCACGATGCAGGTCGGCCCCGCTTCGCTGCCGTTGCGTCGATCGACGGAGGGGTGCGGTGTTTCGGGTGGCGGGGGGGTTGCTGGGGCGTTGCTGGAGGATCGGTTGCCGTGGGAGTTGGCGTGGTAGCGGTAGCAGTCTGCCAAACGTGGCGATTTGCGGCGTCGAGAGCGGCGGCGTCGGTAGAGTTTAGATCGGCCAGCACACTGTGGAACCGGCTGGCGATCGTCGGCTTACAGTGGGAGCAGGCGATCGACAATCGACGGATACCGGATTTCGCGTTCGGACGGCCAGCAACTCCTCGCGATATGAGATGCTTACTGCAGATCGGGCAGAGGATCTCCTTCTGATGGTGGTGGAAGAGATCTCGTTCGAGCGAATGGAATTCGGCGGCAGTGGTGACGTTAAATCGAGATCGGGGAAACGGAGTGGTCGATGTTGGCGTGGGTGCGGTTTCCTGACTGCCTAGGACAGCTTCAGAGGCCGCGACGACCGCCGGTGGGTGGGTGATCGATGGGAAGTTGAGTTTGGTTTGCTTTGACAGCGTGGTCGACTGCGACTTTGCCTCGCGACGACGTCCTCGGTGTCTGTTCCAGACACGAGAATGTGAAGAAAGAAAAAGTCCCCCCCTAACCCTAACCCTGGTCTAGGCAGGGGTGGAAACTCCTGGGTGTAGTTGTGGTAGCTGAGCGTAGATCGTGGACGAGGTTGGGGATCACGACCTCGATCACGGCTGCAAGGCGAAGTAGGTTACTACGACATCGCAAAATGAGATTTAGCATACCGATGGGGCGGCGTGTACCGTCCAGGTCCTCGCTGTTGAGCGACGGGGCGATCAGGGCCAGCAGCAACTTGCTGGGGTTGATTACCATGGGAGCTGGCGACGGCTAGAGAGCCGTTGGAGGCGCCGGGGGAGCCATTGGCAGCGGCGGCGGCGGCGGCGACGGCGGCGGCAGCGGCAAGATCGCGGGTGTTGAGCATCTTTGTGAAAAGGAAAAGATTTGTTTCTCTTTTCTTTCTTTTTTTTTTTTTTTTTTTTTTTTCTTCTCTTTCTCTTCTTGTAAAGAAGAAAAACAATAAAGAAAGTATTTTCTTTCACTTAAAGGGAAAATGAATGAAAGGGAGTTGCCGATGGGCAAGCGAGTCTGAGTGGAGTGGGAATTGAACCTCGCTACATTCAATCAGTACGGCGTGTGCGTTAACCAACTGCACAACACAATCATTTGTGACTACTTCTTTGAAGATTGGAGGTTCGGAGCTCGAACCTTTATTGAGCTGTGTAAAAAACACAAGTTCTTTCTGACTGCAATGTCTCTTTCGGAGTCTGCAGGGCGAATCGAACCGAGGTCCGATACCGACAGAGCGCAGTACGGAACTCCGTTTCAAAGCCACTGAGCAAGTAAGGCTTTGAAGTTATGCCACACAAGACAAATTGTGGCACTATGAGGCAGTTCAAAAAGAAAGAGAGCCGCCCACTTTATGAGACTCCCTGTTCTCAATAAAGTTAGGAAGCCCCCCCCTGTGAGACTGTGCTCTCTAACTCCTCACCTAGGGCTATAGGTGGAAACTAGAGCATGGACCTAAATACCAATCCTGACTAATGAAAAGGGGCAAAAGGAGGGTGTCTAGGGGCACTAGACAGGAAAGTGTATTTGGAGTCTTAAAAAGCCCAAGAAAAACACAAATAAATCTCTAACACAAAAGAGGGGAAATATAAAAAAAACAGTAAAAACAGGAAAAACAGGATAAACTACTAATTGAAAAAATAAGTAAAAATCATCAATAAAGAAAGGAGAAAAAACCCTATGATCTCATACCCTTTCATGAGGCCTTTCATCATGGTAGCTTATGCAGCAGCTCTGTGTTAGCTCTGTGTACACCTGGACTCTGTACTTCTACCCACTGAAGCACATCATCCTAATCCATTTCCAAAAGTGAGGGGGGCAAGGCTTAGTCATTGTGCAGAACTTAGCATTTCTGCATCATTCAGTTAGTGACTGCCAGCATGTCTCGAACTTAGCACCTTTCCCATTGAAGGGAGCGCTCTACACCACTGAGCTAGAGGGCCTCTGGCCAAGAGTGCAGAGCAGCCTGAGCCATTCGGCCTGCAACTTAGTGCGTAATAATAACATGAATAATATACATGGCCGCGGCTAAGAGACAGTCCAAATATCAGTGGTTCGGCTTGCAGGGACAATAATAACCCATGAAAATAATAAGAAATGGGGTCCAGCCGTGTTACGTCACTTTCGTGAAACGTTGTTTGGTCAAGTCAAATTGATAATCCTCACAAGTTATCAGTTAAAAAAGCGGGGTATACTCTTTTTATTTGAGGTCACAGGCTCAACAGCCTGTCGTCCTCACAAGTTTCTTCAAGTAGCTCACTTTCATTCACATCACCCACAAATGTCGTTGTAAAAGGACAAACTTCCAATACTTTTCTATACCTCCCAGCAAGTCTTTCAGCAGGTAACAATGTTACTATCACAAATTTAGGAGGCACTTCTGGTAACTTTAATACAAGTGTTATAATTAAAATGGGCTCTTCAAACACTTCAGGAGGTGTTGCACGTCTTGATCCAGGTGAATCAGTGCGAATTGTTGCAACCACTTCAAATCCAACAATTCCAAAACAATTACAAACAACTTTCTATAGAAATCCGAATCAAAGACTCAAAAATTTGAAAGGATCTACCAGAACCATTCCTAATGCAAGAAACTGGCAAAGCGTTGCTTTCAGCCCTGACCTCGGTTTATTTTGCGCTGTAAATTTAGGATCTGCAGCTTATGTTATGACAAGCAATGATTCAATCAATTGGGTTGAAAGAACAATCCCAAATACAAGAAACTATGCATCCATTGCTTGGTCTTCTGAACTTGGACTTTTTTGTGCAGTGTGTTCTGGTGCAGCTGTAGTTTTAACAAGCTCCGATGGTGTTAATTTTACAGAACGTTCTATTCCTAACACACGACAATAAGCTGCAATTTGTTGGGCACCTGAGCTTCTTATTTTTGTCGCTGTTTGTACTGACGCAGCTGTTGTTTTAACAGGCCCGCTCGAATGCGTATGTTACGCTTCCCCCGCCCCCCGCAGCCCGCCCCGTCGGTAACGGCCGCTGCGTCCGTCCGCGCGAGGGCGGACCGCTGGCGGATTGGCGACGGCGGTGGAGGTTGATGACGAAGAAGACTACGGCAAGCGGGGGCGGGAGTCGGGCAGCAGCGGCCGCGGCGGCGGCGGCGGCGGCGTCGCGTAAGGGTTTGCGTTGGTGTTATCCTCCAAAAATCATGCCATCCCTTGAATCACTTTACGCACACTGAAAAAATGACGGCTCCCACATTCGCCAATTTCCGCAAGAGCCCTTTCTTCCTAACCCTAAGGAGACGTCATTGCTTAAACATCCCTTGTCACCTCAGGAACAGGCGGTTGCTGGGGGTCGCGAGTGCAATCAGGTGCAGAAGCAGCGTTGCGTGGGGAAAACATACGCGTCTTGAAGGGGGGGAAGGGTACTGTCTATTTTTCGATGATGCCAATTCATGGCAGCAGGGATGATTGCTCACTGGGTATTCCGTGGGCGCCGTTCGCCGGCGGGAGCTCAAAGCAGCATTTCATCCAGTCTTGATCAGAGGCTCAGGGGTCCGACGGCGTGTCTCTCTCTCTCTCTCTCTCTCTCACTCTCTTTCTCTCACACACACACACACTCTCTCTCTCTCTCTCTTTCCTCGCTATGCGCTTTTTTCTCCTTCTGGTAGCGTTTGTTTTTGTTTTTATTAGTTTATTGGGTCAATTGTTTTTTCAAGCCAAGACCCAATGAGAATTGAATTCCATTCATCCTGTGTAGTTGTGTGCGTGTGTGTGAGTGAGTGTTTGTTTGCCCGCCCGCCCCGCGCTGTTTTGGGGGAAGTGGTCAGAGGTGGCGTATGGGGCAGGCTCCGCCACCTCAGTGAGCAGCTCAACCCTCCTGCTGCTTCCCCGAGGCTGTCTTCGGGCTCTTGTTTTGGGAGGCGAACCGCCATGAGGGAGCGCTTCCGTTTGAAGACTCGGATGACGCAGCAACAATGCTGTAGTGGTTGGTGTACGTGGCGGTGGCCGCTAGGGTTACCACTGTTCCATTTGCCGCCAGGACTGCTGGTGTAGCCGCTTGGGCTGTGTTTACCATTGCTAGGCGGATCGTCGCTGAAGCCTTGTCTTTCAACAGCGAGCCCGTGGTCTTCTTCCGCCAAGCGGAGAACTCAATCGACTGCGTGAGAGGTGGGTAGTTGTACTTGATCGTTACTGATGCCATTTCTATCTCAGATTGTTCTCTAGCTGAATGTGGGGCTATCCCTCGTAAGGTGTGAAGATATCGGGTCGTTGATGGTTATAGACTGGATGGGATGGGATGAGTGGCGCAAGTTCTCGTTCCCTCGTTTTTTTTGTTGTGTTAATTATATTGTCATGTGCGCAGGCGTATCCTAACAGTAACAAATCCGGGAAAGTGTTTTTGTCCTTTCGGTTTTTTCTCAAACTGCCCTGCGCAAAAATTGACATTTGACGATGGGCAGGCGGTGGACCACTACTTGTCCTCTGGCAGCATGTCGCTGTTTTTCGAAATCCTGTTTTGACGAATTGGCCCGCACAGGCGCCATGCAAAGAGAAAAGAAAGCTCGTTCGAGGCTGAGCGCCTGCGAGGGCCAAGATGATCTTATCGAAAAAGTCCAACCGGCACCGACAACCCTATCTGTCCGGCGAAGCTGCTCCGGCACGAACAATCGCGGAATGCCCTCGAGCGTGGTAGTATGTGTCAGAGGAATGTTCGTCTTTAATGCACGCCCAGCGGGATGCGTCGGTTCCGGGGTGGGCCGCCAAGGCTTTGGTGGTTGCGGAGGGCATGGCGAGCACGGACGGCGAGCACGGACGGCTCGGCTGCGGTCTTGGTAGTCCGCCGCGTGGCGGTGGTGGTGCGGTGGCGGGGACGGTGGTAAGAAAATGCCTTATCCTCTGACACGTTTTGGTCGAACCTGACTCTTCTTTCGTGAACGGCGATCAAGGTGCCCCGACAGACTGGTCTCCAATTCCTTTGACGACGAGGAGTTGGTCGCTGACTACGCAAGCGACGTCGACTTCCGTCGCAGAGTACCTGTTGCTGACTTGGTGGCAAGCGAGGACGAAGCGTTGGTGGACTTGACTAGACGTATTGTTTTCTTCTTCAACAGTTTTCAATAACCTCTTCGGTCACAAAACTTACAAACTCAAAACCTTACAGGCGGAAGGGTGACAATCATTGGCGCGATGGTCGCAGGTGCGGCAGCCCTTTGTGGCAGGTGCGGCGGCCGAGGCGGGCACAGACGCTTTGGCGGCGGTCATGGTGGGCCGCCGCTGATGGGCGGTGGTGGCTGAGTGTGACCGAGACTGGATGAGCCAAGTTTGCCGACATCGGACAGCACTGTACTTGTTTTCTCTCTTTTTCTTTAGTTTCATTCATCGTCTTTTTGTCTCCACAGACGCCAGATGCCCGACCACGCCGCCGCCGCCGCCGCCGCCGCCGCCAGCACCACCGCCTCTTCGTCGCCATTGCCGCCATCGTTGCCATCGCCGCCACCGCCACCGCCATCAACCACACAGAGAACCAGCCAGGACAGCACTGTCTGGCTCGCATCCTCATCATCATTGTCATTGCTGTCCGCGTTCCAGGCCATGTCGTTTGGGGAAGGCAACCACCACCACTAGCATGACGTGCACGCGCTCGACCACGACAATCTCGACCAGATGGACCAGCCGCTGGACGGGGAAAGAAGGTTCGACCCCACGCACGCACACCAAACTCGCTGGCGCAGACACACCATCGTAGCTGATCCTCACCCACTTTTTTTGAACATGCTCAGCATTTGAATCGTACCCAGACGGCGCGCAGGATGCGTGGATGGTTAGGGGGCGACTTCCAGGACCGCCTCGTATCAGACGGAGTCGCACTGGGGTCGACGCTGGCGTGGATCGGCTCGCTGCAGGTGGGCATCGAGGCCATGATCGCGCTGCCCAGCGTTTGGCTCATCACCGCGTAGGGCCTGGTAAGAAACAGTGCGTGCAGCCGGTCTTTTTGGCCGGTCTTTTGTCCGGTGCTGGACAACAGACTGACCTTACCCCCCAGCTTCCCTCCCTTTTCAGCGCCGCATCGCCCTCCTCAGCACGTCGCTCGTGACGGCCGGCCTGGACAATGTTCAGCGCCAGCGGGTCTGGATCTGCCAGAATGCGTGATCCAGGTCGAGCTTGTTGCTGCCCCAGATCCGACCGGCGTGACGCGGATCCCCATTTCCTCCATCCAGTGGCGCTGCAGGCGGATCCCCAGCTCCTTCGCCTTGACAAAGGGTTGGTGGACGATCGGCGGCGCCACGCCGGGGATCGGTCAGCCACCGCGTGTCCAGTCCGTGTGGCAGGGCAGACAGCGTCGGCGTCGGCGGCGGCGGTGCTGGCGGTCGCCAGAGCCATGTGGACGAGGCGCTTGCGATGGGCAAACTTGAGGACGGACTTTTCGCGTGGCGGCCGCTTGTGCGAGGTCTTCATGGCGTCGACGAGAGATGCGAATGTGTTTGTGGATCCGTTGCTGGCGGCGGCAGCGGTCTGCGCCATCTTCGCAACAAGGTACCCATGCGAGGTGACAGCGCAGTATCCAGCCACCACGTGGAAAGGCGGAGAATGCGTGGATTTGAGGTGGCAGCGTGCGACGTAAAAGAGATGAATGTGTTGCAGGTGGACGGGGTTGAAGGAACCGCCAACGACGACGAAACCAGCATCGTCGTCGTGGCAGGGCTGGATGGTGGGCTGGAGACGTAGTTTCTGTGCCCTCACATAAAACCATAATAAAATGAAAAAATGACAAATAAAATCAATTGCGAGTCTGTGGGAACGCTGTTGGGGTCACTCTGTGTGGGACGCAGTGCGGGCTTCAGAGCTCTTTGGGAACGCATTTGGGGGTAAAATTGACAAAAAAAATTCAATTGCACGTGGTGGGGACTCTGTGGGAACGCTGATGAGAGGGACTCTGTGGGAACGCTGTCGGAGTCGTGCTCTGTGGGACGCAGTCGGGATGCTCTGGGGGCAGTCTCTGTGGGACGCAGTGAGGACATAGTTTTTTTTGCCCTCACGTAAAACCATAACAAAATGAAAAAATTGACAAAAAAAAACAATTTCCGCAATCGGCAGACTCTGTGGGAACGCTGATGCGAGGCACCCTCTGTGGGAACGCTGATGAGAGGGCGCTCTGTGGGACGCAGTGCGGCTTTGTTTGTACTAATCGGCTTCGTTTGTACTAATCGGCCCGCCGGATGGATACGTCTAGGATACACCGCATTTTGGCCCACAGGACATGCTGTGCCAAATTTGGATGAATTTGGCCAGACTTAACCACCTGGTGGCACACACTCCAGTGGAAAAGCTCAGATGGTGGCCAATGCTCCAAGAAAGAATTCCTTTGCCCGGAACCTTCTGCTATGGCTACCTTCATGATTGAATTGGGACAATTGCTGCGTAAAACGCAGTTGTATGCCTTGTAGGTCCACTTGGACTATAGCTTCTGTCTAAATTGACCATGGAGATCTCACACAACCAGAGGGCTGCTTACAACAATCAACAATATCAAAAGAGCACCATCAGGAGACAGAGCCTGTCTCTTTTGCGCAGGAAAACTGGGGATCACAATGGCTTACACTTATTTCAACTTGTGACTGGGCTTGGGACACAAACGCGTGCATACCCTGCTGCAAGCCCTGTACCTTGAATTCAATTCATGGCTAAGGACAGGAGATCAGTACCCTTGACTTGCGCCTCACTGAAGTAGGCGGACATGTGTGTTTTGTGTGTTTCTGGGTGTTCCTGTTCCTGAGCTTGAAGAGGTTGAAAATCCCTAGTATGAATAACTGAGACAGGGTTATAATGATGCCTTGCACACTGCAATATGGCTAGGCGAGGGTGACTGGTGTGGGGGGAAACACCTCTCCTAAAATTATCTCTTGGGAGAGGAGGAGAACAAGTGGTTTCACTGGCTTTCCTTTCCACTTTACTCAGAAAAATTTATCAACAGCACGAGCCAGCACCTGGGTCTGCACCAGCAATGGCTCTCTCTCAGCAAGGGGATTGTGTAGAGTGTGAGACTCTGCTCTCTAACTCCTCACCTAGGGCTATAGGTGGAAACTAGAGCATGGACCTAAATACCAATCCTGCTAATGAAAAGGGGCAAAAAGGAGGGTGTCTAGGGGCACTAGACAGGAAAGTGTATTATTTGGAGTCTTAAAAAGCCCAAGAAAAACACAAATAAATCTCTAACACAAAAGAGGGGTTTCTCACACCAAAGCATGAAACTCAGACACAATCACAAAAGAAAGCATAATCCTCTGGTGCAAGACACAGAAGGGTTTCATCTGGGGCACAAGGTCAAAAAGCCAAGTTAGACCAGAGACAGAACCGACTGAATCGGTAAGACCGACTGAATCGGTAAGGGGAGTGACAAGCCACTACAACCCATCAAAAGAAACAACAAAAGAAATAAACAACAAGTCAAACCCTGAGTTGGAGGGGGTTGGAGAGACAAAGGGCAGACACAAGGAACAGTTAGTGTGCAGAGGTGCCTGTTGAACCAAATCAGAACTGTTTTCCACTTAACAGAACCAGACACAACTTGTCTCACTCCAAGGAGAGTGTTCCAACTCAATCCAAGGGAGAGGGTGTGTCAGGAACAGGGCAGGACAGGACAAGGCAGACAAGGAACTGAGAGGAGTGATGATTGTATTGGAAACAATAATTCACTTGAGGGATGGGACAGGTCCCCCATCCCCCTTTTATACCTTTTGAGAGTCTTCCTTGTCAAGACTCAAAGAAAGTTCCAGAAAGAGCAATTAGTAATACAATGATACCAATGATACCAATGACAACAAGACAAGTCAGGAAAGCAAAGAAGGTTCCAGAAGGCTCCACAAGGTTCCATGAAGGAATGTTCTAGAATGTTCCAGAAGGTTCCAGAAGGTTCCATGAAGGAATGTTCTAGAAGGTTCCAGAGGTTTCCAGAGGGTGATTCATAACAGGGTGCAACCAGGGTGGGAGACAGTGGGACTCTTCTTGCTCCATCCTACCAGGAGACAGACCTCTGCCTCACCAGGCCAGAGAGAATAACCTGTCTTAGAAGCAAGGAAGGTCAATACCCACTCCCACACACAAGGAAGACACCAAAGACAACCACAGGTATTAGCATGAAAGGAAGAGGGTCTGAACCCAGCGAACCAGGCCCACCAAAGGCCAAAGGAACCATCACCAGGAACAGGGAGGAATACCAGAGAGTCCATACCACCACATAATACCTGACCAGCCAACTCATTCATATCACCCTGAGAGACCTGGATTTGAAGCGATGTATTGACAGGAACCAGTGAGGCACTACCACAGTTTTACCCTCCCACCATCCATCATCAAGTAGCTCCTACCCCAGACCAGCCTAAACAGTATGCAGAATGGTGAGGTGCATTGGGACTTGAACCCAGCACACTGCCATAAATGGCCAAGAGAACTAATTCTCCTGTCACACACCAGGGGACTGCCACCCCCAGCTCATACACACAGTCAGAGAAGGACTAAGGGCAGGCAAGAAGGCTTCAGGAACAGGTTCTAAGGGGCAACAAGAATGGGGGGTGGGCTGCTTAAATAGGAGAGGTTTGGAATCAGCAGGGTGAAGGAAGAAGGAAGGGAAAAAGAGGGGAAAACATATACAAAAGAACAAAACAATAAATAAAACAGCAAAGAAGAGAGAGGAGGAGTGAGTCACCAAACAATGGGGCTGAGCCATCAAACAAGGAAGACAACTCAGAACATCGTGGAGCATTTCTTGGCATCAGCTGCCAAGAAAGATGGAGGAGATGGAGAGAGCTGGTTGGTGCAAAGAGGAAGACAGTCACTCACAGCCACAAAAGAAAAGAGAGACACACACAGAGACAACAAACAAACAAATAAATAAAAGATGAAACAGTAAAAACAGGAAAAACAGGATAAACTACTAATTGAAAAACTAAGTAAAAATCATCAATAAAGAAAGGAGGAAAAACCCTATGATCTCATACCCTTTCATCATGAGGCCTTTTTTTTCATCATGGTAGCTTATGTAGCAGCTCTGTGTTAGGTCTATGTACACCTGGACTCTGTACTTCTACCCACTAAAGCACATCATCCTAATCCATTTCCAAAAGTGAGGGGGGCAAGGCTTAGTCATTGTGCAGAACTTAGCATTTCTGCATCATTCAGTTAGTGACTGCCAGCATGTGTCAAACTTAGCACCTTTCCCATTGAAGGGAGCGCTCTACACCACTGAGCTAGAGGGCCTCTGGCCAGTAGTGCAGAGCGGCCTGAGCCATTCGGCCTGCAACTTAGCGTGTAATAATAACATGAATAATATACATGGCCACGGCTAAGAGACAGTCCAAATCTCAGTGGTCGGCTTGCAGGGACAATAATAACCCATGAAAATAATAAGAAATGGGGTCCAGCCGTGTTACGTCACTTTTGTGAAACGTTGTTTGGTCAAGTCAAATTGATAATCCTCACAAGTTATCAGTTGAAAAAAATGGGGTATACTCTTTTATTTGAGGTCGCAGGCTCAACAGCCTGTCGTCCTCACAAGAGTGATAACTGACAGTCACACTGGGATCAGGTCTGTCTTGTACCTCTTGCTACTAGCTGCACCTAACTTTAGGACTGTGGTTGGATGTCTCAGGACGCTTGGCTTCTGTTTGGCTGTCTCATGACACTGCAGGTTCACTCCAGGTGAGGGCTTTCTGCCAACAGTTGCGTAGCATAGAGCGATAATACAGTTACAGTGCTCTGCCGTCCCTGTGGACAACGTGGCTGAGCGGTTAAGGCGACAGACTCGAAATCTGTTACTCTTTGGGTGCTCAGGTTCGAGTCCTGCCGTTGTCGTTGGAGGGCATTTAAAACAGTGCCAAAGTGGTCTGGCTGTTACCTCCATTGCCATTAGGGGTCCTGAATTTTGCCACAGGTGCATGGTCGTTCTCCAATAATTGGAGGCTGCTGGAAGTAACTAAGGATTGAAATTGATGTCCTGATACCCAAGAAACATTGCATAGATCACATCACAAAAATCCTTATGTGAAAAAACTGCAGAGACTCTCCCAGGTGACAATAGCAATACTCTGATAATTCTTGGCATCAAGTCTACTTTCATTTGTTCTGGAGGAAATCAAATCTACAACCTGATATCAATATAGATAGCCAGGTAAATAGCCAGGTAAATAGCCACTGGACCAAGCCATACAACACCAATATGGGTCCAAATGTCACTATATTCTATTGATTTAGATCCTTAGAAATGACTGCAATACAACCAGCAAACAAAACCTGTGGTTTGCCAGCTGCTGGCTGCCAGTGTGAGGATCCGTATTGCGGCAGTGGTGTTTGGTGCCTGCTAGAGTTGTAGATGCAACCCAAAAGCTTTGGGCGGCCTATGAAATTTTTAATCTCATGGGTCAGTAGTTAGCTGGGGTTTTACAAGCGCTCCCTGAGATAATTATTGACAATTACCAAATAGTAGGCCCACCACCATGAAAATTCTAATTTTAAACTTTCCCATAATTTATCCTGCATAACAGCAAACCTTTGTCCTGTCCTCTGCATCACAAAAGAGCTCCTTGTGTTCTTTATGCTGACTGGGCCACAGCATAGAGGACACACCCCTTTTCTTTCCTGTTTACTTTTTGTTGCTTTGGTTGATGTCGCTCCCTTTTACCATTCTTCAATCCCCTTTCTGTGTAATGATGTGTGGCCTCCCAGAGCTTCAAATTTCATCCATTGTCATTTTTGAGGAAAGCTCTTCAAATTTGAGAGAGGTGTGGCTGAATGTGTGGCTGTTGCCTTACAAATTGTTCTTTTCTTTCCTTTTCTCCTTTTTTTAATTCTTTTGTGTTGTTTCATTTTTCTTGCTTTCCTTCTTTCTTTCTTGTTGTCTTTTCTTTTTCTCCTTGACTGCTATAAACACTGCCGCCCCTTCCACTTTCCCTTTCTCTTTATCTATGTTCTATCTTACTTTCCTCAATAAAACTCTCTCTCTCAGGGCCATCATATTGTTCTTTGTTTGTTGAGGTGCTTCTTCCTGGCCAGTGCGTTGTTGACCAAGGAGGGAGAAGGTGAGTCCTCTTAGGCCAGAGCCACCAGATCAAGCTGAAGAGGCAAGAACAACATTCCCCTTGGGCCAGTGTGTGAAGACCAAGCCTTGTGTGATGGCTGGTTCTGGGACAGTACTAGGACAAAAACAGGAAAAGCGAGACTTTATCTAGGCCAGGTTTCAGGTGGTATCTCAAGAATTCCTCAACAGTCTGAACCCTTACCTGTGTGTACGCAAGCCTGGACTTGGCACAGACACAAACTTCTTGGTATGTTTCACCTCTCGATAGCAGCCTCAATGTACAACCAAATAACAGCTTTGTTGTGTAGCTGCTTGGATTGCACTTGAACTCCCACTTCCGCCACCCTCAGCGCTTTACCCATACCTGCAGATTGCAGATGAGTGGCAGCTGGCTCCTGGTCAATCCTGACGTTAAGGCTCAGCGGTTTGACCGAACTGGTGCTTTATCCGACTGGTTTAAGGCCAGCACAGTGCTTAAAACAATGTAAAATTTCACCCAGTGGCATATATTGCTTGAAAGTTTCATGTGGTTTGCTTTCACTGGAATATTTCTGGGCAGAACAATGCAAGTCAGAACTCTGGTTAAGCAAACCGCCGAGCCTTATCTTGATGCAACTCTGGGTATCAGCAAGTCGCTGTGCCAGACGCTGTGCCTGTGCAAAGCACCATGGAGGTGCCTGCCAATACAGCTACACGTAAGCCCACACCCATAGCTGCACCTGCGCCTACATGTACTCCCTCGAAGGATCTGTCAACTCGATCAAGTTCTGACGACTTGACCCGCCTTGTTGACAGAGGCCACAAATGTTTGACTCTGATGACGAGAGCTTGGGCTGGCATGCCTGTGCTTCTGTTCTGGTTGACACTACTTTGGGCCCAATGGCATCCACCCCCTACTGCCAGTGCTGAGTCCAGCACCTGGGAAAAACAACTCACAGAATGCGTGGCTCTTTGGACCTTTCAGGTCCACATTGATCCCCTGGACCCACAAACACCGCTACGGCAATGATGCATGGCCAGCACTTTGGGGACCTTTCATGCCTGAGACAGTGGGATATCGGGGTATTCCGGGGATTGAACCCGGGACCTCCTGCACCCAAAGCACAAATCATACCACTAGACTAAATCCACTGCCAGTGTTTCTGCAAAACAGAGAGTTGACGTCACGCCACCACTGACATTTCTGTCTGGCCGTATGGCTCAAGTCGATAAAGCATTGTTTTTTTTCTTGTGCCCTAGGGCGCCAAAGGTCTCACTGGCACCCCCTTCAACTGTGCTGTCAGGCAGACTTGGACTTGTCATCTCTTCAGTGAAACTTTGCCACACTCAAACTTTTGCAGCAAGTCTAAGAAGTGGGCAAGGCCAGCTGGCCCACGTGCAAGATTGTTATTCAGACGTTGGACCCAGTTTGGCCCTGACTCCGAAACCCCAGAGGCTCACAAAATCTGAAAACAAATAAATGAAAATTACAATAAAGTGAAGTAATGGGGCTGCCATTCAGCCCCCTTTCGTCCTGCACAGGGTTCGAACCTGCGCTCCCAAAGGGAAATGCCTTAGCAGGGCACCGCGTTAACCACTCCGCCAACAGGACCCTCCACAAGTCCCTTTAGGCAAACAAGGGTGGTGCAACTGGGCCTACCTGAAGCCTTTTTTCATACACTACCCAACAGCAAGACAGCAAGATCCTCTGCAACTGCAGCATTCAAGCATGAGCTTGGCTGGAAGCATGCTTACTTAGAGCTGCTTTTGACTTGGCGCTTGCAAAACCCTGGTGCTATTGCTGCAACTGCAGACATCGGAGTATCTCCAGCAGTCCACGAGCATAGCAGGACTCGAACCTACAATCTTTCGATCCGAAGTCGAACGCGGTAACCATTTCGCCATATGCCCACACCAAAATTTGAAAGACTGTCATCATTCGCCTCCTGCTTGTTTCCTGTTTTTTTTTTTTTTTTTGGTTGGTGTGTTCTGCCTTTTCATTTCACTCCCCTCCCCCTTACCGTTCTGCAGGTGGCTAGTGTTTAAGAGGACCAATAACAAGGGGATTAACAGCATGAAGGTGCAACAATCAGGATCCTGCCAATCAAACTGGACTTGAGCAAGAGACTTTGCCCACCAATGCTGTCTGTTGTAACTTGTGCTTGCTGTCAATTTGGCATTTAGATAGCTAAAGGAAGGATAATGGTCAGTTGGAATTGGCAGGCCAAGTATCCCACCCCAGCAACCCAAGTGATTGCATTGCAAGTTTGCACTTTTTTTTTGCATGAGGGGAAACTTTTTTCAATCAATGTAGCAAAAGTTGCACATGTTGCACAGCGCAACTTTGCATGGGGTAAAGTGCCTGTCTTGGTCAGGCTTCCACAGTCCAACCCCCCACATCATGCTGGATTCGCAACCTGACTTAAGTTTTTTGTTTATTTTTTTTTTTTTTTCTGCTCAGTCTGTCAGCCAGGAACCAGACATTAGAATAAAGAAATTTGCAATCTTTCGGCTGAACAAGCCTAAAGCAAACACTCAACAGAAGGTTGAAGCTTTTTTCCAGCTTGTTCAAACAAATGCAAATTGCTGGTTTTGGCAAAGAACCCATTGGCTTGTTGGTTTGGCCACTTGGACCATCAAATGACACCAGTCAGCCAATGAAATTTGACGAGGCCCAACACACACAAACACTGTTCACCTGTGCTGCACGACAGGCGGTGCAGCACAGGTCATCAGGAGTTGCGCTCCCTTCCTGCATGGTTTCACCGAGGTTCGAACTCGGGACCTCCTGTGTGTGAGACAGATGTGATAACCAACTACACCATGAAACCACATGACTGGACTTGTCAAAAATATGACAGCAATATGCACTTGCTTGCAAGAAATTGTTTGGACATTTGTTGAAAAAGTGAATGAAATGCAGGCTGGAGTTGGCCTGGGTTGAGCCACCATGATGCATGCAGCCACTCAGCTGCTGCCACACCACAGTTCAGTCAACCAAACCATCTCCTTCTTAAAGCAGAAAGCAGTATTGTAGGCAGTTCCTGCTTCTAATAGCAGCAACAATTCAACAAAGGAACAGCCAGCTGCTCAGACAGGTTAAGTTTTAAAATATTGTGTTTTTGTCCCCCTGATTTTTTGATCTGTGTTTTGACTTTCTGACAAATCAGCATTTCATGCAGACGGACTGTGGGTTGGGTGTGCTGATTGCGTTTTCTTTTTTTTTTTTGTTTTATTTTACAATTTGTCTGATATCTTGTGGCAAGGGCAACGACCTTTGTACAAACGGTTGGAGCAAAACATTAGGCTGCAAAAACTGTGTCCGCAGTCCAACATCCAGTTACATCCTTCATGGCTGACTCAGGCTGTTTGCATTTGTAGAGATTTTGTTGCTCTTGGATGGGGCAAGAGACAAACTCTTGCCACCCACCCCCCAGGCCAGTGGCGGTAGCCTGCAGGTAAACAAAGGAAGGTGGAGGCCTCCAGGCTGTACCATTTCCTCCTGAATAGGGTCTACCACAGACTTAACTGGGTCAAATTTGAAATAAATTTGAGTTTGATTTGAATCGAATCAGACTTGAATCAAATGAATTCTCCAGTATAGAGTGATTTGAATTCGATTTGATTCAGGTTTTATAAGTAAAAAAATCGAAATTTCATTTGATTTGGCGCAATTTGAGTGCAAAAACAGCCATTTGTCAGATTCAGTTGTCTGGGTAATACATTTTTTCTTGTCATTTGGGTCTGGAAAGCAGAATCAAATCAAATCAAACCCAAATGGGGATCTGGTCTGTGGCAGACGCTACTTGTAAAGTGCTTTGCAGCTGTCCATCACTGCTAGAAATCATTGTCAGCTCTGCCGCTGGCAAGCTTGTGGCATCAGGGAGATTGTTGCCCTCATTGCAGCATATGATGGCAAAA
Source organism: Zopfochytrium polystomum (assembly GCA_025765615.1). NCBI lineage: Eukaryota > Fungi > Chytridiomycota > Chytridiomycetes > Chytridiales > Chytridiaceae > Zopfochytrium > Zopfochytrium polystomum. Next base: position 16,086 of record JAIVFJ010000050.1, read on the forward strand.
TCAGACAGAAAAGACCACACCTGGCGCTTATGGCCCTGCTTTGGCAAGTGATGTGTTTTGGTTTCCTGAGAGTGCCCCCCTTGGCACTTTGAGGGTGCAGGAACTTTGTCATGATCATCTTCAGGTAGTGTTTTTCCCCTTGTCTGTCTGAGGATCCAACTTCCAAGCTCTGCAGAAGACTTGCACAATGGAATGCCAACCAACACCCTTGGGAGTCAGCAGCCATGCAACAGTCCACACAAATCTACAACCCTTATCGCTACTGGGTGTGGCATGCCACTGCAGACTCAGAGGCCAGGCTGCAGGGCAAAGTATGTAAATCAAACAAAGGACCACTCCCCAAAAGCCATTAGACTTCACGAAATGCAACGAGGTCAATTTTTCTGTCTGGACCCCTGCCATGCACCTGTGACAGCAAAAAAGTGTCAGACACCATTTGCAAAATTGCAGCACAAGGTGACCCAATGCTGGACTGTGTCTAATGACTGCAAATACCACAGTCTTTTGGGTAAGAGCACACGCTTGAAGGTCCAAACACATTCACTGATAACAGATAAAATGGGGCTTTGGCATAATAGTAGTATGCGCAAAGGATACCAAAATGAGGTTTTCTGTATCTGTTATCAGTTCAGACATATTAGATACATGCTGCAGGCTGCACTGCACGAGAAAAAAAAAAAAATTATTAGTGTTGTCAGCATTTTGCCCAGTATGAAAGCCTGCAGAGGCATGAACCAATTTGGTGGGTCTGAAAAGCAAACACTGCCTTCTCAAGGATATTTGCTCTTTGGCAATTCGACACTGATACAGGGCGAAACGTCCCAAGCTTCACTTTGAGTCTGAAAACCTTAACAGACATTCACCTTTCCCTCATCGCCTGTAAATGCCCAAACTGCTGAATAGGGTCTAACACAAATCAAGTCATTTTCAATGTTTGATTTGATTTGATTTGATTTTCTGAATATAAATGACAATTTTCCCATGTTATTCGGCCATTTGATTCAGTAAATTTTCAATTTTTCAATTTTTTTGGGGCTGAACAGTCAGACATAAGAAAATTTTACTGATGATGGAATCGCTTTTGAATCAATCCCAAATGGTCATTCGAATCAAATGCAGCGTTTGTGTTTCATCCTACTGCTGTAGCTGACAATGCCCTCGCTAGATCAAGTTGCTCATGCCACAGAAAATGAGGACACACCCGATGTGGGGGTCAAACCCACAGCCTTGTGATGGCTCACGTGCACATGTCGCGCATGCCGTAAGAGTCACACGCTCTACTGATTGAGCTAACCAGGCAACACACACTGCATTTTTCCGCCCAATTTGATCAGGAGAATAACCACAACTTCCTCCATTGGCCTGTTCTTGGGTCATCATTTAGCCCTTCCTGCGGAAAACTGAATAGTGATGGAGAGTGGACAAAATCTGTGTGCAGTGTCAGAGGCATCGTGCACTCCTCCTGGCTGCAGTACACGCAGCTGTTACTGCTTGCAATAGGCTCAAATGACACACGCAGACCCCTTGCTTCAGCTGGGAGCAATTCTACCGTGGCAGCAGTTGATGAGCACTGTTCACCTTTCACACACCAGTTTGCCTGGAACCTACCCCCCCGCCCCCCTTCTGGAGAACCCACATTCCAAGTCTGACTGAACACTTGCACAGTGGTTGTTTGGAGCCACTTGGCTCAAGCTGACTGTTAAGCGTCTGCCTCCCATCTGTTACCTGTGCCCTAACTCTGTGTCCCTTTTGCTCACATGTTTGCAAAAATGAATGAAGCTCCCCCAATAGTTTCTCCAGCTAATCATAAACGTAGTAGAACCATTTTTGTTGATAATCCTTGGCTTCAAGGATTTGTAGAAGCTGAAGGATGCTCTAACCCTGGCTCTAATTCCTGATTGTCTACTTTCCTGTTCCTGCAGTTTTTGTTTTTGTGTAAACTTTATTTCATAGGAGCGGGGAATTAGCTCAAATGGTAGAGCGCTCGCTTAGCATGCGAGAGGCACGGGGATCGATACCCCGATTCTCCAAAACCTGCAACGTGTTATGACAAGACACAACCAAAGCCCTTGGAAAGGAACCAAAAAAATTAATGTGGGTATGGGACTAGAGGGGTCAGTTGTTGTCCATATCTGATGACAGAGAGAGTGCTCTGGACAGTTGTTTGCCCTTTGTGAGGTGGTGCTGGGCAAAGTGCTGGCGAGGTGCTGGCACACCCTGTCCCTTTCAATTTGACATCAGCCTAAACCATCATCCTCCTGGGAACAGGCTTGCCGTTGGCTCTCAGGTGGCACGCTCACTGCCATGAAACTTTCACTGCTTCACATTTTTGTTCATTTCCACTGGACTGATTGTCTGTTGTTGTGAAACCAGAATTTTTTGGGCACTGACGTGCGCTTCTGTGCCTGAGTGTGTAGGGTCACATGGTGTAGTTGGTTATCACGTCTGTCTAACACACAGACGGTCTCCAGTTCGAGTCTGGATGTGACCACAGGATGTGTAGATGAGTTTTAAGATCGAATTAGTGCACTTGTTGTTCTCACCAACAATGTCTGTCTGGCGTCGAACTGACATAATTGTAAGCGAGAGGGCCCAGACAGACGGCCAGATTGCACCCACATTGAAAAAAAAAGGTAAACGATTCATTGAAAAAGACGAACACGCCTATAAGGAAAAAAAAAAGAAAAAGGAGGAAGAAAACTTCAGGAACAATATCAAATAAGGAAGAGTGTTGATTCCTTGATGATTAAAACAGGAAAACTTTGGGGACAGGGCCAAGACTTGCATCAGTCTGGAAATTACGTTTTTTTTTTTCTTTCCAACCAACGCACATCTGCTGGGCAGGACATTCTCTGATGCAACAACAATATGATATCTACTTAATTACTGTTCAATTTGGCACAAGTTTGTTAAGTGTTGAGATTTGAGCATAGAAAACCAACTTCCTATGTCGACGGTGGCCTCGTCGGCGCCGCTGATGCGACTCACACTAAGGAAAGCAGCAGTTTGCCGGATTCCAATGTCTGGGAAGGGCTGAAGTCCTGCTGTTCATTGAGTCTGGAAAGTTAAACTAAGCCTGAATCTTCATTATTAGCCCCTGGCAGTCTCTAATTTGCATCAGAAACTGTTCAAGTCAGTCCCAAACAGCCTGGCATGGGCCTTTTAGGTAGGCTCTTTGCAAAAATTTTTTGGTCAAACACTTTTGCTTGGTCCATCTGTAAACACTCTAGTCTGAGTGAGTGAGTAGAAGGAGTGAATGAAGTGGAGATGTGTGTTTGTGGGTGGTCCTTCTCCCCAACTTGGAGAGAAAGAGTAAAAACTCTGTTATGAATTATTGATACATGATGATGATATACACGCTGTAATAGTTGCTAGGCAAGCGTGACTGGCACAGGGTAAAAACCTCTCCTATATTACCTGCTTGAGCAGAGGAGGAGGAAAACTGTTGACACTGGGTTTCTGTTCCACTTATTACTCGGAGTATATGTCATCAGCGCAAGCCAGCGCCCAGGTCTGCATTGGCGGTGGCTCACTCTCCCATGGGCATTGTGAGAACAATAACTGACAGTCACAATAGGTTTGGGTCTGCCAGCACATGACCACAGCAAAAAAAGTGTTGGTGTACAGTGACGGCACTGGAGCTGCTCACTGAGGTAAAGCAATTTGGTCAGGGCGCTACTGCGCCAGCTAGGGATGCAGGCTTACTGCTTTGGACACCAGGGGACACCCTGGGACCCAATGCATTTGGTAGTGTAACAGCGGTACCAGCTACGTCTGTGACTGGAGATCCTGTGGCAGTCATGTGACTTGTGGGAGACAAGTAGTCTGTGAAACAAAAAATAAAAATAAAAACAAACCACCACTCTTGTCAACCATAGCAAACAACAACGCTGCGGATCAAGTGCCAACAAAAGGAGAATTGCTGCACAGAGTGCAAAGAACGCAAAACACCAAACTTCCTTCCATCCCAGACCAGATTGGAGATAGCTTTTGGCCCCAACGTTTGATTGATTCCGTGCAATAAAATCTGGTCAACTTTGTTCAAATTGGACCCCAAGTTGCTGTGGCCTCGCCTCAGGTGAGCCAAACCACTAACAGTGCACGTCTCTGGCGAAAGGCAAACTTTTCATCTTCGTATACAAGCCCATTGTGCCAGTTGTTATCTGGCTGCATAGTGTAGGGGTTATCACATCAGATTCTGATTCTGGGGACCCCGGTTCGATTCCGGGTGCGGCCTTGGTTGAATATTTAACCCTAATCTGCCAATGGTTTGTTGTGTATCATTCCACCACCGTGTTTGGCTGTTGTTGGCAGAAAATTGCACCATGCTCTAAGAGATCTGTCCTTTATCCCGTCTTTGCAGAAAATCTAACCCTTTCTGGTAGTCTCCCACCATCTCACTTCACCTGTAGCAAGTTGTTCTTCTTGCTAGAGGAAAGATTTTTTGGCTGTCGCATTCAAACATTTGCTGAGACGCCTTGTTTGCCTGATGAGTGCTTCTGTGTGAGACATGTTTCAGTGAAAAGTGCATTGTGGTTAAGAAGCTTTCCTCCTCATGAACCGCCATGTTCCTAGCAGGTAGGTGGCTGATTATCATGCCACATTTCTGACGCAGTCTTGTCCTAAAATGAACCTGCAGAGCCACAGCTGTGTGCTGGTTGCACAAACAGTGCTCTCAATCGTGGAGTGGTGGAGTTGCAGAGTTGTAACAGAGTAGCTGACAAGCAGAGTGGAGCTCCAGAGTTGCACAGTTGCAGAGTTGCGGCAGAGTAGCAGAGCTGCCAAGTTGTGGCCAAGTGGCGTAGCAGCAGAGAGCTAGAGTCCCAGAGTCAGTAAGATTTATAGCCGTCTTAGCTCATCTGGGAGAGCGTAAGACTGAAGAAGCCAGCTGCTGTTCTGTGCGGCGGCCGCCCTGCTATCTTAAGGCACCTGGTTCAATCCCGGGAGACGGCACATTATAAATCACTGTGCAAGTTTTGTCAACTGCATCAGGACTTGCATATTGGGCCACCATGTCCCTTTATTGCTGTCAAGCAGGCAAGGTGCATGGTCCCTGTTGCATTGCAGAGTTGGCACTTTTTCTCTCCTTTCAATGATTTTCTGCTCAGTTTGCAGGGGAGACATCAAATTTCCCCCTACCCCCCCCTCCCAACTGTCGGATCACTTCATTGCGAGAGGACATTACCTAGTGCAACAGCAATTCCATGTTGATTTGGTGCTGCTCTATGGGGAAAACCTGCCGCAGGATGAATTCAAAATGTCCAAAAATTAGTGGAAAGAATAAGACAAGCCCAGGAACAACTGCCACTTAGCTGCTTGCTTTGGGAAAGAAAACACCTTTTGACCAACGGTGACAAGTGTTCCACACCCATCGAACTAGAGATTTAAACATCTGCCTTTGTAGTCTCGACCACTGCAGAAATCTCCCAGGCGGGGAATCGAACCCCGATCGCCACCGTGAGAGGGTGGAATCTTAACCATTAGACGACGTAAGATCTATGCAAAGCCCTTTCGTTTTAATCTTTGACCCTCCAAAATGACAAACGCCCTGACTTTTTGATGATGTGGGTGTGGCAGGAATGTGTGGCAGAAAAAAGAGGTTACTAGTTTTTCTCTTTCTCTCCAAGTTGGGGAGATTATCCATAACAGAGTTTTCTCTTTTCTCTCCAAATTGGGGAGAAGGACCACCAACAAGCACACATCTCCACTTCATTCACTCCTTCCACTTGCCACTCAGAGTAGACTGTTTACACATGTGATAAAGCCTGTTGGTCAAGTTGAGTGGATGTGGCTGTGGGCGGTTGGGTTTGGTGCATTCTCGATTGCTTGTGTTTCCATGCACAAGTTCCCAGCTGGTGACCTTCCAATCCCTACATGGTCTGCTCACTTCTCTCTTTCCTCCCCCCCCCTTGTCACTGGCAACAACAACTAGTGAGTGCAGCAGTCTATCAAGATTCTCCACCTGAGTGGCTTCACACCATCCAAGTCCACAGGGTGGAATTAGAGGCACAGGGGGCTTCCGGGACTTGAACCCGGGACCTCCTCCACCCTAAGAAGGAATCATACCCCTAGACCAAAGCCCCATGCTTTTTTCAGAAGTGCCTCAACCTCTCCAGCTGCAACCTAGAAACTGGGTACTTGACCGTCAATTAAGGCTGACACCATACCCACAGGCCATGAAAAGTCTCACAATCTGCCCATTGCAGAGGTCCTAACCCCGATGTGGTGAAGGTCATGCGGCCACGGCGGCGGCCGCCACAACGACGGCGACAAGGACAAGATCTAGAGGGTGCGGTCGTGCGGGAGAAGTCGCCGCCGCAGCCGGCTGCTGCACCGCTGGGGGTGGGCGGGGCCATGGTGGTGGTGGGTGTCGTCGGTTGTTGGTTGTGGGCGAAGGCGTTGGTGTGTCGGAGATGGCGGGTCTTTGTGTCCGAAAGTGTCGTGTCGGAATATTTACAAAAATAGGCCATCGCGGATTTCAACTCTTATCCGCCGAGCTGGCCCGGACAGACACCAAAGGAAGACACAGCTGCTCGCTCCCTTTGGAGGACTTTTCAGCCGGTGCATCATCGACCTGCGCAAGACAACGTCAACCACTGCTGGCCGTTTCGGGTTGAGGGAAGTGAAAGGGTAATTTGAGGAGGTCCAGGTATCATAAAACCAGCCACTGGGCACAGGGGAATGTTCCCGTAGCACCGCGTACCGCCTTCTGCACAAGTTCATCAAATGGATCACCAAAGCTCTTCCTTCAACCCAACTGCCATCCCACGATTCCTGGCGCCTCAGCAGCGCCCACAGTGAGTGGGGCGACAAGTCCCTCTTCCCACGCGGTGACATCGGCCTGCATCGTTGACTGGACTGTGCTCAGGAGGGCCGCATGCTCACGGAGATTATGACCGGGCGCCGATTGGCGTTCAGTAGTGCGAGGACAGGAACGATGGTCGAGGACGGCAGGATAGCATTCCACTGCAGTGCGTGCGTGATGGGTTCTGCATCAAGCCAACGTTGAACCACCTCACTTCGACTGCCTCCCGATTACAGTCCGTCAACCACTCCTGCCTCACGCGTTAGCATGATCATCGTGTCGCGCACCTCACACAACCTTGTGGTCAGACTCGAGGTTCTTGAAGAAAGGATATTTGAGAACGAGTGCAGTTCAATTCAGGAAAGGATATAGCGATGAAACGGGAAAAAAAGGGAAACACGATGAACGAAAAAGATAGAAAGCGCCCCAAACGCTACTTCTTTGCACCGCTGCCTTTCTTTTCAGCTCCCCGAGAGGCCGCAGGCTTGCTCGAAGGCGTAGAGCTCTTCCCACTTCGACCGCTTGCAGCATTGCCGCCGTTCGATCTTCCCACTGCTCCGCCCGCCCCGCTCCTGCTGCCGGGTGCTGCTGCCTTGTTCGCAGAGCTGGCGGCCTTTGGTGCGTTGCTCGCACAGGCGCCGGCTGGGGCACGTCGGTACAAGGAGCCGGATGCACGGAACTGGAACCCGCGGTAGTTGCAGATGCCGCGAATGATCACGGAATTGTCCATTCCGCGTTCTGCCTTGGTTTTGTCCGTCACCTTTTGGGCTGCGGGGGGGGGGGGGGGGGTTGATGGATGTGTTGGATTGGTTTTTAGCAAACAACAACCGTGTGGAAATCGTTAGCCACAAGAAGAAACGAACCGGTTCCCCAATCGATAGGCTCGAACTTTTGGGCTTTTCCCTGCACCGAAGAGTTCGAAACAAAATGAGTCAAACAAGACCAGCAGGAAAGAATCGAACCATTCACTCGCGCGACTGGATGCGCTCACCTTCCCCGTGTGAACGCGAATGTTCCCCGCGTGAATGTCGCCGTGCACGTATCCAATGTCCTGCTGCTTTTTCTTGACGTCAGCGTTGATGCGATCGCTAAGCTTGGCCTTGCCGGGGTGATCCTCTGGCTTCTCACCGACGAGCAGGTACTTTGATTTTGCCTTTGGGCTGTTCTTCTTGTCGTCAAGCCACTCCTTCAAGCCTGTCGAGCCGACTTTGTGCTGAACCATTTTGTTGCCCTGTGCCGCGACCAGCTGGCCGGCTGCAGACGTGGTTTGAGAAAGTGGTTTGTGGAGTTGGGGGTTAGGGGGGAAGATATTCACGATTGTCAAGGACTAGGCTAAGGGACGCCTCACCCGCTTTAGTCGCGTCCACCTCCGTTTTTTGAAACGGCGATCTGTTCTCCATGTAAATGACGTCCTTGGCTCCATGTTTCGCATTGTAGACATCCTGAGCCGAACATCTGTCTCTTAATTTCGCTGCCCACCTTGAATTCGACGGAGCGGCAGTCAGAAAAAACAGCAAGAGAGGGACGACGAGTGAGAGACGGGAAGCGTGGCAAACCTTACCTCAACTTTAACGTTGCCAACCGTCTGGGTCGTGCCGGTCTGATGATGGATGGTACAACGCGCTGTTAAGAGTCTCTTACGAGGGAACCGGTGCTTACCTTGGACAAATCTTCATCTGCTCGTGGGGATCCGCCGTCGTTAGAGCCAGGGTGGGCCGAAACGACAGACAGGATTAACGAGAGGGCCATCGCAACTGCAAGGAGAGCGAGGAGGAGCTGGAGGAGAACGGGTATGCGCGACGCGGTGAAGGTGCGGTCGAGGTGGCCGCCACGACGACGACGTGAAGTCGCGGCCCGTGCGTTGCGGGCGGAGCCAGTAGCAGTGGTGGTGCGCGGCAGAGCCATTCTGGTTCTATTTTTTTCGTTTCCGCATTGGCTGAGCGGAGCGTCTGGTCTACAGAGAACCGGGGGGGGGGGAGTGGAAAGCGCACTCTTTTTGGGACTGCGTTCGTTTCTTCGCGATAATTTTTTCCCACTGCCTGTGTGCAGCGGCCAACAAAAGAAAAAGGATATTCACAAAAATTATTTTTCCAAATTTGGCCCACAAAGGCTGCGAAGTCCGCTCCCGCACCGGCCGTGACGGGACTCGGAGTGGCCCACAAAGACAAAGGCTGCTGCCAAGTCCGCTCCCGCACCGGCCGTGACGGGACTCGGAGCAAACAGTGTGTCTTGCCCGAATTAATCACAGAACGCATTGCGGAGTATATTTCCACCAGACACCAAAACAGCGGGGCTGAGCCATTCATTCAGGCATCAGTCAGCACAACTGCAGTGCGAGACCGACGGCGACGGCGAAGCACACACACACACACACACAAACCACTTTGCGTCCCGCAGTCCCTCCCTATCCCCCCACTCTTCACTCTTTCTTTGCTCTCTGTGGGCGGAGTGCGCTCCCAACAAGAAAAGAATCAATTCACGTTCTTGCCTCTGCCTCAGCAAAAAGAGATGCTACTACGCCCCGAACACGTCGCGCCGCGCCGCCGGCTCGCGCGAGGCGGCCGTCTCTGCCGCCGCGCTGTCGCCGCCCGCGTCCACCGCCACCCGATCGTCGCAGCAGTCGTTGCCGCCCTGCTGGCTGCGGCGCTCCTCCTTGGCGCTTCGCCGGGCCGTTTCATCAAGCCCGTCAGCGGCCTCGGTCCTGGCGACAAGGTCACAATCGAGGGAACCAAGTACAAGGCAAGTGAAGAACTTCCGAGTTGGAGGGGCAGCGCCGAGAGCTCTCGTTTGCCCCCCTCGCTCCGCACACACACACCCACACGAACACACACACACACACACACACACACACACACACACACATACACACGCACATACACACGCCCACAACAACCACCCACCAATAATCATTGCAACCCCGATTGTCCCCACCACACAGCTCAAGTCGGAACTGGGCGCGGGCAAGTTCGGGAAGACCTACACGGCAACCAGTGGACTACTTGGTGGAACTAAATCGGTCGTCAAGGAGCAGAAAACTGTCCCGTTCAATGAAAATGAGCTGGCTGCCACTAAGAATGGTGAGGGCTACTAGGCGTGAGGGGCGTGGACGATTGTAACAGCCTTGAACGAACGAACCCCCACCCCCACCCCCACCCCACACACAAACACACACACTCACTAAAAACCACTTCCATCAGCCGGCCAGCTTCGCGGTGTCAGCGAAGACAAGAGGGTGATGGTACAAAAGCCCGTCGGCACGCACCCGATCCGCGACTACCTCCGCGAAAACAAGGACAACAAAAACTTCCTCAAAGCCAACGAGGACCCTGCCCGCAACCCCAACAAGGTCAAGATGAGCGACCACATTGCGAAGTCTGTCAAGGACCAGCAGATCAAAACCGGCTACTCCCACAACGACCTGACCTTTGGCAACAACATGCGGGTCGACGCCAAACAAAAGGACGCGCGCGGCGCGCCCAAGGTCGAGCTGATCGACTGGGGCGGCGCGGCAAAGCTCAGGGACGGGAAGCTGTCGGACTTTGACAACAGGTTTATTGACAGGACTGCAAAGTCGCTGTGCAACGAGGTCGGCCTCGCGTTCAGGTCCACGGCGGGTTCGCGGCTGTTCCGCCGCGCCGGATGCTCGCGCGGCGGTGGGAAGACGCAGGCGGGCGGAAAGACTAAGGATGCGGCGGCGGCCGGCGGTGGGAAGGGGGCTGCTGCGACGGGTGCCGGGAAGGGCACCACTGCTGCTGGTGGCGGCGCCGGCGGTGGGACTGCCGCCAAGGCGGGCGGGAAGACTCCGGGTGCGGCCGGCGGTGGGGCTGCCGCCAAGGCCGGGACAGGAGCCGGAGGCGGCAAGACACCTGCTGCGGCGACGGCACGCGGTGGCGGCGGCGCCGGATCCGGAGCTGGAGGCGGTGGCGGCAAGGGAGCAGGCGGTGGCAAGACAGTAACAAACGGTGCAGTCGGCGGAGGCGGGTCTGCCGCCAAGGCCGGAGCCGGAACCGGAGCCGGCAAGGCAGCCGCTGGCGGCAAGACACCTGCCGCGGTGACGGCACGCGGTGGCGGCGGCGCCGGCGCGGGTGGCGGCAAAGGAGTTGGCGGGGCTGCCGCCAAGGCGGGCACCGGCGGCGGAGGAAAGACCCCAGTAACACGTGGCGGCGGCGCCGGGACCGGAGGCGGAGCCGGAGCCGGAAAGGCAGCCACAGGCGGCAAGACACCTGCCTTCGGCTACGGCACGCGGCGCCGGAGCGGGAGCTGGCGCCGGTGGCGGGAAGGGAGCAGGCGGTGGCAAGACAGCTGCAAACGGTGGAGGAGGCGGCGGCGGAGGAAAAACCCAAGCAGCGCGCGGCGGTGGCGGCGCCGGGACTGGAACCGGAGCCGGCGGCGGCAAGGCTGCTGCAGCCGGGACGGCTCGCGGAGCTGCTACCAAAGGGGCGGGTGGCGGCAAGACACAAGCGACAACGGCCGGACGAGGCGGCGGCGGCGGTAGTGGTGCGGCCGGTGGCGGCAAAGGAGCTGGCGGCGGCGGGACCGCGCGCGGCGGCGGTGCAGCAGGCGGTGCAGCCGCCAAGACCGGCGGCGGCGGCGGCGCAGGCAAGACAGCGGGCTGGAAGGGCGGCGCGGGTGCCGGCGGAAAAAACACCAGCTACGACTGCGGGACGAGGTGGCGCCGGCGGTGCGGCTGCGGCCAAGACTGGCGGAGGCGGCGGCGGGAAGACACCAACTGCTGGCAAAGGCGCCGGTGGAGCTGGTGGTGCCGCCAAGGCCGGGGCAGGAGGAGGAGGAAAGACCCAGACTGCGCGAGGCGGGGGCGGCGGCGGCGGCGGCGGTGCAGGCGGTGGCAAGGCGGGAGGCGGCGGGGGCAAGACTCCCACAGCTGCGGCGGGTCGCGGCGGAGGCGGGGCGGCCGGCGCCGGCAAAGGTGCTGGTGGCGACGGGGCTGCCGGTAAGGCTGCAGGAGGAGGCAGAAAGACGCAAACAGCTCGTGGCGGGGGCGGCGGTGCCGGTGGTGGTAAGGTCGGTGGCGGGGTGGGTAAGACGGCTGCGGCGACTGGTGGACGTGGCGGCGGCGCAACTGGAGGTGGCAAAGGCGGCGGTACAGCTGGGGGCAAGGCTACGGGAGGCGGTGGAAAGACCCAAACAGCGCGGGGCGGCGGCGGTGGAGGCGGCAAGGCAGGAGGCGGCAAGGCACCGGCTGCAGCGACAGCACGTGGTGGCGGCGGGGCAGCTGCCGGCAAGGCTGCGGGAGGCGGTGGAGGCGGAACGGCAGGCGGCGGTGCCGGTGCTGGCAAGGCTGCTCGTGGCGGTGTGACCGCGCGTGGCGGCGGTGGTGCTGCAGCCAAGGCTGGAGGCGGTGGTGGAGCTGCAAAGGGAGGTGCTGGAAGCAAGACTCCAGCCGCGGCGAACAAAGCTGGGGGTGGAGGTGGAGCTGGCGGCAAGGCTGCAGGAGGAGGCGGAAAGACGCAAACGGCGCGCGGCGGCGGAGGTGGTGGTGGAGCCGGAGGCGGTAAGGGCGGCGGAGGCGGAGGCAAGGCTGCTGGTGCGGGTGGGGCTGGCGCAAAGGGCGGCGGCGGTGCCGCGAAAACTCAAACGGCGCGTGGCGGCGGTGGCGCCGGAGGCGGTAAGGGCGGAGTCGGAGGCAAGGCAGCTGGTGCAGGTGGCGGTGGGATTGGCGCTAAGGCCGGCGGCGGTGCTGGAAAAACCCAAACCGCACGCGGCGGCGGCAGCGGTGGTGGAGCGGGGCGGTGGGACCACCCGGGGCGGCGGCGGCGGCGGCGGGGCAGCCGGTAAAACTCGCGGCGGCGCCGCAAAGACTCAACCCGCGCGAGGCGGCGGCGGTGGCGGGGCGGCCGGAGGCGGCAAGGGAGGAGGCGGAGCCAAGGCAGCTGGTGCGACTGCCGCTAAGGCCGGCGGCGGCGGCGGCGCCGGAAAGACTCAAACCGCGCGAGGTGGCGGCGCCGTCGGTGGTGGTGGTGGTAAAGGAGGTGCCGCTAAGGCCGGCGGCGGCAGTGGTGGAGCCGGAGGCGGTAAGGGAGGAGGCGGAGGAAAGGCAGCAGGTGTGACTGCCGCTAAGGCCGGCGGCAGCGGCGCCTTAAAGACTCAAACGGTACGTGGCGGCGGTGCTGGTGGAGCCGGAGGCGGTAAGGGCGGAGGCGGAGGAAAGGCAGCTGGTGCTGGTGGCGCTGGGCCTGCCGCCAAGGCCGGCGGCGGCGGCGCCGCAAAGACTCAAACCGGGCGAGGCGGCGGCGCCGGCGGAGGCAAGGGAGGTGGTGGTGGAACTGCCGCCAAGGCCGGTGGAGGTGGAGGGAAGGTGCAAACGACGCGCGGCGGCGGTGGTGTGGCGGTGGAGGTGGTGCCAAGGGAGGCGGCGGCAGCAAGGCTCCAGCTGCGGCGACGGGCGGCAAGGGTGCAGGCGGCGGCGGCGGTGCCGGTCGGGGTAACACTGGTGGAACGACGGCGGCCAAGGCGCCTACTGCACGCACGAGCGGTGGAGGCGGAGGAGGGGGGTGAAGGCCCCTGCGAAAAGCGGTGGCGGCGGCGGCGGTGGTGCAGCGAAGGCGCCGAAGCAGACGACGACGGGGCGGACGAGTGGTGGTGGTAGTGGTGCGGGAGGTGGTGCGGCGAAGGCTTCATTGCCGAAGCAGGCAACTACGCAGAAGCAGACGGCGGCGCCGAAGCAACAACAGGTGGCCGCCACTACGCAGAAGCAAGCAACTACGCAGAAGCAAGCCACTACGCAGAAACAAGCAACTACGCAGAAGCAGACAGCAACACCAAAGCAGCAGCAGACAGCGGCGAAGCCAGCAGCAGCAGCCAAGCCGGCCGGAGGAGGAGGCAAGAAGAAGTGAATAGTGGGATGGGGAGTGGTACTTGTTCTTGATAGTGGGTTTGGGAGCGGGTTGCTACGTTCTCCATTCCGTTGCTTGTCAAGACTTGGATGGGATTCTTTCTTCCTTTCCGTGAACATGTACTTAGTGGTGCCCAACCGACACCCACAACCAATTCCACCTTGCTAAAACAACACGCACACGGAAATAGCATAGCCTTGCCTTGCATAATAGAGATAGGGGCCGCAAAGTGAAGGATGAATTCGGCGCCGCGACTGCGCTCATATAGAGAGAAGAACTGGCTCTTCGACCGCGTGCATATCAACACTCGCGTTTTCACAAATTTTTTTACTGAAAGGTCAAAGAAACAAGAATTGACGAGAAGAGTACAGAATAATTTTGGATTGATGAGTGGAAATGGTGAGCGGGAGAGAACTAAAAACCAAAAGGAAAACGACTCAATGCAGCGCCAGCTTTAAACACGAGAGGGACGAGATATTGTGAAAAGCATTAACGTTTTCCATTTTTTTCAGTCAATTGCGAAAGGTGATTGTCAGTCTCTCCGAATTATCGCGAGGGGATTGCGAGACTCACCCGTCCGCCTTTTCCTCCAGCAGCGCCCTTTCCTCCTGACGCGCCTGCTGCTGAGAGGCCGCGGACTAGGCTCGGGAAAAAATAAGCACTTCCGTTAGAAAGGGTGGTTTTCCCGTTGCAAATAAACTCACGAAGTCTGTTATCGCCTTTTGGAGCTGGATCTATTTCGTTTTGGTCAGACGTAAGCCCAACGAGAGTCGAACGACGCAACTTACTAGACGCGCTGCCAAGGACGGCTGAGGGACAGTGACAGATTACGGATCAGATTGGCATTAGGGCAATGGCAGAGATTTCGCAAGGAATTGGAAAGAAAAGGGAGATTGCGGTTGGATGAATCGTTTCGAAGCCGCCGAGCGATGTTTCCGCGCTCTGGAACGACGACAACTTACCAGTCTTGGGGCGGCCAGTGGCTGAGGGCAGATTTTGCATCAGATTGGCAAAAAAGTAACGAGAGGGCGGGGGGATCAGCCAGGGCAGACCATCGACGAGGAATTCAAAACAGAAACTTACTTGGACCGATTCCCCTGATACTGCCTGCGGAAATCACTGTTATAGATTGGTAGGACAAGAGGTAGCTGGTCAGCATGCGCCCGTTGCATATGTCGCGAAACTTGCCGTTGTTTCGAGAGAGGCCCCGGACTACCAAGGGGGACGATCAGGGACGGAATTGATCAGCATTATGAAGGGTTCTCTGCTTCAACTTTCCGAATGCAAATGAGCTCACGAAGTCTGTTATCGCCTTTTGGAGCCGGATCTTATCACTTTTGGTCAGAAAAACGTCCAGCGACAGCGAGAGACGACAACTTACTAGCCGCACTGCCGACTAAAAGACAAGGACAGGGCGTGGATTAGATTTGCAAGTAGGGGGTGATCGGCAAGGGCAGAACGCCCGCCAGAAGTTTGAATGAAAGGTGGGACTGGCGAGGGTTTCAGGCGGACGTACGTGGTGGAACGGGGGTGGCTGACGCCAAAGCGGACAGGAGAAGAAGGACAAGCGCACAGTAGCGGGCGATCATGTTTGTCTTTTTACTCTGCTGGTCGTCGAGGCGCGCGTGAGTACGTGCGTGCGTGCGTGCGTGCGTGAGTGTGCGTGTGCGTGTGTGATGCGGTTGGTTTGCTGGAAGGTGGGAAGTAGTTTGCCTCTTTTATAGTTGTGGGCTCAGCCTGCCAGGCTCGATTTGTGTCTTTGGTTTG
Source organism: Zopfochytrium polystomum (assembly GCA_025765615.1). NCBI lineage: Eukaryota > Fungi > Chytridiomycota > Chytridiomycetes > Chytridiales > Chytridiaceae > Zopfochytrium > Zopfochytrium polystomum. The sequence goes on from JAIVFJ010000050.1 coordinate 31,512, forward strand.
TGGCTCCGCCGCCCTTTCCCTTTTTAGGAAGTCCGATCTTGCACACGAGCAGCTCCGTGGCAGTGGCTGGGACGCCTTTCTTTTCTGGCCGCGTGTCGTCCATCACGCGCCCGAGCCCGAAGCACGTCGGACACGGCGGAGACTGCGGCTGGGGCCAGACAACGCTCGCTGCGGCCGTTGAAGGAGCCGACAGAGAGCTGCTCGGCGAAGGACGCGACGCCTCTGCTGTTGAAGGTGGAGGTCAGATTGACCTTGACGTAGCGGACGGAGCCGCTATTTTCGGGAGTGGGGTAGTCTTGGCGCGCTGTATTAGAATTTGGGCAGACAGAATTTTGGGTTGACTTGTTGGCAGTGTGGCACTTGCATCCTCAAATTTGGGGTAGTGTCTTTCCAACGGGGCGGTACAAACGGAAGCAGGGTGAGAGGGAAGCAGCATAAGAGAACCTCATTGAATAAATACCCCTCCACCCAAATGATCTCCTACCCTTCATATTGGAAGGCTGTGCTGCATTTTGGGGGAGATCAACGCGTTGTTTTTGACATGTCCGCGCCGACTAGTTCTTTCGCGCAAGGAATTTGGCTTTTGTACTCGATTGAGACAAGGCGTAGTTCATCCAGGATCCACCGCATGAAATGACGGTCTCTTTCTTGACGCGCGCGAGATTGCAAGACGTGTCTGCTTTAGCCGCCGGCGTCAAGCTCTTCGGCGACCATCCTCGAGATGATAATGTCCTCGGGGCGGGGCGGGAGGGGTAAGCTCTACAAAATTGGATCACTGACACACACATCGTAATCAGTAGGCGTTGTCGGAGTAGATTGCGACGGCCCAGTGCAGCCATGCCAAGTATAATGTCTCATCTTGGGAACAGTCATGCGTTGGTGACTCCCTCGCCTGTCAAAATCCCAGAAGGCAACCTTGCAGGCGAAAGCTTCCGGGGAGTTTCCTACCCCTGCAAATGGAGGTTCCGTGTGAACCAGTTAAGCGCAGTACTAGTCAGGCTTAATCGGCTGCCGCACCGGCCGAGGCTGGACAACAGAGCAGGGAAATGGTACAGCACGGACGGTTAGGTTTCCAAATTGGGACTCCTCACATGATGTCCTCCACCCGGGAAATATGAACGCTCCGCGTCCACCAAGTGCGGTGCCAATTGCGGCAAATCCCACTCTGGACAGAATGTTCTGCCGACAGCGTAACTTGAAACTCCAGAACAGAGATATAGTACAATGTGGCCGAAGCGACGGGATCCAGCGAGTTACAGAGCCAATTAATTGCTTCCAACTTTGCGGGTCCTTCTTTCTTTACTGTGGCATGTGGTGTTGTGGGTCGGTTTTTTCTGAGCTGAGCATGGAAAAGTGTGATCGTTCCCACCTCCAAGAGCTGTTGCTTAAACCAGTTCCAGCTTCGAGGCTTCTGTGGCATTACGCGCAAGAGATCGTCGTAGAAGGTTGAACATGGGCTTTGGCAAACTGTCGCCCTGGCCTATCCTGGCCCAGGGTGTGTTAAAGGCAGTCTCGACGAAGAAACTTCGTCACCAGGTCGGCAGGAACACGGCTCTGAAAAGGGAGTCAGAAAGTGATTTCTCGCTGCGGCAAGAAGAGTAACATACTATTGCACAAGATTGCGTTCACAGCATGGGGCTGTTGGCAGAGTCACTGAGCACAGCTTCATCAGCCAGTGCGGATACAGTTGTCGCCACTACAACGTACCTGCGCTGGAAAATTGCTGAAAGTGGGAAAATACCAACGTTCAGTGAAAAGATGGCTCGTTTTAAACACTCAGGTACCATCAACCCCTTCAGTTCAAGTCATAATTTGTTTATTTAGCAACAAAAAAATGAACCAGAGACAGCTGAAAACAACAGCATGCAGACTAAAAAAATTCCGAGATCCAATCCTCCAGAAATTTCCGTTGATCATTCAACTGAGGTTGATTGTAAAACTAGCAGGAATCTGGAAGGTACTGTGAGATTGTGCTCTCTAAATCTCCTCACCCTGGGCTGGAGGTGGAAATAGAGCAATGGCCTAAATACCAATCCTAACTAATGAAAAGGGCAAAAGAAGGTGTCTAGGGGTCACCAGACAGGAAAATGTATTTGGAGTCTACTAAAGCCCATCATCAAACGGAAAAGAAACTCTTTAAACACAAAAAAGAGCAGCTATCACACATCTAAAAGGGAAACATGCGAAAAGTGTGACAACGGTGGCACAATCACAAAAGAAAGTGAAAAATGCCTCGGGTCCAAGAAACAGAGAAACCCCAATGGCAAAGCCAAAGGGACTGAATCACTCAGTAAGGAATGAGACTTAGGGCAACAAAGGGGGCGGCTAAGGCAGCACCAACCAATCTGTGCCAGCTCCTTCCCAAGGCAGAAGCGCAAGAGAGTGGGGAGGAAAGTGGCCAGGTCCCAACCTGTTGGAGCCACCACCTTGGAGCACCAGCTCCTCTGCCAAAGACAAGCCATAAGTTGGAGGGTGTTGGTGTCAGATACCCTCTTTTATTTGAGGTCACAGGCTTGACAGCCTGTCGTCCTCACAGTACTCTTTGGTTGCAAAGCATTAGCTTTCAAAAACTGCAGCACTTCCAGGTCCGAGTTCGTAAATGCGTCTTGAGAGTACTTCAGCTCCAGACCGCTTGCTTTCCACCACAGGAGAGATTGAAAAATAGTTCGCGATTGGCAAGCCTCATCCAATTCTCTGGCTGTATATTTTAGCGCTCCGCGAAGGCCACCACGTCAGCTGGTTCCGCGCCGACAGCCCGGACAACCTGCGCGCCGACGCGGTGCAGTACGCCGTCTTCGCGGGCCTCCCAGATCCCGAGAAGCTGTCCCCGGCAAACCTCTTTGCCCAAATCGCGTCCCTCCACGCGGCGGACGGGGCCCAACCGCGGCTGATCGTGCTCGACAACGTCGAGCGCTACGCAGACGTCGAAGACGTCATTGCCAGCCACGCCGAAAGGGGCGTCACCGCAGTCCGCTTCCTGGCGACGACGCGGCGGGCGCTGCGGGAAGGCGGCGCAGTCGCCCCTCTCCTGGCCATCTCCTTGGACTTCCCCGACGACGAAAAGTGCGCTGCGTACCTGCGCCGCCTTCCCGGCCGAACCGTCCTCCCCGAAGACGCGGTGCGGATCGTCCGGCAGTGCGGGAACCTGCCTCTGCGGGTATCAGTCGCAGCGCGGTACCTCGTCAAGCGGCCAGACGTGACGGTGGACGCGTACCTTTCGCTTGTGGAGGGCGCCAAGCTGCGCAGGGCAGACGGCGGCGGGGATGCCGCAGACGAGATCTACCCGGATATCAGCCTGTCGATCGACACGCTCGCGAAAGAGTCGTCGCCGGGCCACGTGCTGCTGATGCTGATGGCGCTGCTGCATCCGGACAACATCATCCTCAGCATCGTGGCGGAGTGGTGCGATTCGTTTCGCTGACGGGCTTGTTTTTTTCAAGGCCAAAGACAAAGGACGGGAGCTTTGTGCGCGCCGTTGATGCGTTGCTGGATCTGAACTTGATTTCGTCCGGGTACGAAGGGAAGACGGCGTCGATTCATCGGTGCATACAGGCGGACGTGCGGGAGCGAGTGCAGGGGGGCAGTATGAAGAGTCAAAGTCGAAGCTTGGCGGACTTTTATTTGGCGGCGCTAAAGCAGAAGGATCGGCTGCTCGATGCGATCAAGACAGGGAACGCCGGCGAGATAGACGTCTTCATCAGGGACAAACCTGTGCTTGATCTCTCTCGTGAGTTTGCTTTCCTTTATTAAGATACGAGGATCTGAAACGCTCGAAAAAGATTTGCACCTTGGCGATAAGGCCGTTGTCATGCTCGTACCTTCCCTTTCGGCAAGCTTGATCTTGCACACTTTGGACCTTACCGGTACCCATTGGCGCCCCTCCCTCCCGTTTCGCCACCAATCGTTGGCACTTGATCCGTCATCGTGATTGCCTCATGCGTCCCGCCGCACCTCGTTCCTCTTCCCCCTTCGCCGCCCGATTCCCCCACTGCCCGTCCTTGCGGTCCCTCTTTCCCGCCCGCTCCGTCGTCGCCGTCTTCCCATTCCCTTCCCTGGTCGGCACCTTTCCCCTCCTCAACGATGGCCTCCCTGCCTGCCCGCGATGACTCCAAGCTCCCTATCTGGTACAGCGATCCCTCCAAGGACGTGATCTCTTTTGATCAATGGATGGGGGTTCTCCTCAACGAGTTTGACATCCTTGACAATCCTGCTATCGTCACTGACTCGACGACCTACCACAACAACTACCCTGCCGCTCTGGTCGACACCGACGGCAAGGAGATCATTGCTGCCGTTACCCTCACGCCTGCTCAACAGACGACCCACCATCAAGCTAATGCCAAAGCAAAGAAAGTCATCTTCTCCGCCCTTGGCCCAGCTGCCCATCGTGTCATCAAGGATCTCAACACGGCTGCGGCGGTTTGGTCCAGGCTGAAGTCAACGTACGGTGGCATCAAGTATCGTCTTGCCAAAACTCGAGCTTCGATGTTCAAGATGCACGCCTCTGTTGTCGAGCTCTTCAACCTCACCACCGCGCTTGACAAGCTTGTCGAGGGACAAGCCTATCTCACCAGTTGTGGTCAACCGCTGCCAGACTACATACTGGGAGAGCTCATTATCTCTTGTCTTCCCTCCACGATCGCCTGGGAGAACTTCACTGACCTCTATTTCGGCTCGGACAAGAAGAGTGAGGAGCTCCTCACACTCATTCGTGCAAAGATTGCTTGGGAGAACGACATTGCTGAACTCACCCTCGCCGTCCATCCCGTCAAGCCCGCCGGCCCCAGCCCTCCAGTCTGTCTGTGCACAACATGCCGCAGCGCAGGCCGCACACCCTCCATGCGCACTCACGACACTGCACAGTGCTGGGGCTCGTGTGTCAAGTGTGGCTTCTTCCACTCAACTGCGACCAGCTGCAAGACTCGTGTTGCGTTAAAGGAGGGCGGTTCAGACAGCATCCGGTTGCTCTGTGATGGGGTTACTTTGGTTCAAGTGACAATTCTCTTCAATACACTGAGTCCAACTACTTGCTGTCCATTTACGTGCTCCCTCGCGTGGAGTTCACATCCTTCATCTGCAGCCTTACTGTATCCTCTCCAGTGACTCTCATTCTGGCTCACGTCGCCGTCGACACTTCGCCTTCGTCGTCGTCGTCGACACCATCGCTCGTCCCCCTTCGCCTCGTCTCTTGGTTGGCTTACGTGGTGGTGGGACCTCTTCCTTTGTTTCACTCTCTTCCTCCTCACTTTTCCCTTTCTCGCTTGCGTTCCTTCCCGCAACTTCTGCCTAGCACTCCCCCCTCCGGTATCAGCTGCCACCTTTCTTGTTGACTCTGGGTGCACTCAACATCTCGTCAGCTCTCTCTCCATGCTGCTTGATCCTCAGCCCACCTCCCTTTCTCTTGACCAGGCTGATGGCTCTCCTCTTCAGTGTACCCACAAAGGGCGCCTTCCACTTCGTCTCAATCTCCCCAATGGCTCGACATCTCTGCTGGTCCTTCGCGAAGCGTACTTTGCCCCCATGCCTGTCGATTGCCTTACGTCGTCCGACATTGAGCTCACTTTCCGTCGGACTTCTCTTACGCTTCACCGCTCTCTCGGGCTGATTACTGATGACTGGGATGGCCGCTGTGAGGGTTGCCTTCGTGGCAAGGGGCATAACGTTCGCTTGCCTTCCCATGGCTCCCGTGCGCTGGTTCCGTTGGAGCTCGTTCACTCTGACTCCTTTGTGTGCAAGCAGAAAACGCCCAGAGGTTCTGTTGCCGCTACACTCTTCATTGACGATGCCTCCAACTTCGTCCGTGGTCACCTTCGCAAGTCACTCACGTCAGCCTCAACTCTTCCTCTTCTCCAGGCCTTCTCTGCTTACATCTCCAACCTCACCTCTCACCGGCTACTCACTTTCCGCTCTGACCGTGGCAGTGAGTTCATTGGTCACGAGATGACGTCGTTTCTTCAATCCTCTGGTGTCCACCACCAGCTTGCGGCTCCTGGCGCCTCGTCTCACCATCAGAATGGTGATGCTGAACGAATGAACCAGACACTCGCCAAACGCGCTCTCTCAATGCTCCATCACGCAGGCGCACCTTTGGGCTACTGGGGGACGCTTTTCTCACGGCCATTTATCTCCACAATCGTCTCCCTGTCTCACTGGCCGCCCCACGGACTTCTCCTTCTTTCACCCTTGGGGCTGTATTGCCTATGCTATTGTTGTTCGTGATGATCGTCCTTCCAAGCTTCACCCCAAGGCCGTCAAATGTCGCTTTCTTGGCTATGACGAGCAGTCCAAGGCCTACCGTTTGCGAGACTCCTCTGGCAGAACCATTGTGTCTTGCAACATTGTGTTTTGGGACGACGTCTTCGACTTCCACGACTCCACTGCCACTCCCCCTTCCCCCGCAGACCTCGACAACATTTTACCATGAGAGCTTTGGCTAATAGTCTTGCATATGAGAGCCTCTCCTGTATTCTGGGGCCCTTGGCCAAGACTAACAAAGGAAGGAAAGCGAGAGGGCCGGGCGGAACGGCCGGCCAGGGCCCAAGACTGCAGAGAGAGAATGGAAGACGAAGGCAAGCGGAATAGTTAAGCCCTCTCACGGAAGAATAACAGGTCTTCCCGACGGCGAACCCAATCAGCAATGGTGGCAAGGGCTTGCTCCGGGCTGGACCCGGAGGCCGCTGGGGCTAAATTGGAATATCGTGAGGCCATGGCAGCAGAGCGCCATGCGCCACGAGACATCACATCGCAGATGTCTTGCGGGGAAACTCGGGTGGTGATGGCACCTCCAACACGGAAGCTATGCAACGAAACCGGCGCCTGGAGAATGGAACTTATTTCGCGGTTGATAGCGCCCAATTGCATGGGAGCGTCAGATACACGGTGGTCGGTGTGTGCAGCGAACAAGTACTGGGCAGTTGACATCGTGAGGCCCGCACGAGTGGCTGCTCTGTGGAGTCGACGGAAGGCATGAACGATGCAGAGAGTGGGATCTTCTGGATTGGCCAACAAAGCGACGTATTGGGTGGAGTTCTTAGGAATAGACTTCCCCTCGAAAAACCGGAGCAGAATGCCATCGCGTTGGGGAAGCCACCAAACGGCTGTCGGGCGCAGCCGGAGGATATCGCGACCGCAGCACATGGTTAATGAGACCAGAATCAGAAACGCGTAGAAAGAGTGAATGCGTAAGAGGCCTGGGAATGATCGCTGAGAACTAGCCGCAGCGGACCAGGCGGAAAGCACGACACGGACATCTCCCCTCTTCTCCTCCTTGCTCCTGCTGTCATTTTACGCGTTTTATTATCTTTTTCCAAAAACTTGCCAAAGTTTTCTCTCTCTGTCTCCTCCCTATCTGTGCCAAAACTGTGCCAAAATACCCTCTCTTTCAAGTTCTTTCATACTCTCTTCTTCCTCTCTCCCTATTCTCAGAACAATTTGGTCTGGGAATAGGTGAGTCTTTCTGTTTCAGTGATGATCTTGGCTTCAACTCCTTCTACTTTGTTAGTTTCTCACCTTTACACCCCCCCTTCTTCACTTCCACTTGGGCACATAGGTACTGTGCTGTCAGTTTGCTGTGTTCCCCGCGTGTTGAAGGTCTCCTTACACGTGCCAAAGTCTTCCTTCTTCGGTTTTAGTTGCCGCTCTTAAGCATCAGCGCCATCGATCTCTGCTCTCTCATCGCTCAAGACCTTGTGTTTCTCCCTCTGGTCTGTGCGTATCCCTGGGGCTTAACACACCCGAAGACGCACACCAAGTCCATTACGTCTGCCGATTTCATCGAACCCCCACCTCTGTCTGTGAGCGGAGGACAACCTTGCGAAGCCTGCTGTACGCGTGCCCAACCGCTGAGGCAGGGCGTTCAACTCACACCGGGGGTTGGGAAGCGGGTAAAAAAATGTGACAAATGTCCGTTATGAGGGGAGGCCATGGCGTCAAGCGTGAAGGGGCCAGCCAGACGCGCCAAATGTTGAAAAACGTGCAGACTGAGACGGTAATCATTGACTGGATCCTCTTGGGAGAGCGCATCCGCAACGATGTTGAGCTTGCCAGGGATGTGATGAAAAACCAGGGATACGCTGTGTGCGCGAGCAGCTACCCATATACGACGCAGAGCTGCGTGATGCTTGGATGGCGAGACGAACCATGCTTAAGGGATTCATACAGGCCCATGTTGTCGACACCCAAAGAGGCCACTGGGTAACCTGGAGTGTGAAGCGCGTCTACCAAAGTGGTAGAAGCGGTCGAAGGAAGAAAGACATCCAGCCACGAACGAGCCACCAACGGCAAGAAACACTCAATTGCTCGTGCAGCGGCCTCTGCCTCGCGGATGTTGATGGATGTGTGTGAAGATGGCAAGAATGACGGTTGGAAATCATCCGCCAAGAAAACCGGCTGGGAAATCAAAGAGCTGGATTCCAGAACTGCCCCAAAGCGATAATCACTTGCATCTGACAAGACGTGAGCGTGGGTGTGTGTGTTAGAGAGCCAATGGCTCACTGTGTGGGGGCCGATGAGGCTGGCCCAGGTGGCAATTTCCTCTCGTACATCTGACTCCAAAGTCACAGTGCGAGCTCGAGTGCGGCGGACTTGAGCAACTACACAGAATATGGCCCGTGTCTGGCCAAGCCGCCAGGAAGAACAAAAGAGAGGTGTGAGCACTTCCCAGCAAAGCTGTCCAGAGAAGCGAACGGCACTGGATGCTGAGGAGATGGGAGCAGTAGCCGTGCCAGATCTTGAAAACGCGTGTATTTCTTCTCTGGAATGCGGAACTCCTGCCGGAGAAGATCGCAGATGAAACCCAGGAAGACGACAGTGGACAACATGACCAGTTGCGATTTAGATAAAGAAATGGTATAGCCAGCCTCCTGGAAGATCAACACCACAATGCAGATGGTGTCCTCTGCTGCCACAGCAGCGTCGTGTACGCATTGAAGAGGGGACCTGGAGGCGGAAATCCGTTCAGGTGCCAAGTCTGGACCAGCCACTGTGCGAGAGAGCTGATCAGCGGAGACCAGGCCAGTCCGAGTCAAGAAAGCGGAGTCGTCGATATAGATGACAGCAGGAATGTGGGATGCTTGCAGGAAGGCAGCAATGCAGTCTGAGAGCGTCTGAAAAATGTATGGGCAGACTGATGGCCCAAAGACGAGACATGCTGCCTCCAGCCAGTGATCGATACCCCCAATGAGCGCCCGTGTGCCGAAGTAGGTGGAGCTGCGACTGGTGAGAGGCACATTGAAGTACCCCGCCTTGATGTCTGCGCTGGCAGCCACAGTGGCTTGCCAGTGGGTCAGGACAGACACATTGGGTAGCGAGAAGCAGGGGGGAGGCAGCCAGAGATTGAGAAAAGTGCAGTCGTCGAACTTGCGCGGTTTTGTGGGTTCAATACCAGTAGGAGAGACAATGTGGGGTGCTGTGGTAGACGCCACAGGGCCCACAACCCTGCGTGCACCAGATGCAATTTCGTCCAAAACGGTGTTATGGAGCCAGACGTCGTAAGGACCTTTAGTTGGGTGAGAAGTCCGCAGTGGAGGGTAGTTTCGGAACACACGACGTGGGGGCGTAGGTGTTTCCTTGTAGGTGCAGCCGTGAAACGTTCCGGAGAAAGGCTGAAACATGGAAGGGATGTCAACACCATTCATGATCCATGAGCGGACCATCGATCGCTTCGGTTCCGGAGTGAAAACGAGAATCTTGTCCCAAATGACCAGGCGGCGGCGATCAACGCCACAGGCAACGAAAGCACGCTTATCTCGGAAAGCCAAATCGGCCACACGGCAGTGAGCCTGGCCACGAAGAAGTGAATCTAGCAGTAGAGACTGTGATGAGACGGGGTCTCACCGGCCACTGAGCACCATTGTGGAACAAGGCGGACAGGTGGAATGCTGACGAGAGGCGTGGTTGATGGCGTTGCCCAGGCCTGAGGCCTTCCCGAGGGCGGATGAGAATGAGGGGGCGGATGGGAAGCGTCGCCGGAGCCCAGTGTGTAGTCTTCACCATGGAAGCAGACAAGTAAACCAGCGAAGAAACAATTTTTTTTTTTTTTTTTTTTTTAAGCAGATAACGATGAGCCGCTTTTCTGCGGATGCGGTGTCTTCGCGTTACGGCCAGGGTCCTACTTACACTGCGGTTTGTTACAGGTGCCACTGCCTTTGGCATGGCAAGTAGAACGGCATTCGTCAGCAGAGTGCTTGCTAGTGGAGTGCAAACAGTGTGTGCAACGCTCTGCCACGGGAAGGTTAGGGAGTGGAGCACGGCGCTGACCCTGTGAGGTGGAAGAGCGGCGTCCGCCTCCCGCAGGGCGAGTGCTTCGACCGCGCAGACGAGTGGCAGGTATGGCAATCGCAGGCGCTGCAGAGGTTCCTAGAGCTGCAGATGCCAGGAGAGGAGTTGACGTCGTCCCGGCACGGAGTCGGTGGCGCTTGTGGTCACGGTCCAACCAGCGCCATACCTTGTCAGGCAGGCCCTGCCCGGGATGGCGGCGCTCACGTCGAGTGGACAGACTCTTGCGGAGCATCTTAATGAGGTGGCGAGTGGATGCAGTGCGCTCATACTCCTCGACGACTTCATTGACGTTGCGCCATCCTTTGCTGAATTGAGGTGCATGAATGTTGGCCACGGCATGAATATCGGCAATGCGCGATGCGAGCGTGGCTGTGTCGGGGAACTTTGTGGCGGATTTGGACATGAGGAACGTGTCGAGATCCACCAAGAATTCGCGAACCATATTAAGGTAGGTACGGAACTAAACCCCAGAAAAAAAGGGGAAAGAGATTGGGTTAAAGCGGAACGGCGTCGCGGCGGATGAGCGTCGCCCCCAGAGAGAACCACGGAAAGGACCGGAGCGAAAGAACGTCGCGAGAAGCCAACTACCCGAAGGACGTGGGCGGGCAATGCGGAAGAACGTCGCAGGCGGGTAAGGACGTCGCCATTAGTCGGCAGCCCGAAGAACGTGGGCTGTCGGGCGCCAACGGGAGAAGCGTCGTTGGCTGCAGGTGCGGATAGACCGTCGCACCAGACAGACGGAGGGTCCAGCCCGTGCTAAACAGCGAGCCTGCAAACCCTCCGCCGCGCAGGATGACAGCTGCGCGCAGGAGATTGACAACGCTGAATGCGCCTCTCACTCCCGCCTAAGGATGGCCATAGGAAACAGCCGTACCCCACTCCCTGCTCCACTGCTCCCCACCGCACGAAACGAGAGAAGGAAGCGAAAGAACACTCACGAATAGGTCTTTGCCTTGGCGGGATTCCCGCTGACCGATGTTGAAAACTCGGCTCTCTGTACTGGAATCGGAGTCGTCAGAATCCGAACCTGCGATGGCGGCTGGAACGACCGGAGGCCGATGATGAAGACGAAGTCGAGGAGGAGCGAGACTTCTTGCTCGAACGAGCGGAATGTGTAGAAGATCGGCCACGTTTCGACCGGCCGGACATTTGGGCTGCAATGGAAGTGACAAGGGTCGGAATAATGCGTTCGAGGGCCTCCGCCACGGCGGCGGAGGAGCGGCCGCGCCTAGGCTGAGGGACCGCGACTGGCTGCGTCAGCGTCGACGTCGCAGTCATTGGAGGCGCCCTCGTCTTCGGCGAAGACGTCAGGATTGCCGTCACCGGTAGCGGACGCAGCACCGGCGTCGTCTGCGTCGTCGTCGGCGTCGTTAACCACGTCCGCGTCAGTCCCAATGGCGGCCACACTGGCGTCGGCGTCACCGTCAGAGCTCGGAGCCGGCGAGTAGAAGCAGTGGAACCCGTCCGTGTTGGGAGGGCGAGACATGTTAAGCTGCGTTAAAAATGCGAGGCAAGCGTTAAGGAGTGCCGACATGGGTTGCTTCCTGGAGCGAGAAGAGGAGGAAGCTGGGGGAGACCAGTCCGTAAAGTGGGACATCGTCAACAGCAACTCGTCCGCGTCAGTCCACTCGGCGAGTGGGCGTCCGTCCAGCGTCACGTTGCGCAGGGTCAAGCGAAGGGGCTGCGACGGTGGAGGCGAAACGGGCCTCCTGGTTCGGGCAGCAGGCGCGGCGGCGGCGTTGGTAGGGGCGGCGATGGCGGCAGCGGCGGTGGCGGCGGCGGCAGCGGCCCGCGAAGACGAGGAACGAGTCATGAACGTGAAGACCAGGGTCGCCTAGGAGAAAAAATCAATTTCAGTGTACTCGCTTTTTCTCTCGCTTTTTCTATTCTTCCTGCTTGCCCCCGGTGGACCCCTGGCCTTTCCGGGGGCTCCATGAAGAAAATCCTCAGCAGCGATTTTATCGATTGTTTCCCGAAATTTCCGCCACCACGCGACCATCCCCACTCCTACCCGGCGGGATGACGTCTCCTCTCCCTTCCTGTGCCCTGCCCTCCATTCCGTCCACTTCTTCTGTTGCCTCACCTCCCCACATTTCTTCCCCCCAATCTGTGCACCTTCCTGAAACTACTGCTGCTGCTTCACCTGGTGTTCTCGATGTCCTCCCTATCCCTCCTGCCCCTGCGCCGTCGACACCATTCCCAGTTCTCGTTCCCACCTCCCAGTTCTCTCCTACCAATCCCTTTCTCATTTCCCTTGACCCTCTCTCCCTACCTCCATCCTCCACATACAGTCTTCCTCCCCCTCCTTCTCTTCCTTCCTCTCTTTGGCCCTCTCAGTCTTCTCCTTCGTCCCCCACTCCCATCACCATGCCATCTCCCTCTGCCACTTTCATCCTTCCTTCCACTGCAGTTCCTCCTGCTCCCTCCCTCCCCACTGTCTCCTCTATCCCTATCCCGCTCAATCCTCCTCGACGTCTTGATCTTGCTCATTCCCCTGCCACAACAGCAGCTCCTCGCCGAAACCCCCCTCGCAACGTCAGTGTCCCTGCTCGTTATCGCGACTCTGTCCATATTGTTAGCGCGCCCATTCCCACTCAGTACAACACGCCGTCATCAGCTGCTGAGTGCAACTTCACGACCTTCTGCGTAATGTTGGGCATCCCCTGCTATTTCATATTCTGAACCGTTAAGGTCAGAGCGATAAAAGATAGCTACTCCGTTCCGTCTGGTACAGGGGTCGTGGAGGATACATCACTGTGCAGGTACCGTTCCCTTGACGTCGTTACCACTCCATTCATATCCTAACAATACATGGGAACTTCTTCATCTCTGATCACTGTGCAGGTCGTCTCACTCCCGCTCAACAAGCATAGAGGCGGTCTCTGAGCTGGAAGGGAAGAGCCGACAATCTTGGAATGGAGAAGGCGAAGGTGATGAAGTGTAAGGGCGGATGGACGGGGGCGCGGAAGGGTTCCAAAGAGCCAGTGTCACTCCCTTTTGCCAAGTACTGTACGTGATCAACATAAAATTTAAATTTTAGCAGTTTTCTTGGATCTGTGGATCTTCCAGCCAGGGAAGATGTTTGGACGACAGGCTTTGAGAGTGAGTGCATCGCCCAACAGCTCCTTTGTTCATATTGGTCAACCAGAGTGGCAGTGACACAGATAACTTCAAGTTGGACTCGTGTATCAGCCATCCCAACAACAACAACACATAAACTCTTATGTCATTGATTCATTGTATTCAACTAAACTGCCGTTTGGGGTGGGAGGGGGTGCAGGAGGGGAACAATCACGAGTCAACTAGAAGAGTCCTCCGCCAGATAGACATCAATAAAGCCATCTCTGCTTCCACCTTGTTGATCGCCGCGTCGTTGTTGTTGTTGTTGGCAGCAGCGGTTGACCGCAGGGGCCATTGCACCGCCACATTGGACACGAAGTCGTTCGCTTCTCTGCCTTCCTGTCATCTCCACAGCCACCGCTGCCACAGAATTCTGTTGGCCTCGATCCTTCCTTTGATTGTGGTCGCCCTGTGTGTGAACAAACACGATGGCCCGTAGGGAGCATGCCAGATCTGCTGTGTAGGAAACCGCCGCCGCTTGATCTCGGCCAATCCAGCCTTTCCGTTGATTAATCGTCGCAAAGGTGCGTGTGGGTTGCGTTGGATCTGCGGAAAACAGTGGGAATATTAGGTGAAGCGGCTTCTGCAAGAGTGGGTTCAGCAGGAGATTCAGCTGTGGGCGGCGGTTTTGTACGATTATCCATCTCGCTGGGTGTGCACAACCAATTCCACCTTGCTGAAAACAACTCGCACACGGAAATAGCATAGCCTTGCCTTGCAGAATAGGGATAGGGGCCGCAAGGTAAAGGATGAATTTCGGCGCCGCGACTGAGCTCATACATACAGAGCGAAGAGCTCGCTCTTCGACCGAACCGTCTTATTTTCATCCGACCGCGTGCATATCAACACTCGCGTTTTCACAAATTTTTTTACTGAAAGGTCAAAGAAACAAGAATTGACGAGAAGAGTACAGAATAATTTTGGATTGATGAGTGGAAATGGTGAGCGGGAGAGAACTAAAAACCAAAAGGAAAACGACTCAATGCAGCGCCAGCTTTAAACACGAGAGGGACGAGATATTGTGAAAAGCATTAACGTTTTCCATTTTTTTCAGTCAATTGCGAAAGGTGATTGTCAGTCTCTCCGAATTATCGCGAGGGGATTGCGAGACTCACCCGTCCGCCTTTTCCTCCAGCAGCGCCCTTTCCTCCTGACGCGCCTGCTGCTGAGAGGCCGCGGACTAGGCTCGGGAAAAAATAAGCACTTCCGTTAGAAAGGGTGGTTTTCCCGTTGCAAATAAACTCACGAAGTCTGTTATCGCCTTTTGGAGCTGGATCTATTTCGTTTTGGTCAGACGTAAGCCCAACGAGAGTCGAACGACGCAACTTACTAGACGCGCTGCCAAGGACGGCTGAGGGACAGTGACAGATTACGGATCAGATTGGCATTAGGGCAATGGCAGAGATTTCGCAAGGAATTGGAAAGAAAAGGGAGATTGCGGTTGGATGAATCGTTCCGAAGCCGCCGAGCGATGTTTCCGCGCTCTGGAACGACGACAACTTACCAATCTTGGGGCGGCCAGTGGCTGAGGGACAGATGTTGCATCAGATTTGCAAAAAAGTAACTGGAGGGCGAGGGATCGGCCACTGCAGACCATCGGCGAGGAATTCGAAACAGAAACTTACCTGGACCGATTCCCCTGATATTGCCTGCGGAAATCACTGTTATAGATTGGTAGGACAAGAGGTAGCTGGTCAGCATGCGCCGGTTGGATATGTCGCGAAACTAGCCGTTGTTTCGAGAGAGGCCCCGGACTACCAAGGGGGACGATCAGGGACGGAATTGATCAGCATTATGAAGGGTTTCTGCTTCAGCTTCCCGAATGCAAATGAGCTCACGAAGTCTGTTATCGCCTTTTGGAGCCGGATCTTATCACATTTGGTCAGAAAACGTCCAGCGACGGGGAAAGACGACAACTTACTTCCCGCACTGCCGACTGAAAGACAAGGACAGGGCGTGGATTAGATTTGCAAGTAGGGAGTGGGATCAGCAAGGGCAAAACGCCCTCCAGAAGTTTGAATGAAAGATGGAACTGGCGAGGGTTTTAGGCGGACGTACGTGGTGAAAGGGGGGCGGCTGACGCCACAGCGGACAGGAGAAGTAGGACAAGCGCACAGTAGCGGGCGATCATTTTTGCCATTTTACTCTGCTGGTCGTCGAGGCGCGCGTGAGTTGCGTGAGTTGCGTGAGTTGTGTGCGTGGGTGAGGGTGCGTGTGTGATGCGGTTGGGTTGCTGGAAGGTTGGAAGGAGTTAGTTTTCTTATAGTTGTGGGCTCAGCCTGGCAGGCTCGATTTGTGTCTTCGGTTTGTGGCTCCGCCCTGGTGGGGAATGCTTTGGTCTTTTCCTTTTGAGGAATTCCGATCTTGCACACGAGCAGCTCCGTGGCACCGCGGAGTTTGTGGCTGGGACGCCTTTCTTTTCTGGCCGCTTGTCGTCCATCGCCCGAAGCACGCCGGACACGGCCGAGATTGCGGCTGTGGCCAGACAACGCTCGCCGCGGCCATTGGCGCAGCCGACAGAGAGGTGCGGGGCGAAGGACGCGACGCCTCTGCTGTGAAGGCGGAGGTCAGATTGACCTTGACGTTGCGGACGGAGCCGCAATTTTCGGAAGAGGGGCAGTCTTGGAGCGCTATGTTGGAATTTGGGCAGACAGAATTTTGGACTGACTTGTTTGCAGCGTGCACTTGCACTTGGCAAAGTGCAAAGTGGCCCAAGCTTCCTCAGAATTTGGGCTTGTGATTTCCTCCTGGGCAGTACAAAAGGAAGCAGGGTGTGAGAGGGAAGCAGCATAAGAGACCTCATTGAGAAAAAACCCCTCCACCAAATCAACTCCGCCAGCTGACAGATAAAAGTTTCAGGCAGCTCTCTTGCGAGCAGCTCAAACAGGCCCGGTCGTGAGGGGGAGTTGGAGTAGCTTTAGAACCCACACTGCACATTTCTTCCACCAAATCGGATGGTGGTTTATCCTGGCTTAAGCGAAGTTGGGTGCTTAGGGGCAGCTCGCCGTTCACCGGTCAAAAGCGAGAACCGCGCGCTGCGCACCCTCAACCTCGCGTCACCCTTTCGTCCAACGGGATGGTCTTCTGGCCTACTGTCTTACTCCATACGACGGCGTTCGTGGTTACAACCGTAACTTCCAGCGCTTGCCCATCTAGATTGCTGCAGCACGTCATGAACAGATATTTTTTATTTGGAATCAAAGAAATAAGCATTCGCCACGAAAAAAGCTGAGAATGACTTTGCGTTGATGGCCAAAAGTGGTGGGAAAAGAAATTTAAACCAAAGAAAAGTCTAGACTGAATGCAGCACCAGAGAAACATGAGAGGGCGGAGAGACGGTGGAGAGCATTGACGTTTTCCCAGTTTAATAAAAAAAAACAGTCAGTATTACCAATATGCTACGAGGACATGTCGAGGCTCACCCGTCCACCTTTCCTCCTGAAGCGCCTTTGTGGAGACGCCGACGACGACGTTCAGGAACCTCGGCCACGCCGGTGTCACGATCGATCCTACCGCCGCCGCCGCGAGGGCACCTTTCGACATCGTGGTGGTGACGAGTCGCGCACACGTGGGCGGCAAGGGACAAGGAGGTGCTTGTGCGAGGCTCGATCCGGAAGGACTGCATCGTCGAGCTTGGCGGGCTGCGGAGACGCACTTCCTTTTATTCGATGTTCGTCCAACCCGTAAACCCGTTTCCCTCAAGTCGGAACCCAGTACAGTGAAAGCAGGAAAGCCAAGAGCGAACTCTCCCTCTCTTCGTTGCCTCACAAGTTTTTTTTTTTTTTTTTGGCTGGCCCGCTGGAGGCGAAGTGTCTGGACGAGTGGATATTTCCCGGGCCTATTTGCACGGTGTCCCTGTCTTTCCGTCCCTCGCTTCGTGTGGGCAGACAGGAAAACTGCCCACAACGCTGCCCGCGAGACAGACCTTTCCCTTTGTAAACAAAAAAGGACAAAATGCTACCGCATTAGGCAACACATTCGCTTCAAATGCGCATGTTTCAGGTTTGTCTCTCTGTCTCTCTCTCCCTCTCTCCCTCTCTCACATTATCTCTCCTTTCTCACTCCCCAACGCACGCACGCACGCACAAGCTTCTTCTTATCGGCACCCCCAATGGCCGCCGCCGCAGACTGCTCCATCGTCAAAGCCGCCTTCCCCTCCCTCGATTTTGGATCGTACGTCCACCCTTTCCATGCACACCCTCCGACGTCTCACAATCGAAAACGCGTTCCCTCCCACCAGAGACTGCTGCACCTACAGCTTCAACAACGCCGCCGCCGACATCAAATGCAGCAACGGCCGCGTCGTCCGCTTGAACTTGCCGTACATGTCGCTTTCGGGTAGCATCCCGGCGGCCGTGTTTGAGCTGACCGGTTTGCAGATGCTGTTGCGTTCCTCCGCTTTTCCGCTTTTTGCTTCTCTCGCTCCCCGTTTCTTCGCGGACTGATCCCCTTTTCACTTCGTATTACCCGCGTCGCCCGGATCACCCCGCAGCTCGCTGAACGGCAACAGTTTTTCGGGCGGCTTCCCCGCAGACGTGATAAAGTTGCCGAGCATAACAGAGTTGTACGTCGCTTTTTGCATTGTCCCGATGCACACTTGCTGACGGTCATGGTCCTCACTAGCCGGATAGCGATCAACCCGCTAACGGGCCCGATCCCCGACATTTTCGCGGCAACTCCCAACCTCAAGATCCTGTGAGTGAGGCTTGATTTCGCCAAGCAGTGCTTCTAACGCACGTCTTCTAGCGATCTCGGTTACTGCAGCTTCACTGGCGTTATCCCACCGTCCTTGGGCTCGGCATCAGGATTGCAGTCAATGTATACTTTCCTATTTCCTCTTCCAGCTGCCATTTCAACTCACTTCCTTCCGTAGGTATCTTCAGAACAACGGGCTCTACGGCCCCATTCCCAACTCGATCGGGAATCTCGCGCAGCTGAGTCTCTTCTGGGTTGACGGTACCTGGTACGTAGCAGGTCGCCTCACTCCTTCTGGAATGTATTCACTTGCCCGCTCTTATTCCCAGCGTCGACACAACGAGACTGCCCGGCAGGATATCGCAAGTGCAGCAACTAAAGTAAGCTTCCCCATTCCACTTCCACACACTAAAAATCTGGTTAAAGAGTTGGCCCCGCCGCCTCCGGATGCGACGTCCTATCATCCTCCCTGAACGCGCAACAGCAGTCATCCTCCCCATCGGGGCCAGGTCTCGCCCCGAGCACATCAGCGCCAGATACAACCTCTACCTCACCAAACCCGTCCTCCCCCTCCGAAACCACCCCTCGCACCTCAAACGGCTCTGTCACCGTGATCATCGGGACCGGCGCACCACCCAACACCGGGAACGGCGGCAGCCCGAACGCGCCCGTCGACACTGCGTCCCCGTCGGCGACCGTCGGCAGTAGCAGCAGCGGTGGCAACGCAACGACGGCGACGGTCGCACCGGGGCTGATCGCGGGGGTCGGGGTCGTCGCGGGGGTCTTTTTGATCGCGATTGTCGTCGCGGGAGTTCTGTGGAGGCGGTCACGGACTAGCAGGGGAAAGAGATTTGCGAAATCGGCTTCGGTCGATGCACACTTCCCACATCAATCTCCTCCCAGCGGCTACCATCACGACCCGCATTCTTCCATCCGTTCACCCCCCACCTCTCCACAGTACCCACACCACTGGAACCACGCAGCCCCTGTCGGCCCGTTCCACCACCACAACCCCACCACCGCCACGACCACCACCATCGCCAGCTTCCCTGCACAAACCCCACCGCCCGAAAATCTCATCGCAGCGCCCGTGGTCCTCCCCGAAACGCCCGCGCCGTATATCACGGGGTGGAAGCACCCGGTGCCGCACAGGGGGGCGGGGGCGGGGACTGCGTCGTCGTCGTCGTCGGCGGTGGTGTTGAAAAAGGTCGATGCGAAAAAGGGGTTGGTCGACGTAGCAGTCGGCGGGCACGGCGGCGGGGGGGAGGTGGACGGGCTCGGGGCTACGGGAGGATTGGGATTGCCGGCGTACGTGGAGGTGGAGGGCGGATGAGGCGATACACTGCCTGGTCTGCCTGTCTGTCTGTCTGTCTGTCCGTCTGTCTGGCTGTCTGCCTGCCTGTCTGTCTGTCTGTCTGCCTGTCTGTCTCGCGTCGTGTGTGTGGTAAACAAACAAAAGCCAGGTCATCCGAAAGTCCAACTGGACGGAGCAGCGGCCAGCAGCAGCAGCAAGCCAACGCCCGACGTCCGACGGCGTCCCGCCCCGTCCACCCACATCCACCCCACATCCAGCACGGCCCCCAACCAGCCAGCCAGCCAGCCAGCCAGCCAGCCAGCCAGAGCGAGAGATGGCCGCCCCGGCCGACTGCGCGATCGTCAAGGCCATCTTCCCGTCCATCGACTTTGGATCGTTGCGTAGCAGCCCTTTCCCCCTAACCCATCCCCATGCCCATCCACCCATCACCCACTGACCTTCAATGGGCCTATCAAAATTCCTTGTTCGCAACCGCAGAGACTGCTGCAACTACACGGTCAACAACGCCACGGCGGACGTCAAATGCACCGACGGCCGCGTCACCCGCCTCAATCTTCCGAGCATGTCTCTGAACGGCGCGATCCCACCTCGGCTGTTTGATTTGACGGCGCTGAAGATGATGTGGGGGTTGTCGTGTTCGATTTCTTGCCCCATCGCTGACGTTTGACTCTTGTTTTTTTTTTTTTTTCCGCAGCTCGCTAAACAGCAACGGGTTCACCGGCGGGTTCCCCGCGGACGTCGTGAAGCTCCCTAACATTGAAGAGTTGTGAGTTTGAGATCGCTTTTGCTTTAGTCCGTTGCTCACTCACCTTACCCTTAGCCGAATAGCCATCAACACACTCACTGGACCGATTCCGGACATCTTTGAATCCACGCCCAATCTGAGGATCCTGTGAGCTTCTTTATTTTCCCGTCTCTCCTTCCATCGTTCTGAAATTCCTTTTGACCAGTGATCTCGGGATATGCTCCTTCAACGGTACCATCCCTCCTTCAATCGGATCTGCTTCTGGGCTCTCTGCATTGTGAGGTCTTGCTTACTTGTTTGTTGCTCTCCTTATTCAAAATGCAAACGGTTCTTGATTTTCCAAGATATCTGCAAGATAACCGGCTCTATGGTCCGATTCCCGAAAAGCTGGGAAACTTATCTTCTTTGGAGCTCTTTTGGGTTGACGGCACGTGGTAAGTTTGGGTTGAAGATTGAGGAATTTCGAGACTCGAGTGAACCGATCGGTCACTGGGCATTGATTTTTTTTTTCAAAAGCGTCGACACCAGCTATTTACCAGGCAAGATTTCAAAAGTCGCTGATTTGAGGTGAACCACCGTTGTTTCAGGGCTTTCCCTGCTTTGTGCTCACTCAATTTCCTCTCCACCTCCCGACCGGCACCAGACTAGCGCCCGCGGGTCTGTCGTGCGAAGCCCTGTCCGCCTCCGTCAGCGCGCAATCCAGAACCGCCACAACCGCGACACCAACCCAAAGTCCAGCAACCTCGAACAACCCCGCGACAACTTCCACATCTTCGTCCAACTCGACCACGATTATTGCAGCTGCCGCAGGCGGCGTCGGCGCAGTAGTCGTGATCGCGCTGGCGGTCGTCGGCGTGATAGTTTGGCGGCGGCGGAGCCGGCGTCAATCTAGTAAAGGCAAAATCGTGACGAATGGGGACCTCACACCGGCAGGACCGAACCCCAACCTGGGCGATGGTAGCTCCGCTCTCGCCTTCATCCCACCGCCAACCGCAGACCCGTCCGCACCCACATTCGCGCCACAACACACTCTCCCATCAACCCAGCACCAACAACCCATCCCGCGTCCCGTGGCTCCGCCGCGCACCGTGACGGCGCCGATCCAGCACGCGTCGCTGGCGGCCGACCAAACCGCGGAGCGATACGGCGCGAAATCAAACTCGCAAAGCTTCAAGAGTGGGGAGGGAACGACGTCAGGGGTGCTGTTTGTGGAACGGGTTGTGGTGCAGAGCGGCGAGACGACGGCGAACCTACCTGCGTACGCTGAGCTTGACGTTGTAGGTCGCGCGGGCACGGCCAGATCGGGCGTTTAAGCGTTGCTCGGGGAACGCGATCGAAGGGTTTTAGATTTGGGATAGATTCAATTTATTTCAACACATGAATATCGTGGCTCTGATAGCTCTGCCTTTGAAGATTCCAAGTTTACCTCGTCACCTTCGTTATTTCCACCCGAGCAGGCCACAGAAAACGCAAATGGTCCCATAAGAGCGATTCCAGACAGCCGCCGACACCAGTTCGCGTCTATTTCGTGCATCGAACATGTCTCGAGATACATTGTTCATTTTTCCAGCTTCCGCTGAGCTTCCGGTGAAGCTTCCGGGTACTTTCCTTTTTTGGAAGTACTCGGATTTGTCAGAGCTGCTTGCGAGGAAAGTTGCATTTCAGAAGAGCTCGCCGCGTGTTTTATACGAACAGGGAACTCTTGCACAGCACACACCGCATATATAAAGGCTAGCGACGCCACAGAACATTACCCTCCCACACACATTCCCCCGTCCTTCACGTTCCCGCCCTTCTTCCTTTTTCGAAAAGCCACAACAGCCCACAATGTCTGCAAAGCCCGTCATCGTCGTCGCCGGCTACGGTCCCGGCATCAGCCGCGCCGTCGCCATCCACTTTGCACAAAAGAAGGGACTGGCCGTCGCGCTCTTGGCACGGACCGAGTCGAAGCTGCTCGACCCGAAAAAGGTACCTTGTGCTCCCTCTCGCTTACTCTCGCATCCTCCCCCAAACGGCCCGATCCTCCCCCCCTCCCTTTCCCACGCCCGCTTCACTAACAACACTCGCCACTTTCCACAGAGCTCGCCACGCTCGGCGTCACCGCAAAAGCCTTCCCCGTGAACCTCTCCGACGTCGACGCCGTCCGGGCCACCATCGGCACCGTCCGCGCCTCCCTCGGCCTGATCCACATCCTCTTCTGGAACGCCGCCGCGGTCGGCACGACCACCCTCCTGACCGACCCGTCCTCCCTCACCGCCGCGCAGTACGCGTACAACGTGGAGTTCGCCTCGTTCATCGCCAGCGTCCACGCGTCTCTCTCCGACCTGAAATCGACCCTCGTCGGCGGCCGCCACGGCGCGATCCTCGTGACCGGCGGGTTCCTGGAGGAGGTGGCGGAGGGGACGGCGAAGCTTGCCGTGGCGTGGCGGTTTTCGACGATCGTCGCGCTGAACGCGGCGAAGAGGAAGGCGGTGCAGGTGCTGAATGAGGAGCTGGCCGAGAGCGGGGTGTACGCCGGGGAGGTGACGGTGATGGGGATGGTCAAGGGGACGCCGTTTGACGACGGGACGGCGACGATTACGCCGGCGGCGGTCGCCGAGAGGTTTGAGGGGTTGTATGAGAAGAGGACGGCGGTGTTTGACGCTATTTGAGGCGCGGTGAATATGAACGCGACAGAAAATACTCGTGCTAGAATCTTTTTTGTTTTTGAAAGTTGGATCCCTCAAAGTCTCCTGCGGCGGCCAGGGTGCGATACAACAACTATGATTGAACTGCGGCCCTCGTTTGTTCGAGTTCGGCTGCAGATGTCAGTGATAAATGACGTTTTTCCAACGTAGCCGGGGCGGGTCCACTACCTTTTGGAAATACCTTGTCTACAACACGGCCTAAAGTTCTGCGAGATGTCAAGGTTTTCTTGCCGTCTCCTCCCTGTCCCCGAGTTCCGCCACACGGACATTACAAATGCTTTTCTTCCGCCGCGGTCAAACAGAGATTTCCCGCCATGTTGCAGCTTCCGCCTTACGATGTCGTCCCCATTGAAGTTTTTGTCATCACTGCCACGACGCTTGCAAACGTCTTCGATGGTTTTAGTATGTTATTAATATAAATCCGCTGCTATTAGAAATACGACAGTATGCTATATATAACACGCACGCAAATTTCTCCATCCTATCATTCGTCCTTCTTGAAATCAGCACAATGTCCCAAAAGCCCGTCATCGTCGTCGCCGGCTACGGCCCTGGTATCAGCCGCGCCGTCGCCATCCACTTTGCCCAAAAGAAAGGCCTGGCCGTCGCTCTCTTGGCGCGGACCGAGTCGAAGCTGGTCGAAGCCGAGAAAGGTATGAAGGCTGGTCCCTCTCGTTTCCATTGATCTCGACCCTCAACTCCACCAACTCCCCCACCACCCCCCATCCCCCCACGTACCTTGCACTCACTTCTTACGCAGAGCTCGCCGCGCTCGGCATCACTGCAAAGGCCTTCTCGGTCGACCTCTCCGACGTCGACGCGGTCCGCGCCACCATCGCCTCCGTGCGCGAATCGCTCGGTCCCATCCACATCCTCTTCTGGAACGCCGCCGCGGTCGGCACGACGACGCTCCTCACAGACCCCGGCGCCCTCTCTGCCGCGCAGTACGCCTACAACGTGCAGTTCGCCTCCTTCATCGCCGGCGTCCACGGGTCGCTCTCGGACCTCAAGTCGACGCGGGTGGGCGAGCACCTCGGCGCGATCCTCGTGACGGGCGGGTTCCTGGAGGAGGTGGCGGAGGGGACGGCGAAGCTGGCCGTGGCGTGGCGGTTTTCGACGATCGTGGCTTTGAAGGCGGCGTTGCGCAAGGCGGTGCAGGTGCTGAACGAGGAGTTGGTGGAGAGCGGGGTGTACGCCGGGGAGGTGACTGTGATGGGCGCGGTCAAGGGCACGCCGTTCGACGACGGGACGGCGACGATAGAGGCAGCCGCGGTCGCGGAGAGGTTTGAGGGGTTGTATGAGAAGAGGACGGCGGTGTTTGACGCCATCTGAGGCGAGCGTGAAACCGCAGCCCAGCAAATACATCTTTGTCATATTCGCTTTATTAAGATCAAAGGCCAAGCCCATGCCATCACCCACCCGCCGCACCCGGCGCAACCACAACCCTGCACCCGGCCCGCTCCACGAACGCCCTGGTCGCCGCCTCCACATTCTCCGCCTTGACCGCAACATAATCCGTATCATACGTCGACACCGCAAACAGCGACACTCTCGCGTCCGCGAGCGCGCCGGCGAGCCGCGACATGACGCCGGTCATTGCGAAGGGCAGCGGGCCTTCGACGCGGTACATGCGCCAGCCGGACTCGACGGTCAGCCACGAGGCGGCGCCGGGGGCGCCGGCCGACGAGAGCGCTAGGTCGGTCGGGGCGACGATCGAGATCTCGTCGTCGGTGCGGGTGATGGAGATCATCGGGCGGGAGGAGGAGGATCCACTGCCGCCGTCCCGCCGGCTGACCGCGGGAGGGAGTGTCGCGGCAGCGAAGAGGTCTGCGAGGTACGATCGGACAGCGGCGGCGGAGGCGGTGGTGGCGGCGTCGTCGCCCTCGATGAGGGCATCCGGCCCGATCTTGCACACGGCAAACGGCGTGGGAAGGAGCGTCAGGACCAAAGCGTCGGCCGACATTGAACGAAATTGCGGAGAATTGCAAAATGCTGCGTTTGAAATTCGGTGCTTGGATCCTCGGATAAAATGCGGAGTACACCGTCGGTGAATGATGCCCACAAAATATATATTAGTTCTTCTTCACTAACATCCTCGGGTGGAAAGGCGGAGGCGGAAATCCAATAGAATATGGCTCAGCCAAAGGGGCGGATTTTAGACCTCCGATGCCGCTGTCCGGGCCGCTTTGCGGAGCCTCGACTGCTCACCTTGGCTCCAATAATGTTTGCTCCTTCTCGTCAATGGGCGCAGGCACCGCCCCTGCTGTGTCTCGCGGCGCCAAACGCGTTTGCCTTTTCACCTCATTTCTCTCTAGTGTTTTCAGTTTTCCGTATTGCTCAGCCCTCTGATTGACTTTGCGCTAGCGCTACACTGAGAGTCCTCACTCAGATACCCTGCTCTTATTACATTGGGGTCCCTCACGCGGCTCTCTTTCAACTTCCTATCCTTCCTACTCCGCCCCTTCCGCTGCATTGCCGTTGCAGATGAAATCCCTATATATATACCCACAAATCGATCCCCTCTGCCATTCGACAACCCAAACTCACTCCCAAACACTCTGTCGCTTTTGAACAATGCGCCAAACTATCGCTCTTCTTTGCTTCGCCGTAACGGCCATCGTCCTGGCATTCGCCGCTGCCGCCGCAAACGCCGAGGTGCTCCAACCGATGGCTGCCGTCCATTTGAGCCGCCGCAGGTAACACAGTCTGTTACGTCTCGCTTGTCTCTAACTCTCCCTCCGCTTATTGCTTCCGAACAACGCAATTACACCAGGGAACCCGTGAGGAAGCCATGTAAGAATCGACCTTTCGATTCTTATGTTCTGTTGGTTTGTTTTGCTCACCCAACACAAAAAATGCCCCGTCGTTCCCGCCGTTCCTCGACGTCTCCCCACCCCTCGTACTCCTAGCCCCGCCAAAGGGACCCGCCCGCCCGCCTCCGCCACCGCCGCAAGTTATTCGCCCGCAACCCATCCGCCCGAACCCACGCCCGCCCGCGCCCGCGCCCGCCCCCGGCGGCCACCAAGTAATCCGGCCCGTACCTATCCGTCCGGGCCAGCCGCGCCCGGCGGGGCATTAGTAGCTGGATCCAACCGCAGCGAGGATGTTTTGTATCCCGAATTTTCGCTTACATTTGCCTTTTTTTTTTTAAAAAAATCGGAAGAGTGCATTCGAATAAAGTCTTATGCAACTTGCATGATGGAAAATGATCAGTTGGGTGGTGGTAAGCGCGGGCAAGATCGATCGCTGAAGGATGCCACACCAGTTACAGCCTCTGCCAAGTTTTAGACAGCTACAGACAAAGTGCGTGGCGTCCCCGTTCTCCCAGAGGATGTCCGAGTCGTAAGTTAGTTGCAAGGCGTCGGTGTAGTAGCGGTCGCCCTGGGCGGCGCTGTACAAGATCCAGCTCTGTCCGTACGGGTTCGTAAAGGTGCCGCACTGGGATCCGACCTGACCGTCGCTGCAAACACTGTTGGTGTTGGAGAAAACGCCGTTGCACAGCATGAACGAGCTGAACTGGGCGGCCATGGCTTGTCTGTGTTGTTTGTGTTCGTGAATGCTGGAAACTTGCGCGAAAGGCACGAGACGGGTTTGTTCTTGCACGTTTTTGTGATCAGCCCGCACATCCCGTGGATTCCAAGAGATTCGGATTTCGCGCCGGGAACACAAAAATGAAAGGGAGGAAAGACAGCGGCGCGGCCGTCGGATGTTCGGACCTACCCGCGAACCCGGCCGGGCGGCACGAAGAACATCCACGGGCAGGCTTGCATGGCACTTCGCCAATCTCAAAAATGACGTCAAGGCCTTGTTTGGCTAGCCACGATGCAAACTTCATGATTCCAATCGATCTCGACCGGTATTAATAAATCAAGTGAAACTCGGCACACACCTAGATGAAGTTTTCTGCAAAAGCTCAAGGCGGGGGCAAGTCGGGGGGACCAAAATTGGGCCTTTTACAATCAAGTTGGCACGGTGTCAAGTTCGCGTGCCAATTTGGCATTAACTCGGCGGTGAACTGGAAACCGTGGTCTCTGGCTGCCAGAGGCTGTAGGAACATATCTTGAAAGGCCCAATGTAGAGTTTTAGCCTTGTCCGTGGCGCGCCATCTTGGAGGCCGCTACATCACCCCTCTTCCATGGTTGCAAGCTTTCCGTAAAAACTCCAGTAGTAGTATTAATGTTTCATAATATTAAACCCATCACCCACAGGGACGCACGCTCGCTTTTCACTCGTTCCCTCCTCCTCCTCCTCCTCCTTCGCCCTCCTCCTTCTCCCACGGCTTCCGCCTCGGCTGCATCTGCGCGCTCGTCGCCATCTGCATCCCGTACGTCGTGTCCGGGATCGTCCGTACGCCCGGCACGGGCTCGCCGCGCGCCACCATCGCGCAGATCTCGGCAAAGCTGCGCGGGTAGGTCGGATCGCTCGACGCGGCGGCCTCTGCGGTCGCGGCTGATGCGTCGGCGTGCTGGGCCGCGGACGGCGCGGTGGTGTCGAGCGACGCTGACGGCGCGGGTGCGGTCGCGATTGCGGTTTCCACGGCAGCAAGGGGTGCGGTATGGATGGATGGATCGGTGGATGTTGGTGGCAGGGAAGTCGCGGGCGGGGCGGGCGGGGCGGCCTCGGCCGGTGCGGAGGGCTTCGCAAGGGTGGGCATGACAAACTTGCGAAAGTAAAATCGCTTTGCGTTTAGAAGCTTCGTGGCCGCTGCGTCCCCTGCGTCCTCCGCTTCCGACGATGAGGCATCGATCGACTGCGACGAGGCAGGGGTCGTCGCGGTGGCCTTTGAGAGGATGGATCTCACGCCCGCCTGGAAAGCGGCGTCGGCGTCAAAGTCGTACGCGACAAAGGCGGGGTGGTCGTCGACGCTGAATGGTTGGGGGTTTGACATGGCGTTTTCTTCACGTCCGCTCGAGTTAACTTTTCATTCTGCTGATTCAAGTACATCTTTGTAACCGCCAAATTCCATCCGGCCGATGAATTACCCAAAGGCAGGAGCCATCTACACCTGTGACAGGTGGGTTAAGAACTTGTGAGATCTCGAGCCTTCCTTGCACACCGGCATACGAGGTCCTTGCCCTTGGTAGAGATAACGATTGAGAGCAGGATGAGAGAACACGCGTCGTCGGCACAGATGAACAGTTCGTTGAGGCTCAAGGGAATGAGGCTTGAATGCATTTGGTCATGGGCCAACGACTCCTCTCAGTTGACGAGGCGGTTTTTGCAGACGCTGGCACTGTCTTCGACAAAGAAGAGGTTGCAGTCACCACAGTGGGGAATCTGCCAGCACTTTGGGCTTCGTCGGCAAGCGCGCATTCCGCAGCCTCGGCTGCGACGCAACTCATAAACTTTGTTGCTTTGTTGACACAATCTGGAATTCATTTTCTTCGGTTAGTGGTGATTACAGTGAATTTCATATTCCTTGAGATTTTTGGGCTGAAAAAAATGTTTCGGAGGGACCAAAAAAAAGTTTCGATTGGGGCAGAGGGTGTATTCTTGGGTGCCGTTCTGGGAGGATGAGAGGATGGGCCGTTTGAAAAGAAAGGGGTTCGGAAAAGGGAAAAATAGGGGGGGGGGAAGAGAAGTTTCGAGGACATTGGCCTGACGAACGACATCGCTCGCAAACAACCAGCAAGGCATACCACATTGAGTTCGCGTCAAAGAACCGGCGACAGAACCATCATCATGACACCCGCCGCCAGGTCCTGGTACAGCTTCATCGTCGACACCTGGTACGGCGTGTCGATGTACGCCTTGTACCTTCCATCGCTCGAATGGCCGGCGCCCTTTGAGGGATTTCGAGCACGAAAGTGCAAAGAGCCTCCTCTCTCTGCGACGCGAGACTGCTGCACTTGATGTTAGCACGAGACGTAGCCCTCCTGGCAGCAGCAGCCTCAGTGACGCCGTCTACGTCACATGTCCTTTACGTGGATGACCTCAAATTTTGCTTTACTGTGAATTTAAAATACCTTGAGATTTTGGGGCCGAAAAAAAAAGTATTGGGAGGACCAAAAAAAGGGGTGGTCTGTCTCCATTTCGGGGTGGTCTGTCTCCAACAGTAAAAAGTTTTTTTTGCCCTCCACCAAACTTTTTTTTTGCTGCCTCAAAATCTCAAGGTATATGAAATTGACAGTAATTTCCCTTTTCTCTCAGAAATGTTTATTGAGCAGCTAAGTTCTGGAACAGCAACATCAGAAAAACTTCAGGATGGGAATAATTCCGATATCCAATCCTCCAGGAATTTCCGTTGAGCATTCAGCTGAGGTTGATTGTAAAATTTTGCAGGAATCAGAAAGGCAGTCTTTGGATGCAAATCATTTGCTTTCAAAAATTTCAAAACATCCAGGTCAGAGTTTGTAAATGCATTTTCAGAGTATTTCAGCTCGAGTCCGCTTGTTTTCCACCATGGGAGAGATCGAAAAATAGTTCGCAATCGGCAAGCCTCATCTAATGCTCTGGCTGTATATTTTAGTGTCAGGCCGCTGTCCTTCCACCATTGCAGAGCATCTATGTGGCCTGCAATTGAAGCGCTGTTCAGAGCTGCCGTGGAATATTTCAATGTAAGCCCACTCCGGCCCAACCACTGAAGGATAGCAAGATTCCCCGTGCTACTTGCAGATTTCAAAGCAACACTCGTGAATTTCAGATCAAGGCCACTTGCTTGCCACCACTCCAGAACAGCTAAATGACCTCCATGGCATGCGCCATCAAGTGCCCTATGGGTGTACTGTAGATTCAATCCACTATTTTTCCACCACTCCAAGACATCAATATGTCCACGTTCGCTTGCTCTGTCTATAGCTTCGGCCGAGTGTGATAGTTCCAAACTGTTCTGTGACCACCACTCCAGGACTTTGACATGGCTCTTCTTGCTGGCAAGGTCCAGTGCACGAGAGTACTTCAGCTCCAGCCCACTGCTTTTCCACCAGCTCAAAACTTCCAAATGGCCAGCTCCAGCTGCATTGTCCATTGCATTGATCGAGTATTTCAGCTCCAAACCGCTATCTTTCCACCATTCCAGAACTGCAAGGTGGCCATTTTTGCTGGCTTGATCGATGGCGTACTGGGTGAATTTCAGCTCAAATCCACTCTCCAACCACCATTGCAGCACCGAGACATGGCCCTTCTCGCTCGCGTCATCGATGGCTGAGTTCGTGAACCGAGAAACCAAACCACTTTCTTTCCACCACTGAAGGACAGCAACGTGCCCTCCAGAAGACGCTTCATCAAGGGGGAACATGTCCTCGCCCTTGATGATTCCACACTTTAACAAGTCCAATCCACTGTCCCGCCACCACTGCAGAACGCCAATATGCCCTTCACTAGAAGCCATACCCAACGCCAAGCGAGAATACACCCTGTCAACCTCGACTCCACTTTTCATCCACCACTGCAGCACGTGAACGTGTCCGTGTTCGCTAGCGGCGTCCATGGGAAGTTCCGGATACCGGAAGTCCTCGTCAGAATTTTCGTCAACATCGTCATCGTCGTAAAGCACCCGAAACGAAAAGTCGACCCCGCTCTCTTTCCACCATTGGAGGACTGGAACGTGTCCGAAACTGCTCGCAGCGGAGATCGCCTCCAGGAAGTCGGTGGTCGGCGCATCAGACACGCGATGGTCGTTGGACGAGCGGCTGTGCTGCAGCAACAGATCGAGCAGGTCGACGTCGCCACGCGCACTGGCCTCTTTGAATGGCTCGCGGAAGAGCGTAAAATAGGATCGCAGTTGAATCTGGCGCAGTTGAAACAGGGTTGATAGGCGCATCGCGTCCTTCGCGGGCAGATGGCGGCAGACGATCTCGACGGCGTGGGCTGGGAGGCTGTGCTGCATTTTGGGGGAGATCAACGCGTTGTTTTTTTTTGACATGTCCGCGCACGGCTTGTTCGTTCCCACACTTTCCGTTTAGGACGTTGGGCAAGGAATTTGGCTTTTGCACTCGATTGAGGCAAGGCTACCTCGAGATGATAATGTCCTCGGCGGGGGGCGGGAGGGACAAGCTCAACAAAATTACCGATGGGGATCACTCACTGCCACATACATCGTAATCAGTAGGCGTTGTCGGAGTCGATTGCGACGGCCCAGTGCAGCCATGCCATGTATAATGTCTCATCGTGGGAACAGTCATGTGTTGGTGGCTCCCTCGCCTGTCAAAATCCCAGAAGGCAAACGCTGCAGGCGAAAGCTTGCGCTTAATCGGCTGCCGCAACGGCCGACGCTGGACAACAGCAGGGAAATGGTACAGCACGGCGGTTAGGTTTCCAAATTGCCTCACATGATGTCCTCCACCCAGGAAATGGGATTGCCTTTGAACCTCCGCAGTCTACCAAGTGCGGTGCCAATTGCAGCAAATCCCCCCTGGACAGAATGTTCTACTGATAGCGTAACTTGAAACGCCAGAACAGAGATATAGTACAATGTGGCCGAAGCGACGGGATCCAGCGAGTTCCAGAGCCAACTAATGGCTTCCAACTTTGCGCGTCCTTCTTTCTTTCAACCGCGGCACGTGGTGTTAAGGGTCGGTTTCTTTCATGAGCTGAGCATGGAAAAGAGTGATCGTTCCCACCTCCATGAGCTGTGGCTTAAACCAGTTCCAGCTTAGACGACTTATGCGCAAGAGATCGTCGTAGAAGCTTGAACATGGGCTTTGACAAACTGTCCCCCTGGCCTATCCAGGCCAAGGCCGCGTTAAAGGCACTTTCGACGAAGAAACTTCGTCACCAGGTCGGCAGGAACACGGCTCTGAAAAAGAAGTCAGAAAGTGATTTCACGCCACGGCAAGAAGAGTAACGTGCTATTGCACAAGATTGCGTTCACAGCATGGAGCTGTTGGCAGAGGCACTGAGCACAGCTTAATCAGCGAGTGCGGATACAGTTGTCGCCACTATGACGTATCTGCGCTAGTAAATCGCGGAAAGTGGGAAAATAGCAACGTCCAGTGAAAAGATGGCTCGCTTTAAACACTCAGGTACCATCAAACCTTCAGCTCAAGTCATAATTTGTTTATTTAGCAACAAAAAAATGAACCAGAGACAGTTGAAAACAACAGTGCAGACTAAAAGAGTTCCGAGATCCAATCCTCCAGAAATTTCCGTTGATCATTCAGCTGAGGTTCATTGTAAAAACTCGCAGGAATCTGGAAGGTGCTCATTGGTTGCAAAAAAAGCTGCAGCACTTCTAGGTCCGAGTTCGTAAATGCGTCTTGAGAGTACTTCAGCTCCAGTCCGCTTTTTTTCCAACAGGAGAGATTGAAAAATAGTTCGCGATTGGCAAGCCTTATCCAATGCTCTGGCTGCATATTTTAGCGTCAGACCGCTATCCTTCCACCATTGCAGAACATCAATGTGGCCTCCAATCGAAGCATGGTCCACCGCTGCAGAGCTGTACCAATAGCCTAAACCACTGCTGGCCCACCACTGGAGGATTGTTGGTAGATTCAATGCTTTGCTTGCCAAATCCAAAGCTGCCTTTGAGAATCGCAGCTACAGACCACTTGCTCTCCACCACTCCAGAACAGCCAATTCACCTCGCAAATTTGCGCTATCAAGTCCGTTGTGACTGTACAGAAGTGTCAATCCACTATTTTCCACCAATCCAATACATCAATATGTTCAAATTCGCTTGCATCGTCCATCGCTCTAGCCCCGTATTTTAATGCAAGGGAACTCGTATGCCACCACTGTAGCACTGAAACATGTCCAGATGAACTCGCCAAATTCATTGCCCAAACGTGGTACCCAGGAGCCAAACGGTTCTCCAACCACCACTCCAGGACTGACATGACCGTTCCTGCTTGCCATGTCCAACGGAGAAGAGTATTTCAACTTCAGTCCACTGCTTTTCCACCAACTCAAAACGTTCAAATAACCTGCTCCTGCTGCACTGTCGATCGCTGCGCTGGAGTATTTCAGCTCCAAGCCACTGCCTTTCCACCAATCCAGAACTGCAGTTTGGCCACATTTGCTGGCGTGATCGATTGCCATCATTGTGAATTTCAATTCGTATCCGCTCTGTTTCCAAAATTCCAACACTGCGACATGGCCATTGGCACTGGCGACATCCATGGCTGTGTTTGTGTACTGCGGAACCAATCCACTCTCTTTCCACCATTGAAGAACAAGAGCCTGGCCAGTTCGAGACGCTTCGTTGAGGGGAGGAGTAATTCCTCTTCAGCGTTGCGT
Source organism: Zopfochytrium polystomum (assembly GCA_025765615.1). Lineage (NCBI taxonomy): Eukaryota > Fungi > Chytridiomycota > Chytridiomycetes > Chytridiales > Chytridiaceae > Zopfochytrium > Zopfochytrium polystomum. Next base: position 64,528 of record JAIVFJ010000050.1, read on the forward strand.
ACAGGAATCGCCAAGTCCAGTCCACCCTCCACCACTGCAGAACGTCAACATGCCCTGCATCACAAGCCGACACTAGTGCCAGAAGTGAGTAGACTCCATCAAGCACGATTCCGCTGTCCTTCCACCACTGTAGCACGTGAACATGTCCGTTCTCGCTGGCGACGTCCATGGGAAGAGCGCAGGGATACTCTCCATCATCGTCGTCGTCATCGAAAAAGCGTGGGAACGACATGTCGACACCGCTTTCCTTCCACCACTGGAGAACCCGCACTTCTCCGACTTTGCTCGCAGCGGAGAGCGCCTGCAGGACGTCCATGACGGGCAACGGCGCGCAGATGTGCTGCAGCAACAGATAGAGCAGGTCGACGTGGCCACCTTCGCTGGCCTCGGCGAGTGGCTGAGCGTGGAGCATATCGCGCTTGAATCTGGTGCAGCCGGAACAGCGCCGATAGGCGGATTGCATCCTCCGCGGTTAGATGGCGGCAGACGATCGCCACGGCGTGGCCTGGGAGGCTGGGTCGCGTCGTGGATCTTGACGACGGCCGCTGTGAGACACGGTTTTTTGTTGCCCCGCATTTGGCTGCACCGCCACCGCAGAGCATGCCAACGGAGCCGGCGCCGCTGACGCCATCCTCTTACGACGTAAGCGACGAAGCGTTTTGATCCCCTGCTAACAGTCTCCCGCCCCCTTCCCCTCCCCCTCCCCTCTCCGACTTGATCGACTCTGCGTAGGTGATGATCAGCTACTGCTGGCAGGACAGCGCCATCGCGAGGGAGGTCGCGGACGAGCTCGACGCCCGCGGCTTCAGCATCTGGATCGACATCCAAAAGATGCACGGCGACATCAACGCGTCCATGATCGACGCCATCCTCAGCTCCAAAGTCGTTATAGCTTTCATTTCGGACGGGTACTGCAAGTCGGCAAACTGCTTGAAAGAGATTGAGTTTGCGAACGAGAAGAAGAAGACGATCGTTCCTGTCCGTCTGTCGCACTCGAAAGAAGTGACTTCGAGCATACCTGCTTTCATTACCACCGGCAAGCTGTGTGAGTATTCGTTTTCTTGAATAGTGGACTTTGGGAATCTAATGCCATCATCGCCCCTAGACTTCGATCTAAGCCCGCCAATTTGGGCAGACCCCCAGCAACGACGTTCGACCGCAGAAAACCTGATTACGCACCTGACGCAGTTCACCGGAAAAGCTCCTACGCTTGTGACTCCCGAGCCAGTCAAATCCGGGAAATGCTTCCCACCGATCCCGATACGAAAGGATCCCGAAAACTTTATCGACCGATCCGACTTGTGGGAGACGCTGGATGCTCGTTTCTCATCCGAGCGCCTCTGCATCCTCCGGGGCGTCGGCGGCTCTGGCAAGACGTACGCCGCAATCAAGTACGCGCACCAAAAGCTCCGCGAAGGCCACCACGTCAGCTGGTTCCGCGCCGACAGCCCGGACAACCTGCGCGCCGACGCGGTGCAGTACGCCGTCTTCGCGGGCCTCCCAGATCCCGAGAAGCTGTCCCCGGCAAACCTCTTTGCCCAAATCGCGTCCCTCCACGCGGCGGACGGGGCGCAACCGCGGCTGATCGTGCTCGACAACGTCGAGCGCTACGCAGACGTCGAAGACGTCATTGCCAGCCACGCCGAAAGCGGCGTCACCGCGGTCCGCTTCCTGGCGACGACGCGGCGGGCGCTACGGGAAGGCGGCGCAGTCGCCCCACTCCCGGCCGTCTCCGTGGACTTCCCCGACGACGAAAAGTGCGCTGCGTACCTGCGCCGCCTTCCCGGCCGGACCGTCCTCCCCGAAGACGCGGTGCGGATCGTCCGGCAGTGCGGGAACCTGCCTCTGCGGGTATCAGTCGCAGCGCGGTACCTCGTCAAGCGGCCGGACGTGACGGTCGACGCGTACCTTTCGCGGGTGGAGGGCGCCAAGCTGCGCAGGGCAGACGGCGGCGGGGATGCCGCAGACGAGATCTACCCGGAGATCAGCCTGTCGATCGACACGCTCTCGAAAGAGTCGTCGCCGGGCCACGTGCTGCTGATGCTGATGGCGCTGCTGCATCCGGACAACATCATCCTCAGCATCGTGGCGGAGTGGTGCGATTCGTTTTCCCTGACGGGCTTGTTTTTTTCGAGGCCAAAGACAAAGGACGGGAGCTTTGCGCGAGCCGTTGATGCGCTGCTGGATCTGAACTTGATTTCGTCCGGGTACGAAGGGAAGACGGCGTCGATTCATCGGTGCATACAGGCGGACGTGCGGGAGCGGGTGCAGGTGGGCAGTGTGAAGAGTCAAAGTCGAGGCTTGGCGGACTTTTATTTGGCGGCGCTAAAGCAGAAGGATCGGCTGCTCGATGCGATCAAGAAAGGGAACGCCGGCGAGATAGACGTCTTTATCAGGGACAAACCTGTGCTTGATCTCTCTCGTGAGTTTGCTTTCCTTTATTAAGATACGAGGATCTGAAACGCTCGAAAAGATTTGCACCTTGGCGATAAGGCCGTTGTCATGCTCGTACCTTCCCTTTCGGCTAGCTTGACCTTGCACACTTTGGACCTTACCGGTACCCATTTGAATTCTTAACATGTTTAACAACTCTCCGCTCCAATTAGGCAACGACCTGAGCCACGTTTCGATTGTTTCTCTCGCAGAGAGCGTTCGAAAGATGCCCCTCCTTCACACTCTGATTTTGAGGAGTGCGCGGAACTTCTTTCTACTTTTCTCTCATCTCACCAAATGAACCACAAATTTTTCATCCAGTGAACAGAATCGGTCCAGTGGGATCCGCTGCACTAGCGTCGTGCCTTGGAACTCAATCGACGCTGCGGAAGCTGAATATCAGACGTAAGCGATTGAATATCACCCAAATCTCCTCGAGGACCTGCTAAAAAATACCATCTCGCACCCACTGAAGAAAACGAGCTTCAAAGCGACGGTGCGACTGCGCTTGCCACCGCCTTGTTAAGCAACACTTCGCTCGAGGTGCTCGACATCAGCAGTGAGGATTGTTCTTCTTCGCAGTCATGTTTGACTTCGCAGCCATTTTTGATTGGCTGGTTCTCCCTTTGGAGGCCAGTGGGTGACGCTTTTTTTTCCCAACAGTGAACGGAATCACATCCGACGGCGCGCAAGCCATTTGGGAAGCCCTCGCGTCCAACACGACGTTGAAAAAGCTTCGTACCGAAGGTGAGTTACGCACAGCTTTTCCGAGCTTGCCAGCAATGTGCGGAAACCGAGCGCCTCCCCCTACACCAGGCAACGAGCTTGCCGAACAAGCTCTTTCGAAACTTATCACGTCGGAGAAACTCAGCCTGGAGGAAGTTTCCCACTCAAGTAAAATTGGGCCTTCGTACTTTCCTAATCGAAAAAAGCTTTCTTTATTTTAATGAGTGTCCATGTCTGCCACACTTGAAAAACACAAAAACAGGCCCCACCCTCGACTCCAAGATTTTACACGCGAGAATGTCCGTCACATGCACGACAAGATTCATCAGTTGAGTTTTTTTTTTTGTTTTTTTATTTTTTTCTTCGGTGTGTCAACTCAATTAACCACAATTACCAGACGCCGACGCGATCACCAGTAGGTTTGTGTCGAAGATCAGCAGCGTCACTCCGTCAGCCTCTTCGTCCGGTTGGGACGACTAGAGATGCGTCCACTTTTTTGGATAACCAGTCGCATGTGGTTGAAATGTGCTGATGGGGCTGGCACAGAGTGGTTGAGACCTTTTCTCTATCTTGGGGTTACCTTCGTGGGGATCATCAATCTTGACATTATTAGATTTTAAATCTTTTGTGACCCCGCTTTCCGCAATGACGGACCCAGCGCCAACGGGGGCAGCCGAAGTACTACGGCTCGGGACGAGAATGACTGCGTCCGCAGAAGGATAATCTGCTCACCCACTAATCAACCGTCAGAGCGCATTTCGGCCCTCTGTATATTGTCGTTCGCTTGCAAAGGGATTTCCTCCTTGCGTTGGTACCGTCCCCAACCCTCGCGCGTTCTCCGTAGCAACCCCTCGTGCAAAGTCGGCCCCGAACCATCAGTGGACCCATCGGTCTTCGGGTACAAAAAGAAAAGAAAATACCAAAAAGAAAACAAGTGTACAAAAAAGTGAAACGCCAAGTCTCAACTGGCTTAGACGGAGAGGAAAAGAGAAAATGGGAAGATGGAAAGAAAGTTGAAGGAAATAGAGAGAGCGGGAAGCGTTAAACGGAGGAGAGATTGAAGACGGCGCAAACAACGCGCAGCTTTCCCTTCGAGGAGTGACGGAGAGGAGGCGACTTTTTTTTTTTTTTTTGGACACTGTCGGCTTAAAAGAAAGACAGTAGTCACATGAGGACTAGGGTCCGGCTGTGCTGCAATGGGACCAAAAAAAAAAGCATGATGCTCGATTTGATGGCTCGTCGACGTTGATTTCTAACTCCGCGGGTTCGCTGAGTTCATAAACAAAAAGATTTAACACCCTAAAAAGAGAGCAGCATCAGTCCTACTCACGGATCCAACCGGGCACGTGCTTCAGCTCAAGCTCCACGGTGATGCCCTGCGGGTAATCGGGCGTCATCGGAAAGTGCGCGTGGGTGAGCGGGAAGAGGCCGCTCGTTTTCGACACGAGGTTCACGCCGAATCCAAAGCCGTCGGCGTACGCCTGAGAATTTTCAAAAAAAACAAAGAAAAAGAAAAAGGGCATATACACGGTCAGGAATGTGAAAAAACGAAAAACCGGGGGGATGTCGCGAAAGTGGTGGGGTGGGTAGGTTGTCGTCTCTTACCTCGAGCGCCACAATCCCGTCCTCCACCGTCAAGTCCATGCACCCCGCGACGACCGAATCCCTCGCCACATATGGCCTTATCACCTTCCCAAACAGGCCCCTCACGATCCCCGCGTCGTCCCCCGCGGCCCGCGCATCGGACGACTCCCCCTGTTCCCCGACCACCTCCTCCTCCCCGAAACCCCCCTCCTTCCCCTCGCCGCCCGTCCCACCCGGCGGCACCGCGCGCCTAGGCGGCGGCCGTCCTTTCTCCTTTGTCCCGCGCACGACCGGCCGCCTCTCGATCGGCACGCCGTCGGGGCCGACGAGGACGACCTCGGAGGGGACGAAGGACCAGTTTGCGCTGGAGGAGGTCGGGGAGGCGAGGACGGAGGAGAGCGGCGAGGAGATGGAGGAGTAAGTGTAAGCGGACGAGGAAGACGAGGAGTACGAGCTGGAGAGGATCGGGGCGCGAGTGGCGGTGCGTGGCGGGGGGATCGGGGCGGAGAGGAAGGCTGGGGCGGGTGCGGGCGGCGCGGTGAGCGGGGTGGCGATGGGGTCGGCGGTGGGGATCACGTCGGGTGCGCCTGCTGCGCGGGAGGGGAGGTAGTGAGTGCTGTGGACGCGGTCGAGGGAGTCGATTCGAGGCGGTGGGCTGCGAGGGGAGGATTCTGCTAAGATATGAGTTTCGGTTTTGGACGGAAAGCAACAGGTATAAGTGCACCCGCACGAACCGGTTGAGGGCTGCTCTGAATCCATCCGCAGGAGCTGCCGCCTCGACAGGGATCCAAGATCGCCTCCATTATCGGTGGTCGGCGCGCTGTCTATTCGCGGCGACTCAACGAGGCCAGCTGGGAACTGTGCGATATGGATCTGTCTGGGCGGAGCGCTCAAGGCCGCGTACGGCAACGGCACCTGCATGGGCGGAGTGTGCTTGGTCTTTCGCCGCTCCGCAGTAGAGCGCGATCGCTCGTTGGACGACCGACCCCTGCTGTCGCCGACGCTGTCAGTGCTTCCACTACCGCCGGCCGTCACGCCGCCGGCACCTGCCGCGGCAGGCCCCACCGGCCTGTAAAACTGCTTCTTTGTCATCGCGCGCCGCTCCTTGCTCGACAGCTTCCCCGCACCCTCGTTCGCGACAGCGACGTTGCTGGATCCGTTGCTCTCCTGGCTCTCGAACGCGCCGGTCCCGTTGTTGCTTTGATGCGTGCGGGGGCGGCGTCCGCCCATTTCAATGTCCCCAACGGCACCAGCAACCTCCGCACCGCCCGTCGCCAGTGCATCACTCGATCGCGCCCTGCGGTGGCTCTTTGGCGGTGACGTTGGCGGGGCGTCAGCGGGCAGCGCGGGTCCGGATCCCGATGCGGAGCCGGAGGAGAGATGGGAGAGGCGCTGGGAGTCGGCGTGGTTCTTTGAGGACGGAGCGGATCGGGCTGCCGATTTGCGCTTCGCGGATGTTGGCCATCGCCCGCATGTGGTGAGCAACCACCACGCGATGAAGCCGATGATGGAGAGGCCAAAGACGCCGCCGATCGTGCCGATGACGAGGATGGCGGTGATGGACAGCTCCACCATTTGATAGCTGCTGATTGCGTGCTTGCTTGCCTTGCTTGCTTGAGTGTTTGCCCTGACTTGATACGCCCTTTGCGACGGCAGGTTGGCTAGGCGGCTTGCTCCCCCCGATCGGAGACGGATTGGGTTTGCAGGAAGCTCGACGCAAGGTCAAGAAGGGTCAAGAAGGAGGGAGGGAAGGTGGTTGTTGGTGTTGTTGGGTGGGGCTGCAGTTAACTTTGTAGATGACAGGTCGATGTGCGAGCGCAGCCGAAACAAACAACGAAAGAAGCAGTCCACCACTCATTGTGCATCTCTCTTTGCGCACCGGCTTGTCCATCTGTCTGTCTGCCTGTCTGCCTGTCTGCCCGTTTGTCTGTCTGTCTGTATGTTTGTCTCTCTGTCTGTCTGTCTGTGGATGAGCCAGTAGGCCAGTCTGTCTCCCTCTCTGTCGCACAACCTCTATCCCCCCCCCCCGCCCACATTTCTTTTGGTGCTTCATCCCGCTTGTCTTTCTTGGTGGCTGAAATCTTGTCTTCGCAGAATGATCTGTCTGTCTCTCTCTCTGACGTTTGGTTGCTTCAATCCATCGATCGCTATTTTCAAAGTTCCGAGGGCTTTCGGAGTTTGAATCGATATGGACTCGCCAGGTTGGTACCCTCGCCAACTCCTTCCGCAGTCCACGACCCCAACCACCACCACCACCACCAGCCACCGACCCCGACCTCCACCTCGCCATCGCCCTCGACGCCGCGCTCGACGCCATCGCCCATCGATCGCCGCCGCCCACTTTCGCAGACCTCGCGGCCCTCGTCGAGGTCGCTTGGCGCGACACGCACCGCCCTCACGCCACCTCCGCTTGCAACAGCGCCGTGGAAGCCGCCACTGCGGTGCCGCTGCTCGGACAGCAGACCCCACGGGCGGCGCCGCACTTGTCGCCGCTGCCGGAGGCGCGGGACGCGGTTCGCAAGGCTGGGGCGGCGATGGCGGTGTTGAGCGAGTTGACGGGGCGGCTGAGCGTGACAGATACAAGCATGATGGGCGGCACCACCGCAAAGCAAGCAGATAAAGAGGTCGGCGGCGTCTTTTGGGCGGTGGCCGTGAGGGTCGTGTTCTTGGCTCGGATCGCTTCGTCGTGCCTTGTCGAAGCTGCCGAAGCGGCAGACCTGTTGGAGGAAATCGTGCAGCAGGTTCTGCACGTGGAGGCGCTCACTGCGATATGCTCGCTGGACGGCTTGGGCACGAAGGGACCAACGGGATCACGCGAAGCGGAAGACACTTGTCACGCGTAAGGATGTCTGCTTTGACAAAAGAATTTCAGATCTTACTCCCAAGTCTTAATATTCGTGTAGAAGCTTCACGTGCCGGCTTCTCTGCCTCGCAGCGCTCTCCAGCATTTCGCACGCCTCCGCTGGAATTGCAACCTTGGAAACATTTTCGTGCGGCACGCAGTACGAAACGTTGCGGCTCGCGCTGGTACTCGTTTCTGAATCGCTGCTTCTCCGTCCATCCCCTTCACGCGAGTTCTCGATCCTGTTCTCCCTGACACCTCTTTCGAGGATCCTCATCAGAGCAGAAAATGCGTCGGCTGTCTTGAGTTTATTGTCTGAGAAGGATCAATTGGCTCTGGCCGAGAGGCTTATTGACGTTTACGAGGACTGCGCCGACGATCCCGACCATCAACACTGCGCTTGCCACCTTGCTCTAAAAAGGAATGCCATTTCGATCCTGTCGTTGCCAGCCGTTATCAGTCCAGTCCTCCAAATGGTCGCCTGCCCTAACCACCACCAGACAGATCTGCGCCGAAAAGCAGAATACGTCTCCGAGCGCGTGGCCACCATGATCGCGGCAGCATTTGCAATCCCAAACACCCCTCCCGAGCTCGATTCGGCGCTGTTTCTCTCCCGAGTTCCGTCGCTGGAAGGGCTGCTCTCCCTAATATCCGTGGCAGCGACATTTTGGCTGAGCGACAACTGTAGTCTGCATGAGCTGTTTGCTCTCCGACAGGCTCTCATTCGCCAGCTGCTTTTCGAGGAAGAAGAAGGGGCGCAGGCCCAATGTTGTGGCAGATTGCCCATGGTCGCTGCTGCATTTGACCAACCTAGTTCTTCCCCAATCCCGGAAGGCATCCTCCTCCGAGCCCGGCTGCTCGGCGAGGTTGTTTGGAGGTTCCACACGCACGAGTGCGGTGCAGGTTTGTCCCGCTGGGTTTCGACATTGCGGCGCTCAGCCTGGGTTCTCTTTTCGAACGGGGAAACTTTGAAGAGACAAAAGTAAAGGTTAAATGTGAGACTTAACAGTTTTTTCGCTGGCCACCGAGAGCTTTCCACAGCCAGATTCTGCGCATTATTCCTTTTTGTTTAGCAGGAAGCGAGGACGGAAATGAAATTTTGCGGGCTCCCAAGGAGGAAATCTGCAAATGTCATTTCACATGGCCCAACAAGCACTACCTCCACTTCCAGGATTTGTGGCAGATAGTTAACCCATCGACCATTACAGTTCCTCCATCACACCAGCGGCTCAGACGACCGGTAGTCCGAGCCCTCATCCATCTACACAGGGGCGACTACTCTGGGAGGACGACGCGCTATTGGCAGGTGAAAGATATGCACAGAAGTACGCAAAAAGAATCAAACAATCCCATCCAAGCCACAGATTGAAGCACGTTGCAACCCGCTCCCAAACCCACTACCAAGGAATACGTACCACTTCCCATCCTACTCCTCACTTCTTGTCGCCTCCTCTTCCTTGCCCGGCAGTACCGTTCTTGCCACCACAAGTTTTTGTTGTCCTTGTTTTTCACGGAAGTATTCGCGGATCGCGTGCGTGCCGACGGGCTTTTGTACCATCACCTCGTTGTCTTTGCTGACACCTCGAAGCTCGCCGGTTGATGGAAAGAAAGGGCTTTAAGTGTGTGTGTGTGTGTGTCAAGTGTGCGGGGCGTTCGTTCGTTCAAGGCTATTCCAACCGTCCACACCCATCACACCTTAGTGGCATCCAACTCGTTTGCAGTGAACGGGACGCGTTTCTGCTCCTTGATATCCGATTGCTCTCCAAGGAGTCCGGTGATTGTGGTGAAGGTCCTCCCGTTCTTGCCCACGCCCAGTTCCGACTTGACCTGTATTGGTGTGGACAATTAGGCAGGCTCGGCGAAGCGACAAGGAGGAGGGCGGCAGCCAGCAGGACGACGACGACGACTGCGGCGAGCGGCATCATCGCGCCCGTCAGCGGCCTCAACACGCCTGTCAGCGGCCTCAACACTGGCGACAAGGTCACAATCGAGGGAACCAAATACAAGGCAGGTGAAGAAATTTTTCTCCCCCTGTTGCGGGGCAACGCCGCGTTCTCGTTGTCGTCCCCGCCCCACGCCCGCGCGCACAAACTGATGTGGGTGTGTTTGTGCTCTCGGGCGGGGGAAGGGTTGTTAGAAACGAGACCGCGGTGTTGCCCCGGAACGGGTGGTGGAGGTTTTCTTCGCGTGCCTTGTATTTGGTTCCCTCGATTGTGACCTTGTCGCCAGTGTTGAGGTCGCTGAAGGGCATGATGATGCGGCTCGGCGAAGCGACAAGTGGGAGGGCGGCAGCCAGCAGGACGACGACGACGACTGCGACGAGCGGGTGGTGAGAGCAAAAAGAGTGAAGAGTCCGCAGGGAGGGAGGGATCACGCTCTAATAATAAATAGTCGACTGAATCGCTCAGCCAGCCCCGCAGCGAGCGCTGGGTTATGGCAGGGGGGAGGGGAAAACTTGCCAAGGATACTCACGCTCCTTGTTGACTCGAGTTGGAAGAAGGAAAAGATCGTCCGTGCGTTGCATTAACCAATAATTTGGCTCACAGGGTGCGGTGAGGTGGGGAGCTGGGGAGGGTGGGGGGTGGGAGAGGGGTCGAAAAACAGTCGGATATTCTTACGTAGATTCGCAAAGTTGCTTGAGCCGCTCCGTTTGACTTGTGTGGGTGCAGAAGTTGGATAAGACGCGAAAGTGGATGGACGTGGGGGAGAAACTTGGAAAGGTGGGAGTTGTCACGTACAGCTGGGCAGGCCATTCAAGTTCTTGAGAGCGGCGGGGACGCTGTAGCCCGCGGTGGCGATGACGAGATGAATGACTGCGAAGAGAGCCAGGAGCGACGACGGGAGGCCGGGCATTATTTTCTGCGTTATACTGTATCTATTACAAACGACCCTGGGATGACTGGCGGCATTTTTTTTTTATAGCGAACAGGTTGGGCTGAGCCGAGGGGCGTGGACCCAGCCCACGCTGGTACTATCTTTTGTCGTTCGGTGTTATGTGTTGTGTCTGTTCGTGCCGCTGCGCGTTACTTCGCCCTGCCGTGTCCCCTCGGGCTTGGTGAGCTCCGATGCAGAGGCTTGCTTGCCTTTTTGGGCAGCGTTGACATTCTGGCTTCCGCGAGCTGGGCGCGGGTGAACAAGCGTTCAAAAAACAATCAAACAACCAAACAATCAAACCCGCGACCGGCCGACAAGGTCCGAATACCATGCACACACATTTTATGATCTACATGACCGGGGTACCTTGTCCTTGTGGGTTGGCACGGGGATACCTTCTCAGCATGAACTGCAAAAAAAAGGGAAAAGCTTCTGCAGTACGCCGTGGAACGACGGAGTATTTTCTGCGCTACCTTTCGTCGTTGCACTTTTGCACAGCGAAATGCAGCAAGGATGACACTGTTAGGATGAACACGGGTTCCGTTGTTGGAAGATTCACCGCTAATTCTCCGTCGAACAGCAGCGTCTGCTGCACGACCTTAAACCGCCCCTCCCCCCCAAGGGCGCCTTCCTTGTACACCGTGACGACAGCATCCTCCATTTGCCGACGTCTCCTTAGGGTTAGGAGGTCAGGAAGGAGTCCCTGATCGAACAGACCTGATCGCTTTCACCAGGTGAGGATTGTGCGGCTGCTCGAGCGGTTGAGGGTTTCGTAGACGACGTCCGCCACCTCGACCACAAAAACAGCCGCCCCATCCATTTGCATCGCCCCTAATCCTAAGGTTGACGTCGCGTCCAAAGAAAATCCAAAGACATGCGCTGCGGCCGCGGGTGGACCCTCTTTCTCAAGATGGTCTCAATTGTACAGATCGGACGGAGAACGGAGTGTTTGTTCCGCGCTTCAGTAGCGCTGGCGTGCGCACGATGCGATCGATTGTAATACGGGAGGAGGGTGTTATCCGGTCTTTTGTATGATACTGCAATTGCCCCTCGGCCAACTCCCTCATCCAGTCGACAACTACAAGTACCAAGATAAGCTCATCTCCAAGACCGTAGAACGTGCTGTAGCGGTAAGAAAGATCTTACCATGAATATCGAGACAGCTCTCTTGGTTTACATCGATAATGACCGTCCGGGAGAACGGAGTCAAAAACGGTCGAAACGAACCTGCAGAACTTTCAAGGTCCTGGACACCACGACCCGCTTCGTAGCAATTATTCTCAACGTCCTCATCGAGTTCGACACGGCGCCCGACGTGGTAGTCGACGGCTACAGCGCGTTGAGGGAGGTGTACGCCTTCGGCGTGTCGGTCGAGCCCTTGGAGCTGAATGCGAACAAGACGGGCATTGACGTCACCCTGGACTCCATTTTTCACGGCGGCGGCGTGGATGGACAATCAGTATGGCGAACTGCCGGGGTCCGAGCACCCAAAACTTCCGGCCGCGGCAAACGGGTGATTTTTTTTTTTTTTGTGATGTTCAGGGAGCGGGACTGACGGGATTTCCCCTCATCGTGTAACCGCAGTTTTCTGGGCTCCTCGCGCTTGCGCACTTTGTCATCGCAATAAGCACGAAAATGGGCGCAATGGTCGGCCTGGATGCTGGATAAGTTTATCACCTTGAAAGAACTATTCGTCGCAGTTTCATTTGGAGTCCATGAAAGTTGACAGGGTTCCTGCTGAAGGAGCTGAGACGTCTCCCACAGCACTCGTTCGTCCTCGATTCGGCGCGGGTCCTCTCCCAAGTTCCGGCGCTGGAAAGATTGCTCCCGCTGCTATCCGTGGCGGCGACGTACGTTTTGGCTACTCCGACAGGCTCTGACTCACCAGCTGCTGTTTGAGGAAGAAGAATGGGCGCAGGCCCAAAAATGTTGTGGCAGATTGCTGCTGCATTTGACCAATCCAGCAATTCCTCCTCAATCCCGGAAATCATCCTCCTTGGTTGCTTGGAGGTTCCACACGCAGGTTTGGCCCGCTGGAGCTCGGCATTGCAGCGCTCAGCCTGGGTTCTCTTTCTTCGAAGGGGGAAGAGAAACTTTGAAGTGACACAAACAGTCCAATAGAAACAACAAAGAGAGCTTTCCGCAGCGGGGGTGTTTGCGCATTATATACATTATTCCTTTTTTGCACACGGAAAAAAGAAAGGCAGGGCTGAGCACACGCACACACAGAAAAAGTTTTCATATAAAGACATCGAACGCCAAGCATAAGGGGAAAAAAAAAAAAAAAAAAGTTGCAGAAACAAAAAATTTACTAAGCATGCGCAACCTACTGCCCCTCCTCCTCGCCATCCTCACCTCCCTCCTCGCCGGCCTAACCGCCGTCGCCGCCGCCCCCATGGCGACCCCCATCACCCCCTGCGTCGTCAGCAGCTACGACGGCCTCAAAGCCTGCCTGACCTCGACCAACATCGTCCTTCAAGGTCCCTTCATCGTTCCCGCCAACAAAAAGATCGACATGTCCAAGCTCAAGAAGGGTACCAACGTGACCGTCAAGGGGCTCATCAAGTTTGCGCACTCGACCAAGCTGACAAAGTCGGACTTTCTGTTTACGCTGGGCGGCGAGAAGGTGACGCTGGACGGGACGAAGGGGACGTTGCACGGGAGCGGGAGCAAGTATTGGGATACGAAGGGGACGACGGGGGTAAACAATAGTAAGTTGTAAACGGAGCCTGCTTTCCTCGCCCGTCGTTCCGTCTCATCATTCGCCAACCAAAAACAGAGCCCATGTTCGTCAAAGTCATCACGACGGGCCACTCGCTCATCAAAGGCCTCACGGTCAAGAACCCGCCGGCCAACACGTTCAAGGTGGCCGGGTCCGACACGATCCTGAACGGCATCCACATTGACAGCAGCGACGGCGACAAGAAGAAGAACGGCAAGACACTGGGCAGCGACACAAACGGTTTCGGTGAGTCGCGCCCTCTTCCAGATTTGCCTCTTTCTTCACACTCTAACTATACCCCCCGAACAGACGTCACCGGCCACCGGATCACAATCCTCAGCAGCATCATCAAAAACCAAGCCGACTGCCTCACAATCCCCTCCGGCACGCAAATCAACTTCCTCAACAACACCTGCAGCGGCGGCACCGGGATCTCCGTCGGCGCGGTCGCCTCCAACAAAGCCGTCACCCACGTCCGCGTGGAAAACTGCACGGTCGCCAACTCGGACATTGGCATCCGGATTAAAACGCTAGCCGAAGCCGAGGACGGCAAAGTCTCCGACGTCTTGTTCCGCGACATCAAGCTGAAGGACATTCGGAAGCGCGGGGTGGTGATCCGGCAGGACTTTTTGAAGGGCGCATCGACGGGGTCGCCGACGGACGGGGTGCCGATCACGAACGTGAGGTTGACGAACGTGCAGGGGAATATGGCGAAGGGGGCGACGCATAGCACGTTGGTGATGTGCGCGGCGTGCGAGGAGTTCAAGTTTACGAAAGTGAGGGTGACGGGGGCGAAGCCGAGTTGTATTGGGGTGAAGAAGTCGCTGGAGGGTTGCCATTCTTGAGGCGTGCTTCGTGAATTTTCGTCGATCGCAATGTGAGGTTGTTGGTTGGTTTTTGCGTTGTGATTGCTTTCCTCTATTTTCGGTTCTCGTTTTGTTTAGTCTTCCCTTCTCGTTTTCTTTCTCAGTCAATATAGTTCAATCCGTTTTAAACGAAAGCTCTCTCATTATTTGGGGTTTCGATGGAGAAGTGGCTTGTCGACAGAGGCCTAACGGGGAAAAGCGTCCGCCGCAACGTGCTCCGGTTCAAGAAGTCTCCACTTCCGCCTTTTTGGGGGGCAGTTGCTAAAACGGTTGTCCTCCAAACTAGTCCACTCCCAGCGGCAGCAACGTTTCCGCCCGGCTTATTCGGGATGACCCGGGGGCGGACGGTATTTAAAGTTCCTAGCCAGCTAGCTCGAAATAGAAAGCACTCAAAACATACGAACGCTAAGACCAAAGATAAATATCACTGCTACCATGTGGAGCGGCGCAGCTGATGGTCTAGAGCCGAGTTTGCTAGCAATAATCACTATAGTGAATTCCGACCGAGTTGTTACGGCCTGCCTTCTTTCGGACGACGATTCGCTAGTCAAGAATCCAATTTCGGAACAGACGTGCGCATGAGGATTGGCGCGGCTGGGACTGTTAGCCAAACGTTCAGTTGACAGACCGTCGCTGGGTTCTGTCGCTGAACGAGAATTCAACCGCTGGAGGGCGCCTTTTTTCATTCTCACGGGCGGCGCAGCCGTGCCTTTGCGGAATTCAACGATCTAGCATCCACAATGAACTATCCAAAAAGGGAAAAAAACAAAGATGACGAGGGGAGCATCGTCCGGCTGGCCCTTCCAGGCAGTTTCCAGAACCGGACGGTAAAAAAATGTCCCTTTTATGGTATTGAACGAAGAGATGTTCGGCTGAGCACACGAAACGGAAAAAAAAAAATTGTAGACACGAAAAAGGAGACAAGGCATTTTCTCCTCCACTTGTATTGTTGTTGGAGGATTTCGCTCGACGAAGGGAAACAGAAAAACTTACTCCGCCAACGCAAATGCACGTCCTGCCCGTCCTCGCCGCCGTCCTCGTGTCCACCTTGCTCGCCAGCCTCTCCCCCGCCGCCGTCGCCGCCGCGCCCTGCGTCGTCACCAGCTTCCACGCCCTCAAGAAATGCCTCACCTCGACCAACATTGTCCTGCAAGGCCCCTTCATCGTCCCCTCCAACCACAAGATCGACATGTCCAGCCTGAAGAAGGGCACGCACGTCACGGTCAAGGGGCTCATTAAGTTTGCGCACTCGACCAAGCTCACAAAGTCGGACTACCTGTTCACTCTGGGGGGCGAGTCGATCATCTTTGACGGGAAGGAGGGGACGTTTCACGGCAACGGGCAGCAGTACTGGGATACGAAAGGAACGAACGGGGGAAACAAGAGTGAGTTGCGCTTCCTGGCTTGACTCCTTATCGGGGTGTTCCCACCTCTGACATCTCGTGGGGGGGACACGCAAATCTCTCTTGCGATGAACAGAACCAAAGTTCATCAAAGTCCGCACCACGGGCCAGTCTGTCATCAAGGGTCTCACCATCAAAAACTCGCCGGCCCACACTTTTAGCATCACGGGCTCTGACACCACCCTGAAGCGCATCACCATCGACAACAGCGACGGCGACAAGCAGAAGGGCGGCAAGGCGGTTGGCCACAACACGGACGGTTTCGGTGAGTTCGTCGTTCCTTTTGGGTCGATTACGCCCATCCTCCAAATTACTCATCACCCCTCGTCCCCACTCTCACCGCTGCAGACGTCAGCGGCAAGCACATCACCATCAAAGACAGCACCATCAAAAACCAAGACGACTGCCTATCCGTCGCCAGCGGGCACCACATCTACTTCCTCAACAACACCTGCACGGGCGGCAACGGGATCTCGGTCGGCTCGATCGCCTCGCACAAGTCCGTCTCGCACATCCGCGTCGAAAACTGCACGGTCGCCGATTCCGACATCGGCATCCGCATCAAAACCATCGCGGAAGCCGAGGACGGGAAAGTCGAGGACGTGCATTTCAAGGACATTGTGCTGAAGGACATTCGGAAGCGCGGGGTGTCGATCCGGCAGGACTATTTGAACGCAGGGCCGACGATGACGCCGACGGACGGGATCCCGATCTCGAATGTGAGGCTGACGAACGTGCAGGGGACGATGGCGAAGGGCGCGAAGCACAGCACGTTTGTGTTGTGCGCTGCTTGCGATGGGTTCAAGTTTACAAACGTGAAGATTACGGGGGCGACGCCGAGCTGCACAGGCGTGGAAAAGACGTTGGTGGGTTGTACGTAAATCTTTTTTTTTTTTTTGAGGAAAATGATGTGAGGTTGTAGCATCGTCGCTGGTTTCTGTCTTTTTCCTGGTGTGAAAGGCATTGTTGGAGTTTCGTTCTCTTTTTTCATGATTGCAACCAATACAGTATGTACCAGCTTTTATCTGCAAGTGCATTCCAGTCGCAGCTTGTTGCGAGCGCATCTGTGAGCCCCTGTGGAGATTTTTGCGGGTAAAGAAGTTTGACCAATCTCTCGCTATTTTTCACAACATGAGACGCCTCCGCATACACTGACCAGACAGAAACAGAGATGCTTTGGTGAGGCGGCTCAAGCCCTATTGAAACGCTTCCCCATGTACTATGAGTTGTGATAGTAAATGCCCTCGTGCCGAAGTCTCCGATCGCGTACCACGAAAAGGACGGAATTCTCTCCCTTTTTCCGTTCCATGCGCAGCGGGAAGGGCCAGCAGATTTAGCCATAAATGAATGCAACCAGATCCAAACAACAGCCTGTTCCCGTTGCGGACGGCCGGAAGCGTTCCTGGCGACACCATTGGCAACCTCACTACTTTTCCCTGTTTGCGGCCTTAAGGCGGTGCCAAGAAGTCTGCCATATCGGGAACCGACGGAAAAAGAACCATTAACGGGCTGAGCAGACGCTTCTTCTCTCGCTTGAGAGTTTGCATAACGTGCATAACAGTGTAAAAACGATAAAGGGGCAAAAAAGGGAGAGAGTCCTGCGCCCAATTTTTTCACACAAACAAACAATGCACCCATCCCTCGCGCTCGCGCCACTCCTGCTTACCCTCCTCGTCTCGGCCGGACTCTCGGCAGCCGCGCCCGCGCCCGCCGCCGCCGGCGCCAAAGACCACTGCGTCGTCACGAGCTACGACGGCCTCAGCGCCTGCCTGTCCTCCACCGACATAGTCCTTCAAGGCCCCTTTATCGTCCCTGCCAACAAAAAGCTCGACATGTCCAAACTCAAAAAGGGCACGCACGTCGCGGTCAACGGGCTGATCAAGTGGGCGCACTCGGACAAACTGAAGAAGACGGACTTTCTGTTCACGCTGGGCGGCGAGGGGATTACGTTTGACGGGTCGAACGGAACGTTTCACGGGAATGGGCATCAGTATTGGGACACCAAGGGAACGAACGGCGTTAACGATAGTTGAGTTGTCCAGATGAATAGTTGCTGCACGGAGTACTGAGCTGAACCTCCATCGCGCAGAGCCCAAATTCTTCAAGGTTCTTACGACGGCCCACTCGATTATCAAGGGCATCACCAATTTCAGCATCACCGGCTCGCACACCACTCTGAGGCGCATCACCATCGACAGCAGCGCGGGTGACAAAAAGAAAGACGGCAAGGCGGTTGGCCACAACACTGACGGCTTCGTGTAAGTCCCTCTTGCTCTCTTTCCCGCCTCTTCGCCTGCCTCATCCGCTCATTCACTTCCACCCCTCCAACCCCCCCGTAGAGTTGAGCGGCAGCCACATCACCATCCGCGACAGCACGGTCAAGAACCAAGACGACTGTCTGGCAATCAACTCCGGCAGCCACATCGCCTTCCTGAACAACACCTGCCTCGGCGGTCACGGCATCTCCCTCGGTTCCGTGGCCTCCCACAAAACCGTCTCCCACGTCCGGGTCGAAAACTGCACGGTCGCCGACTCTGAAAACGGGATCCGGATCAAAACAATCTCCGGCGCCAAGGACGGCAAGGTTCTTGACGTGCTCTTCAAGGACGTGACGTTAAGGCGGATCGGGCGGCACGGGATTGTGATCCGGCAGGATTACTTGAACGGCGGGCCGACGGGGACGCCGACGGAGGGGATTCCGATCTCGGATGTGAGGGTGGTGAATGTGCATGGGACGATGGCGAAGGGGGCGAAGCATAGCACGTTTGTGCTGTGCGCGGCGTGCGAGGGGTTCAAGTTTTCAAAGATTAAGGTCACAGGAGCGAAGCCGAGCTGCACGGGGGTTAAGAAGGACTTGGAGGGGTGTGTGGAGGCAGCCGCTGCGGCTTGAGGATTCCGCTGATATAGTCGTCATCCTCGGAGGATACGTGAGTGAGGCTGATGGGAAGTCCGCGATGGTAAAATGCATTGACGGCTGTTTCAAATACAGTGGTTGTGATTTGTTTGAAAGATTATTAGCAAATTCAGCAAGCCCTCAGCATGGCCCATTTCTCTTTAAACAAGTGCCTTCTCATCCAGGAAGTATCGTTGTTGAAGGCGAAAACGCGGTGCTGCTCTCTGGATCGTAGTGCTGAACGGGCGGGCCGATGACGTGGTGCAAGTGCTCCGCAAACATCACGTCCCGCAGCAACTCGAACCACTCGCCGCTCGCTCAAGCACTCCTCGATCCCGGTGGCTCTACTCCGCCTCGCTCACCTTGCCGCACTGCCAGAGCCAGCGCGGCCCGGCAACCAAAAACAAGCCAATCGCACCCACAAATTCCGTGACAGCCTCGTCGCGACAGAAGCTGTCCTGGCCGGATCGCCGGCAGTAACCGTTTTCGGCGCCGAGTTCCGTGTTCCTCTCTTCGTCGCGGACCCCAACAAGCGCTTGCAGAGCCAATCGGACTCGAGGACTCTACTCCATAGGAGACAGACGGCGCGGAGACGGAGCAGCTGCGGGGATCGCGGCGGCGTCAGCAGCTCGAAGATGCAGACGTCCGCGGGGAGCGAGCGGCGGGCAGTCCTGCGATCGGCGTCGCGGCGTCTCTGCTCGTCATTATTTGTGGCGCAGCACGCGAAAGCGTTTCTACGAAATTTGAAGATCGAAATGTCGAGCAACCAACAAGCATCGGTGATCGCGCCGTTAGCTCGGAGATCGACCCAGCCGCCCCTTCCGCTTCACGTGGTCGAGACGATCTGCAGCTACGTCAGACGGTCTTTGTGGGGCAGACGTACGATCTACCGGCTGGCGACGCTATTTCGGCATGGAGCGATCGCCGCGGAAGTGCTCGTTCCAGTTGACCCACACAATACACGACACATCCTTAAACAGTTGAGACCGGGATGCCGTTTTCGATGCCTTCCGTTTACAGAATATTTCTAATTGCCAGCTCTTTTTTCGAACAAAAATATATCAAAAATAGCTTGGACTGCTTCCCCTTTCTCCACCGTTACAACGCCGTCCCTGCGCAGTTCAGAAGTAGCTTCATTTCCGAGGCCTGCAGGTTAGGCGACGTCGATTCCCTTCGCTGGGCATTAGATTCAGGTTTGGCGTTGGGGGTGCACGTTCCAAATGCAATGGACATTGCTTCGCTCCACGGTCATGTGCCAGTTCTGGAATGGTGGCTGCACAGCGGTCTTGACATCAGGTATTCTCTTACGATGGACCTTGCGAGCTCGAAAGGGCACTGTGACGTGCTTCAATGGTGGAAGGACAGCGGGCTGGAAATCTCGTACACGAAAAATACGATGGACAAAACGAGTGAACTTGGGCACATCGCTGTTCTCCAGTGGTGGAAGGACAGCGGTCTACCTCTGAAATACACAGCAGACGCAATGGATTGGGCGAGCTACAGACAACGGTTCGATGTTCTTCAGTGGTGGCTGGACAGTGGACTGCGACTGGAGTTTACGCTGCGTTCAGTTCTCTTCGCCAGGAACAATCAGCACAGTGAGGTGCTTCAGTGGTGGAAAGAGAGCGACCTGCTCCGTTCTGCCGCAGTGAGAGAGGGACTGCGATCAAGGGCGTACTTGCAATCGTGGAATATCTCTGAGATTGATGAAAAGTGGATTCGTCAGTTCAGTTCTCTAAAATCTCATAATTCGTCTTCATGTGTTCTTTGTTGACCTCGAAAAAAAAGAAAGAAAAAAAAATACACGCTCTGGTTGCCGCTCACATAAAGTGGCGAGCCCAAACTTCCTTCCCGACCTCAAAACCTCTCAGCAAACGGTCGCAAGTCCATCTCTTGGGTCTATTGAAAACACACATGAGCTTGCTGTCCACACAAACAAAACAGGACAGGAAGAGCAAAACGGGACTAATCCAACTCACCCACGCCGACCTATCCTGCTCCGCCGCATACACATACGCGCGCGCGACGGACTCTGGTTCGATCCGCGAGTGCTCGACCGTCGCAGGCCCGAGAACCCTGTCAACTTTCTCGCCGGCAACGAGCCCCTCCATAACGGCGTGCACGACGTGGACGCCGCGCGGGCCAAACTCGCGGGCGAGGGACTGGGAGAGTGCGCGGATCGCAAACTTTTGGGCGGCGAAGGTGGAGAACTCGCGGGCCAGGAGGGCGACGGCGTGGCCACGGGCGGCGAACGCGCGGGCAACGGCGGCGCCGATGCCGGGGCCGACGCCGGCGACGACGGCGAGGGTTTGCTGGGTGGCGGAGGCGGTGGTCATTCGTGTCACGAGCGCAGCAAACAACAATATAACATTTGGTGGATTGCGGACCCTTCCTCGTCAACCGTCTGACAAATCCACTTTGACGCGCTAACGAAAGTCGCCGTCCGGCGCGCCGAGCTGCGGAGATGTCCCCCTCCAGCAAAACCAAGTCCCCACGTCCCTCGGCCGCCGTGATTGCCACCGCTACGGGAACTGTGCACGCTCCGACTCGCACGCTTCGACTACTTCCACTGTCACTGCAAGTCGCAGCCGGCCCGAGCAAGTCCACTGCTATCGCATCCTTCCACAGGAACAATGGATCCTCCAGCTGCGAGTCTGTTAACTCTTTTCTTATGTGCGTACGGAATGGGGACTCGGAGTAGTTTCTGTTACTTGTATGGCCAATTCTCATGGGCGAAGCCAGCAACAATGGACACATTGACGTGCTGCAGTGGTGGGAGGACACCGAAATCGTCCTTGACAGAGTCTACTCACGAATGGCAGTGACGGATGCTTCTGAAAATGGGCATCTTGACGTTCTTCAGTGGTGGAGGGACAGTGGACTGACCTTGCATTCAGTGAATTTGGCGATGAAGACGATTCCGTCCCTATCAATGCAGCGTCTCGAGCTGGGCAGGTTAATGTCCTTGAGTGGTGGAAAGAGAGTGCTTCGGCCCCTGAGTTCACGGACCAAGCTGTGGATGAATTTTGGACGAATTTGACGTTCACAGAGCGGCCGATCGACGTAGCCAGCAGAAATTGCCACATTGCAGCTCTCAAATGTGGAAATACAGTGGCTTGGAGCTGTAATACTCCAGCGATGCGATGGATATTGCCGATGAAACTTGGTTGGATGAAGCTTGCCAATTGCTAACAATTTTTGGCTGCCTCCCTTGGTGGAAAGCAAGTGGACTCGAGCTGAAATCCTCTGAAGACGCTTTTACGAGCTCGGACCTGGAAGTTTTGCAGTTTTGAAAGCAAATGATCTGCGTCCAAAGACTGCCTTTCAGATCCCTGCAAGGTTCTACAATGATCTTCAGCTGCATGATCGTCGGAAGTTACTGGAGGATTGGATTTCGGAGATATTCTAGTGTTCACGTGTGTCAACAGTCGCTGGTCAATATTTAGCCACTTAATAAACAATTTTGCCAGAGAAACTGAGTTTATTTGGCTTTGGGGGGGAAGGGACTTCGCAAAAATAGGCGAAGGGACTGTTGCGCCTTGTCACAAACATCGTATTTGGTCTGCCTGGACGGCGCAGTCATAGTTGGAGGGACAGATTTTGTGTCTCCTCCACCACGTTTGATCGATCTCCCAACCATGCAAGCCAGCCTCCCAGCCCACGCCGTCCAGATCGTCTGCCGCTATCTGCCCGCCAAGGAAGCGATCCACCTTTCGACACTGTTTCGACTACGCCAGGTGCAAGCCCGTTCCTATCTCAAGCTCTTTCCACGTCCATTCGCAGAGGCCAGCGAACGTGGGCCCGTCGATCTGCTGGACTTGTTGCTGCAGCACCACTGCGCGCCAATTTCGGACGTATGGGAGGCGCTATCCCGTGCGAGCGGTCGTGGACACGTTACAGTCCTCCAGTGGTGGAAGGAAAGCGGCGTAGACCTGTCGATCGTGACGTTTGACGACGAGAATGGGGAGAACTGCAATCTTCCCATGGACGCAGCCAGCGAAAACGGACACGTTCAAGTGCTGCAGTGGTGGAAGGACAGTGGAATCGAGCTCGACAGGTTCTACTCCGGCCTGGCATTGGAGCTGGCTTCCGCAGAAGGACATATTTGCGTTCTGCACTGGTGGAGAGACAGCGGGCTCGACTTGTTAAAGCCTGTTCCTGTTGACGCGTTCGACATCGACGAAGAGGAGTTGCTTCCCCTCGACAGCGCGTCCCGCGGGGGTTATGTGCCCGTCCTTCAGTGGTGGAAGGAGAGTGGTCTGGTTCCAGAGTATACGGACAAAGCCATGGACGGCGCGAGTATGAATGGCCATGTTGCAGTGTTGCAATGGTGGAAGGAGAGCAGATACCAACTGAAATTCACGAAGAGGGCAATTAATCAAGCCAGCAAAAAGGGCCATGCTGCAGTTTTGGAATGGTGGAAAGCCAGCAGCCTGGAGCTCAAATACTCCAACAATGCTATTGACGGTGCAGCTGCAGCTGGCTTTTTGGAAGTCTTGAGTTGGTGGAAAAACAGTGGACTCGAGTTGAAGTATTGCGATGCGATGGACCTTGCAAGTGAGAATGGACATGTCAAAGTCCTGGAGTGGTGGTTGCTGAATGGTTTGAAGCCCATATACAGCGCAGACGCAGTGGATGGCGCAAGCGCAGAAGGTCATGTTTCAGTCCTCCAATGGTGGGATGCAAGCCCCTTTGAGTTGAAATACTCTGCCGTAGCAATGGACTCCGCAAGCTTCTTCTGTCGCTTGCAAGTTTTGGACTGGTGGAAAAATAGCAGACACAGTCTCCGGTACACCAACCGTGCCCTTGATGGCGCATACATGGAATGCCATGTACCTGTCCTGGCGTGGTGGCGAGCAAGTGGCCTGAAGCTGGAGTTCACAAAAAACGCTGTTGATTCTGCAAGCAAAACAGGCAACTTAGCGATTCTTCGGTGGTGGGGCAAGAGCAGACTGGCACTGAAGTATACATCTGCGGCAATGGATGGTGCTTCAGTTGCAGGCTACACTGATGTACTGCAATGGTGGAAGGATAGCGGCTTCCCGCTGGAATATTCTGCCAGAGCATTGGATGACGCTTGCAAGCCTAGCAATTTGCAAACCGTCTTCAAAACTCTTCTGTGGTGGAAAGCAAGTGGACTCGAGCTTAAATATTCTCAAAATGCGTTTACAAACGCGAACCTGGAGGTTTTGCAGTTTATGAAAGCAAATGGTCTGAATCCAAAGACTGCCTTTCGGCTTCCCGCAAAGTTCTACAATCAGCCTGAGTTGCATGATCAACGGAAGTTTCTGGAGGATTGGATCGCGGAAATATTCTAACCTTGGCGTGTTTTCAACGGTTGCTGTCCCCAATTTCGCTTTTACAATAAAGAATCAGTGGTAGGGGCCGGCCCACCATTAGCGGTAGCATCACGAGCGCACAAGCGCAACACCGCCAGCCAACGAAAGAAACCGGAGGATCGATCGAAAAGAGAAGGCAGTTTCAAAGATGTCCCACCGAAGCCTCTTTACTAAAAGAGTGTTCCAAACGTCCCGAGGAAGGGAAATTGCGGAAGAAAGGACTCTTGCCAGCAACATGGTGCCGATGCAGGATCGTCTCCGCTTCTAGAGCCAACGTCCTTGGTCACATCTTCGAGCTGTTGTCGGCGCTGCTCGTACTCCGTCCGCCCCTCAAGGAAGACTGGCTCTGCAAGCCGTAGCTGCATTGGTGGCGAAGAGTGTGAATTGAACTGAAAGGCCGTGGGGATGTCAACTGCTGGGGATCCGGCCATGAGAGCTGCGCTCGCGACAAAGTCATTACGTAGTCAAGCCGCGATGTTTGGATTGTGGACAATTTGTGAAGGCGACGGAATGGTTGGAGACCCGCGCTGGTTGCGTTGCGGCAAAATACCTTTGCAGACAGCGGCTGTTGCGGCATGACGGACGCGAGCGGCGACAAGATGATGAGGAACCATACTTTAATGGCCACAAACCCGGGGAGACGTTTAATATCTTTGCCGCGTGCCTGCCGCTTGAAAAGAGACATACCATTTCAATCTCCAGGTTGCGGGCAGGTTATTGGCAGGTGGCGCGCGTCGCGGCCGACCCGCTATAGCTAGCCAAGGACATGCAAACGCGTCTTGGTATGCAGGGCTACGCCCTTTCCTTCGGTCTTGTCGCTCAGTTTTCTTCCAGTTTCGTGCGATCACTGACCTCGTTTCGATTAAGTAATCGTCAGCCAGCTCGCCGTCGGATGCTAAATACATAATTGGAGCAATGCAATTTGCCCCCTGTCGGTGGGACTGGTCAAAGATCGCAGCGAAAGGAGATCGGCACGATTCAACTCAACTTCCGTGGAGTGCTGAAATACCCCAGCAGTGCGATGGACAGTGTTGCTTTGGTGGAAAAGCCGTGGACTGGAGTTGAAGTTTACTCATTCCCTGGACTATGCAGGCAAGAATGGATTGGTTCTGGATGCTGAACGGTCGGGAGCCCATTTACAGTGAAAAGACAATGGATTACGCAAGCAGCCGAGGGTCATGTTTCAGTTCTCCAATGGCGGGAGGCAAGTTGCTTGGATTTGAAATATTCAGCCAGATCTTTGGATGTTGCGAGCAATTACAGTCGGACAGAAGTAGTTTTGGATTGGTGGAAAAACAGTTGGCACAGTCTCTTGCACACCAATGATACAATTGATGGCGCATCTTTGATGGGTAATATAGCCGTTCTGGAGTTGTGGCAAGCAAGTAGTTTGAAGCTGGAGTTTTCTCACGAAGCTGTCGGTTCTGCAAGCAAAGCAAGGAACTTGACGATTCTTCAGTGGTGGGGCAGAAACGGACTGAAACTAAAATACACATCTGCAGAAATGGATGATGCTTTAGTTGCCGGCCATACAGATATACTGTGGAAGAATAGCGGCCTTGTGCTGAAATATTCCGCCCAAGCCTTGGGTTATGGCTGCGCTTTGCAAACCATCGTTTAAATCCTTCCATGGTGCAATGCAAGCAGATTCCAGCTGATATATTCTCAAAGGCGTTTACGAACGCGATTTTGAAAGCAAATGGTCTGCACTCAAAGACTGTCTTTCAGATTCCCGCAAGGCTCTACAATCAACCTCGGTTGCATGATCGACGAAAGTTTTTGGAGGATCGCGAAGATAGTCAAGCTGTTTCACGCAGCGGACAAAGAGAAAATTTTCAGATTCACGCAAAAAGATATCAAGTCTTCAGATTTCACCCACGTCGCCGCCAACTTGGACGGCAAAAGATGTTGCGAGCGCCAACGGTCATGTTTCAGTTCTCCAATGGCGGGACGCAAGTACCCGCAATTCTACAGTGGTGGGGCAGGTGCAGACTGGAACTGAAATACGTCTGCAGCAATGGACGATGCTTCAGCTGCAGGCCATACTTATGCACTGCAATGGTGGAAGGCCTTGTGCTGCAGTATTGGATGACACCTCCCAATTCCAAACTGTCTACAAGACTTCCGTGGTGGAAAGCAAGTGGTCCAGAGCTCAAATATTCTCAAAGTGCGTTCACAAATTCGAACCTGGAAGTTTTGCGGGTTTTGAAAGCAAACGGTTTTGCACCGAAAGACTGCCTTTCAGATTCCCGCAAAGTTTTACAATCAACCCAAGTTGTTCGTTTGTCGCAGGTGTCTGGAAGGATTGGATCACGGAAATGTTCTAATCTTTACGTGTTTCCAACATTCGCTGTTCCCTTTCGGCCTGGGATATGACGGAATGAATCTTTCGGTCATAATGAAGGAAGGTATGAAGACGAAGCTGTGGACAACGAAAAGCAGCGGGTGTGTGTATCAGGTCTGCGTAGTCTGCTGAATGTTCCGGCAAGCCCGTTGGTGCGAGGTGGAACAAAAATTTTCACCCTTTTTTCCGATCAAAACCAAGAAATGTCTTTGCCGCCGACCCAGCAGACCTCAACAGCAACCCCACGAGCTGCCGCCGGCACCACTGCCGCCGCCGCCAGCTTGGACGTCGGGGGCGGCGATGGCCGCCGCGGCAGCGAGCCGCCGTACTCGAAGCGGGTGCTGATTTCTTTCGGCGCATCGCTGCTCTGCATGGTAGAGGGTGCCTCATCCTGCCGCCAATACCGCCCTTCGCCCTAACCACGCCCCCCGATCGCCGCAAACGCAGCTGTCCGCCGGGACGATCTACCTCTTCTCCGCCTACGCCCCCGATCTCGCCCGGCACCTCAGCCTGACGCAGACCGAAGTCAACATCGTGGCCTCCGTCGGCGGGTACGGGATGTACCTCGCTGGGCCCGTCACGGGCTACATCGCCGACAACACGGCGATCCGGCCGCTGGTGCTGGTGTCGGCGGTGTTTCTCGCCACGGGGTACTTTGGCATGGCGTGGACGTACTCGGGGTTCTTCCCCTGGGCCGCCGTGTTGTCGCTGAGCGTCTTTTACGGCTTTGTCGGGCTCGGATCGTCGGGCGTTTGTAACGCTGTGAGTTTTGTGTGTGGTTTCTTGTCTTATCGACAAAACTGCGACGAAGCCTCTAACCTCGTTTTTGCGAGCAGACCCTTTCGGCGATCGTCCGCAACTTTCGCGCCAAAGACCGCGGCATGTCCGTCGGCCTCTCGCTCGCGTTCTTTGGCCTCTCTGCTTTCTTCTTTTCGCAAATCAGCTCGCTCTTCATGTCCAAGGGGGACCCGCCGATGCTCGACACGTACAGCTACCTCGAAGTCGTCGGGCTGATCGTCGGCGGACTGCCGCTGCTGTGTTCGCTCGTCCTGGTCGACAACAAGACCGCCGAGCGGCCCGCAGCGGCCGCGATCCGCCGAACGACGACGGCGCCGGCGTCCGAGACGGACTCTCTGCTTCCAACGACTTCCCCGTCTTCCTCACACACCGCGCAGCCAGCACCCTCCGCCGCCGCCTCGCGTAGCACCTTCAGCCCCCCCTTCGTCCGCTCCCTCGACGGTCTCCTCCTCCTCCTCACCTTCCTCCTCGCCGCTGGCCCCGGGCTCATGTACATCAACAACATTGGCACCGTGGTCGACACCCTCACCCCCCCCAGCACCGACTCCACCCCCGCTCGCCGCCTCCAAGTCAGCCTGATCTCGATCTTCAACTGCCTGGGCCGGATCCTGATGGGCGTCCTCTCGGACGTGCTTTCTTCGCGGTTCGGTGTCCCGCGGATGTACGGCCTCGCCGTCGGCGTGGGGTTGATTGGCGTCGCGCACGCCGGGGTGGCCGGGTTTGCGACGGATTTGGCCGGGGTTACGGTGTGCACGGTGGTGATGGGGCTCGGGTACGGGTCGATGTTTGCGGCGTTTCCGGCGATTGTGAGCTTGCTGTTTGGCGCGAGCGGTTTCGGGTCGAATTGGGGGTAATGGTGCTACTTTCTTTTTTTATTTTTATTTTTATTTTTTTTTGTTGTTTCGATCTTTGGAGCTAAAACCGCCCCTCTCCTTTCTCTCTTGCATGCCCGAATCTGCTCACTCAGATGGTTCCAGCTTGCGCCCGCGCTGGGCGGGCAGCTGTGCAACATCCTTTTCGGAGCCATCGTCGACCGCGCCCGGTCCGACGGGTGCAGCGGTCCCGCGTGCTACAGCAAAGCGTTCTACATCACGGCCGGCGCAGCGTTGGGCAGCTCGCTCCTCATGCTGATCGTGGAGCGTTTGCGGCGGCGCCGGTTGAGTCGGGCAAGAGAATAATGGGTGTGTTCCAGGTTTTTTAAATATTTTTTTCAATCTCGTTGTGCCGGGATGCTTTGTGTGCAACGAGTGGTTGGATGAGGAGGGCATGTGCTGTCGCAGATTAAACAATGATATTGAAACGGGCCCTGCATTTATTTGATGTGCGCTATTGTGACCGCGGGCTTACGCGGAGGACTCCGATACTGCTAAGTGTAGTGGACGCCCTCTCCTTATCGGGGTAAGGACTTGCTTGAGAGGAAGCGGGATGGAGAGGCGGGTTGTCGCGAAAGTAGGCGCAGTCGTGTTTTGGAGCGAGTGCGGCTTGTGAGGTCTTGGCGCCGGGAATTGAAGGCGCTGCAATTGACGGACTCGGTTCTAAAAGTAGAAGTGTTGCTCGGTTGGCGGCGTTGTTGTGGGGCGAAAGCAGGAAAAATTTTCCTCCTTTTGCAGCGGCATTGGGAGGGAGACAGACTCCGAGACCTCGAGAAAGAAAAAAAAAGGAAAGAGAGAGAGATGCCTTCCCACCGACTCCTCTGTCTCACCGGCGCCGCCGCCGTCTCCGTCCTCCTTGTCGCCTCGGCCGGCTCCGCCGATGCCCAAGCCTGCGACGCCAACCAGCTTGCCGCCTGGGGCAACGCCGCCTCGGCCAACCCGGCCTGCGCAAACAACGACCAGTGCATCTGCGACCCGCGCGTCGGCACCAACTCGCCCTTCACAGAGGACCTGCTGCCCGCAGGCTGCGTCTCGTCCTGTGAGGACGGAGAGGGGGATTCTGGATGAACCTTTGCGTCGCTGATCCATCCTGCATTTTACCGACAACAGACCCGGACCCGCGTATCTGCCAGGGCTCCTTCCACAACGGCGGCTCCGATCCATGCAAGCCCCCCGATTCGTCCCTGAGCAACGGGATCCTGCTGAACCAGATGGTCTACATCAAGGACCCCACGGTAAGACAGCGCCCCAATTTCTTCATTCCTTGCGATCCCAGCACCTCGTTTTCCGACTGACCCCCCACCCCACCAGAACTTCTGCCTTCTGCTTCCGAACGACCAATCCAAGTACCTCAAGAACTGGTACTACGGCGGCAACGGCAACCCCAAGCCGCCCAGCATCGTGCAGGCCGAAGGGTTTGTGCAGTCGTTCTGCGCCGGCTCGTACAAGCCAGACAAGTCCCGCACCCTGCCCGTCGGCGGCATCCGGTCCGCGCACGTCGTCGTCAACTTTACGACGTCCGGTGCGCGGTTCATCCAGATCTCTGGAACGATGGACTGCGGGGTTTTGAACATCAACTGCCAGCAATCGTCGCCGGGCGCTTTTGACGACGGCGGTCAATGTGAGGCTAGACTCTTCATGGTGATTCGACAAAGTGGCTGACTCTTGAACCCCCCAGACGACACCTCGACCTTTGCGCAATGCGGCAAAGAGCCCTACTCCGGCGTCGACCCGTCTTCTCCCAACCCAAACACGCCCTTCTCGACCTTCAACCAGTACGTCGAAAAAGCCGGCGACGGCATCTACTGCATGCGGATCTGCGAGGGCCCGGACTCCTCCTACGGCCTCGGCGACCCTCTCGGCCCCAACGCGCGCACCCATGCCCCCTGCGACTCTTCCCAAGACACAAAGGGCTGCGAGTTCTGGAACGCAAACACGGGCGACGGGTTCGACATGATCGACGTCGTGACGGGGCAGAGCCAGACGTTCTCGGTGTCGCTGCCGCCGATCACCACGTCGACGACCAGCACCTCCAGCGCGGCAAAGACTTCAGCGACGGTGACCACGGGGTCCGGCGCGGCGGCGAGCCCGTCCGCGTCGACGTCGTCAAAGTCCGGGGCGGAGATGAGGGCGGTGGTGGCGGGCGTTGAGATGCTGGCGGGGGCCGCGGTCGCGGCGGTGGCGGGCGCTGCTCTGCTTGCGCTTTGAGGGAGGAGGAGTGACTAGTGACAGTGTGGTGTAGAGACTTTTTGTCGTTCTGGTTGATGTGCCTGTATTCTGCTCGTTTCTTATCTGGAACTATCTCTTGTCTCGTCCGTATCATGAATATAGAGCGCGTGGGGGCGCGAATGATGAGACTCTCGCACACTGGTTTTCTGCTCACTCAAATCGGCACTGACCCGAACCTTGACCCGTGAATTTGACGCAGGAATCGACACTCAAATGCTGGCTTTGTCAATTACGAAGATTCCATCCGCCACGGCGCTGTTCGTGTGTAGGCGTCCAGACAGAAAAAGGAAACTTTATAAATGAGCTCGCTCTGAATCCCACCCCACCGACAGAAAGGGGCAACGTCTCTCTGCACTGTTCGCTCTGCGGCTCATGCCTTACGCCAGCCATGGACTGCGCATGCCTCCCTCTCGAAAAGCACACAGGATCAAAAAGCGAAGGTTACATCGGGCGTATCAGGGACTATACTGACGGACATCTGTAATGCCGTAAGGTCGTATACTCGGTGCTGTCCAAGATCGCGCCAACCATACCCAACACTTTTAGCTCGTCTTCGTTGAACTCACGTTTGTGCGCCTCGCTGGATTTGAATCCGTCAGCTTGAGTAATAAAAAAGACCGCGCCTTTGGTTCACGAGCGGAGACAAATCCCTCAGAAAAACGGCCGCCCTCTGATCCATTCCCGAACTGACGATCGAACGGCGATGGTGAGTTCTTGTTACCTTCTCATCCGCCGAGCACACCCGCGAAACTTAACAGAGCCCTGACCCAGGCCAGCTCGGATTGCGGCATCCTCGCCACCGCGCTCCCCTCGATCGTCAACGCGAGTGTGTCGTGCTGCCTCGTGGCGGGCGTCGAGTGCAGCGGCACCACGGTGACGGCTGTGTAAGCGCGAGCTGCGGCCGATGCTCCTTTGTGACCACTGGCGCCCTCAATCCGACCTTTTTTAAACGAAAATGCACCCAGCAACTTTTCGAATCGGTCGCTGAGCGGGAGCGTCCCCCCGGTCCTCGGCAGCCTCGGTAGCCTGGTTGGCCTGTACGGAGTTTTCTGCCTACCCCCGTGAACTGGCGAAATCCGACTCCCGCTGACGACCCTCCCCCCTTTTCGATGATTCGCATGAAACCTATCCAACAACTCTCTCTCGGGCTCCATCCCCGCCGCGCTTTCGCAGCTCGGATCTCTCTACGTCTTGTGCGTCGTCACTTTGACTAGCACGCAAAGCCCAGCTAACCGCCCGCCGGTCCTTTCTTTCTCGGGGCCTTCTCCAGGGATTTGTCGCAGAACCGGCTGTCTGGATCGGTCCCCGCCGAGCTGGCCAACCTCCCTCTTCTCGAAATCCTGTGAGTCAATCCGGTGGACAAACTTCACCGCACATTGTCGAGCAGGGATTGTCAGGTCTGACGAAAACGCCCCCTGCCGCTGATCCTCCTCCTCACCCGCGCCCGTCACAGCGGTCTGGAAAGCAACGCGCTGAGCGGCGCTATACCGCCCGAGCTCGGGCGGACAAGCAGTCTCAAGTACCTGTAAGTTTGTGGATGCTTTTTCAATCCGCGGGAGAGGAGATATTCTGAACACAAAAGCCCCCTCCCTCCCTCCCTCCAGCCGGCTTCACGACAATGCGCTCACGTCGCGGATTCCCGACACGTTTGGGAATCTGTCAAAGCTCGTGACTCTGTATGTTGGGGGGTTCTCAGTGGTTTCCTTTTCACCGTTTCGATTTGACCGCCACTAATTCCGGGTTTCGCCGCCGTCGCTTTGCGTTCGGCCTTCCCACAGTTCTTTGTACAATAACCAGCTGTACGGCGATGTCCCAAAGGTTCTCGCCAACTTGCCGGCACTTCAGTTCGTGTGAGTCCCGTTTTTCTCTTTCAAAGCCCGAGGAAACGACCGCTTTGGGCCGGTGATTCGCCAGCTAAACTCGGTTCTTCAAGTCAGCTGAGCAACAACTACTTCAGCGGGTCCGTTCCGAATATTACGTCTGCGACGGGAGAGTGAGTCGCGAAAGTGGGCACACTACTTCAATTCAACTATTCGCATCTCCAGATACACTTACGATAAAAGACTGTCTCGCTGGAGTTGTGAACCAGCGAAGCCCAACCGAATGCGGTAAGATTGCTGCTCGGTCAAAATTTTTGGTGTCGGGGACCAACCTCGATGATCGTTCGGATCAGCCTCGTTCAGTCAAACAGGCAACCGCTTCAAGTCCGACATCAACCGTCGACCGGATCGCCAGGCCCGACTCCGACGACATCAAACACGACAGCTGGTAAAGACCGGGTGTTTCCCCAGTCATTCTGGCCCGCTGACCGATCGGCTTCCGCTTCTCCATGCCCCTTTTGCGAACCGGGCCAGTTGTCGCTGGCGCAGTGGCAGGCGTCGTTGCAGTTATAGCTGCTACCGTAGGCATTGTCGTGTTTTCCTTCCGAAGACGGGCGATGCGGCACAAATCGGGTGCGGTGCCGTTCAAAACTCAGGATTCGGTGTGTTGTCGAGTCCGGATCACCCGGCTACAGATCCATCGAATGAACAAACTGCTACCGCAGTGATTGCAGTAGCTCCTGGATCTTCATCTGGTCCTTCCAACGCTTTGGATTTAGCTGCATCGGCGATGTTTGGTGTGTTTGTTTGACCGCCACTGATCACGCAAACCTGACGTTCCGCAAAATTTTCACGAAAAATAGACGCTGCGGTAGCGGTGTCCTTCCAAACCGACAAGCTGAGCTCGGCGGCATTCTCTGGAACTCCGAAGAAACTGGCGGATCCGTTATCAGGTGAGCAGCGACAAATAATTGGAAACGCGGTAACACCAAGACCCTGCGCGCTCGTGTTTACGTGACGGTAGGTGACTTTACGAACGGAGGTGCCGTCCTCAAGCTCGTCCAGTCCCGGGGACGCCCAGCGACTCTCCGACCAGACCTTCATCCAAGAGTTTGGACCCGTCAGCAGGTGGACGCACGCGAACGCCATGGACTGGGCGCGCTCTCGAGGGCTGTCTGCGTCCGCCCTGACAGTTTTCTCAGGTACTCTTTCTTGTTTCGCTTCGCTTCTCCTTCTCATCGTCCGTTCCCAAAATTTCTCGCCAAAAAAAAAAAAAAAAAAAAGCCAACAATGTAGACGGCCCCGCGCTGGTCGCCCTGCACCTGGACCTCTCGGACCCAAGTTTCTCCGCGTCGGCGGGAGACTACGCTGCGCGGCGAGTGGGGGGTCGCGGACTTTGGCACGCGGCGCGAGCTGGTGGCGGCCGTGGTGGGGCTGCGGGCGGCGGCGGAGGAGGAGGGCTTGCGGGCGTCGTCGGCGCTTGTTGGGAGCGGGGCCTCGCCGCTGCCGCCGGCGCCGCCGGTGTACAGGGAGAGTGCGTAGTAGTGTTTCTGTTGTCTCGGTATTCATAATAAACCCTTACGCAAAGCGGGGGAGGGGCGGGTGATTTCGCGGATGATTAGTTGTTAGTGATTAACAGGGTTATCGGATGTGTCTGTGATCCGTCGTTCTTGTCTTGGCGGAGGCACCCCCTTTTTGCGTTCTGCTCGAGCCGCTTGCTTGATGGCCTCAACCTCATCGTCGTCGTCGTCGTCGGCGTCGTCGTCGTCGTCGTTGCAGACGCAGCCACAGTCCGATCCCGCCCAGGACGCCGCTGGACTTCCACCGTTACTACCGGCGTCCGCAGACCGAGGCACGTTCACCATCTTCCGCAGGAGCGATGCGGTGCCGCCACCTGCAAACGACAACGCACGAGACATCCACCACCACGAAGCGGCTGAGCCCCTCCCACCAGCAGCAGCAGCGGACGTCGATCCACCCGCGCAACCGCCGCCCCCGCACCCCGATCCTCCGGGGCAAGCGCCAGCGCGACCCGCAAACGAAGCCGCCGCCGCAGCCGCCGCCCGTCTCCGCGCGTTCAAGCTCGTTTACTTCATCGGCACCGGGTACTCTTCTTTTGTTTCCAGTTCATCCTTGCCCTCGCTCACACTCGACGTCTTCCCGCCAACCCACAGCATCCCCCACACCCTCTTCCTCATATTCGGTTTTATCCTCCTCGCGACTCAGAAACCCGCGGTTCCCTCGGACCAGTGCGAGCCGTCGATCCGCATCAACTTGATCATCGACATGGGCATCTCGTTGCTGCTCGCACTCTCGACCTTTTACGTTTACTCTTTCCGACGACAGCGGCGACGGAAGCTCCGCATGGCCATCCTCTTTGCGTGGATTTCGAAAATGTGAAGGATCGCTTTTTTGTTACCCTTCTTTTTTTCCTGACGTTTGCGCGGGACGCCAAAAAAAAAAAAAAAAAAAAAAAAAAAAAAGGTCCATCAACTTTATGCAGATCAGCGACGTGTTCGGTGCGGACAGCAAGTGCAAGCCCGGAGACAAGGTTTTCTGGACCGCCCTCGCGTTTCGCATATGTGAGTTGCCAACAAAAAAGGGGGGGTCGGTAGCCCTCCGTTCTGACTACTCGACTTTGCTGCGCAACCCAATTAGGCCTTTTTTTTGGAGTCATTGCCGGGTACGCCAACGCGCGGATCGGCGAGATCAGCAGGCCACGTTCGTATCGCGCGCGCGATTCGGTTTTCTTGGAACTCTGGGGGTACGCATTCTGTGAAATCGGGTTCTTTGCGTTGTGCCGCAAATTTCAATGCATTGACTTCCCGAACATGACCCAGCGTTTTCAACCTCGTCCTCATCGGTGTCATTGCAGCAGTCCTCCTCTTGTATGACGCGCCCGCCCTCCCCGACCCCACTGATAGCGGCAGCGCGCCCAACAACACCGTCAGCAACACCCTCTTCTCCACCGCAGCCGACGCAAACCCCACCCCGTCGCCCCTCTACTGCGAGCAGAGCGTCCCGGCGTACCTCTACTTTGAAACGATCGCCTCGATCGCGGTCCTCGTGCCGTTCTTTTTGAACGCGTGGGTGCGGTTTGTGAAGCGGCTGGACGCGTGGGAGTTTCGGACGAAGCGGTTCGCGAGCTTGGAGCTGCGCACCGGGTTTTTGGTCTCGATGGGGCTGAAAGTGTGAGTTTTTGAAAGAAAAAGTGGTTTGATCTCTCGATGACTGCTCTGACTTTCATTATTTCAGGGCCACGCTCGTTGTTGGAGCGCGGGCCGTCATTCCATCGAGGCCCGTATGCGCGGAGTACGACCCGCAGCTACTCCTCTTTGCACGAATCATTGTCGGTAAGCATGACGCTCGATTGTTTGCCAGCCCCCGCGCCCACTAAATTTAACTTTCCAGGCATCCGCGCAGGCGCATTCATCCCCTTCGTCATTTGCTACTACTTCTTCAAAGGCGCCGTCGTCGAGCACCCCCTCAACGTAGAATCCAACGCCGCCGAAGAACGAAAACGCGCCGCGATTGAGCGCTGCACGACCAAATTCACCTACACCCCGGAAGCCGTCGCCCAAACCCTACAAATGGCCGTAGCAGCAAGACGAGCCGACGTCACGGTCGTCACAACCCCGGACCCCGTCGCTCCTCCTCCGGTGGGCCACGAGGACGCAATCCCCATGACGGTCGTCTCCATGTCGCGCACAACCAGCTCCACACCCGTCGACCGCGGGACACCGACCCCGCGCGGTCACAGCCCGCTGTTCCTCCCGAGCCCGCTGCACGAGCAGCATTACCGCGCCGGCACCCCGTCGTCAGCCGTGACTCAGCCGTCAAAATCCCCTCGACGTCCTCGACCGGCTCGGGATCCCCTCTTCCTCCTACTCCTCGCACACCTCCCTCGACCTCACACCCCCGCGCGGCTCCCGCACCCCGTCACACCGCTCCCTCGCCGCGCGCTCCCGCGCCTCCTCGTTCCCGCGCCGGCCGCCCTCCGCCCACTCCGCCCCGTCCGCGCACGCCCCCAACGAAAACGGAAACGACGCCGACGAAGAAGAAGAAGACTGCCCGATCTGCTATTTGCCGTACGAACCGTCCACCGCGATGCTGGCGATGGTGCGGTGCGGGCACGCGTTCCACCACGACTGCTTGCACGCGTGGTTGATGCGGTCGGAGGAGAGGGAGATGCGGTGTCCGCTGTGTCGGACGAGGGCGTTTGAGGAGGACGAGGGTGGCGGGCAGGGTGGGGAGAATAGGGTGGAGGCTTGATAGGGGGGGGGAGAGAGAGTCGGCAGCATATACTACCCCAACTGCGCCGGCCGGGGGTGAGTTCTTTCCAGAAATTTCACGACTTCTCAAATTTACCAACATCAGTTCTATAATTGAGCCACCTGCCAACCATCGTTATTTTTCAGCAATGGCATTTTTCTTTGTTTTTGTTTTTTTTCTCTTTTTTTTTCTTTTTTTTTCCCCCCTCTTTCTTTTGACTCTTCGCGATTGATTTGTGGCGCTCGTCGAACAATGGTGGCAGGACCAAACCTTGGCGAGGAGGAACGATTGATGTGGGGAATACTGAGACGAGCGGGGCCCTTATGCATGCATATGCAGCACATACAAGAAACAATGGACTTGCGCTGTTTCTTGCTTGGGACAACGGCGCACGCGAAAGGGGCTACGGAACCGCCGCGTGTGCACGGCTGAATTTGTCAGTCACAGTTAAGCGAGCCGGACGGCGGCGGAAGCTCGACAACAGGGGCCGCCGACATGCACGGTATTTACACATCCTTGTCCTGGTTCCGCCACTCGCAAGCCTCTGACTTTCTGACGTTTCAAACACCCCCGCTATGGCCTCTTCCTCCTCCTCTTTGTCGTTGCAGGCGCAGTCTGACCCCTCCGCCGTCGACTTCCGCGCCGCCGCCCCCACCGCCCCCGTCCCAGACCATCCATGCGTACAAAGCAGCTTCTTCGAGTCTCCTCGATACCCACCCGCCGGCGCAGCGACCGCTGCAGGTGCGACGCCGCCGCCGCCGCCGCCGGCAACTCACGGAGGGCAGAGTCTCCACGCTCTCGCTGAGCGCCACCATGCAGAAGTTGACTCACGGCCTCCCGATCCGCTTCCTCCTCCTCTGCGCGAGGCGCAAGCGCAACCTCCGAACGACGCCGAGGCCGCCGCCACCGCCGCCGCCGCTCGTGCTCGCGCATTCAAGCTGGTTTACGCCGTCGGCACCGGGTACTGCTTCCTGCATACACTTACGCGCAATATATCCAAAGCTTACCCCTCACTGAAACACCACCTCTCCGTCCACCCTACAAATCACCAAGAATCCCCCACACCCTCTTCCTCATCGTCGGCCTCGTCCTCTTGACGACCCAGGGCCTCTCCGTTCCCGAGGACCAGTGCGAGCCGTCGATCCGCATCAACTTGATGGTCGACATGGGCATCTCGTTTCTTCTTGCGCTATCGACGTTTTACGTGTGCTCGGTCCGACGGGTGGAGCGACGGAGTCTCCGCATTGGCGTACTCTTGGCGTGGAATTCGAAAATGTATAGTATTTCCTCCGCGCATCTGGGGGCTGCGGTTGTTTCTTTGCCCCCCTGACGTTGTTGCCGGGTCGCCAGCTTCTTCAACTTTCTCCAGGTGAGCGCCGTTTTCGATCCGGACAACAAGTGCAAGCTTGGGGACAGAGTCGTTTGGACGGCCGTTACGTTTCGCTTGTGTGAGTTTCAAAAATTGCCGTTGCCCGTCATCCCTCCATGACGAATCGGCCTCGCGCAAATGAAAAAAAAAATCAGGCTTGTTCTTTGGAACAATCGCTGGCTGCGCCAACTCGCGGCTAGGCGAGTTAATCAAGCCGCGGGCGTATCGGGCGCGGGATTCGGTGTTTTTGGAACTGTGGGGGTATGTTGGGAATCGGGTTCCT
Source organism: Zopfochytrium polystomum (assembly GCA_025765615.1). Lineage (NCBI taxonomy): Eukaryota > Fungi > Chytridiomycota > Chytridiomycetes > Chytridiales > Chytridiaceae > Zopfochytrium > Zopfochytrium polystomum. The sequence continues at coordinate 102,197 of JAIVFJ010000050.1, forward strand.
TTTTGCTCGAGTCCTCAGACTTTCGACGAAACGACTTGCAAACCCCCCAACCCCACACATCCAGCGTTTTCAACCTCGTCCTCGCCATCGTCGTAACAGCATCTCTCCTCCTGTACGACGCACCAACCATCCCAAGCACCACCAGCACCACCAGCAGCGGCACCGCGTCCAACACCACCATCAGCGCCGCCACGTTCTCCTCCGCGGCCTCCACAACCCCCGCCCCGCACCGCTACTGCGAGCAGAGCGTCCCCTCGTACCTATACTTTGAGCTCATCGCCTCGGTTACGGTCCTCGTCTCCTTCATTTTCAACGGGTGGGTGCGGTTCGTGAAGCGGCTGGACGCGTGGGAGTTTCGGACGAAGCGTTTCGCGAGCTTGGAGCTGCGCACCGGGTTTTTGATCTCGATGGGGCTGAAAATGTGAGTGATTTGGGGGTCGCGTTTTCGCTTCCTTCTTTCTGGGCTCTGACTGTGATCGGTTTGTTAGGGCCGCGCTCGTAGTTGGAGCCCGGGCAGTCATACCGCCGCGGACCGTCTGCGCAGAGTACGACCCGCAACTATTTCTCTTTGCAAGAGTAGTCGTTGGTAGGGCTATTTTCCTCACTGTTGAAGCCCGTTCCTCTTTCCGCACCCCCTCTCACCCTTCCCTCCTTTTCAGGCACCCGCGCAGTCGCCCTCATCTCCTTCATTATCGGCTACAGCCTCTTCAAAGGCGCCGTCGTCGAGCACCCGCTGACCGTCGAAGCGAACGCGGCCGACGCCAGAAAGCGAGCCGCGATCGACCGGTGCACGGTCCAATTCGACTACTCCCCGGAGGCCGTCGCGGAGAGGCTGCGATCGGCCGTATCCGCAGCGGCGGCGGCAAGGAGGGCGGGCCGGGCGTCAACGGGGCAGGATTCTGTCGCCGCTGGCACTGGCGAGGAGCCAGCCGCGCCGACGCTGTTTGTCACGACCTCCGCACCGGTGGACCGCCGCGCGCGCAGACTCCGAGAGGAGAGAGTCCGATCGCCCCACCGTCGCTTGCAGAGCACACGGCCGACAGCCTGCCGAAACACCTCGACGTCCTCGACGCGCTCGGCATCCCTTCGACCTCCTCCTCCTCCTCCTCCACCATCTCGCCATTACACCCAGCATCGTCCCACCTTCTCGACATCCTCGACCTCACCCTCCCGCGCGCGCCTTCGCACCGCTCCCTATCCCGCTCGCGCCACTCCTCTTCCACTTCGCGCCAACACAACACCGACAAGGGCGAAGCCGACGCCTGCCCCGTCTGCTGCGAGCCGTACGAAGCCTGTGCGCCGATGCTGGCGATGGTGCGGTGCGGGCACGCTTTCCATCGCGACTGTCTGCACGCGTGGTTGATGCGGGCTGAGACGGAGGGCGAGATGAGGTGCCCGTTGTGCCGGACGGGGGCGTTTGACGAGGACGATGGGTTCGGCGGGGTGGAGGCTTGATCATCAAGGGTGGTGGTGGGAGAAGGGGGGGGAGAAGGGGGGAAAGAGGTTGCACAGCATATGCACATGTCCAGGTTACCGCCCAGTCTGAATGAATGTGCGCCCCCCGCACGTCGGGCGTCGCGTTTTTCCGCGGCGTTTGCGCCTCATCCCGTGGCCCCCTGGCTTCAGGTATGAACCGTCCGAACGCGTGGATGTTACAGTTTGGTGGGCCCGGAACTTGGCAAAAAAAGGATATACTGCAAGGACCGCGAAAGAAGAGTAGTAAAGTAGCACCGTGGAATTGAGGGGGAGCCCTTTGGGCGTGTTGCTTCCCTCAACATCCTTGTTCTGCGGGCATGCCGCAACGGGTGAGCAGACGCCCATTGAATCGTTGGGGTTTTTAATAATTCGTGGAAAGAGTGGTCGTTCTTGCGAAAGGGCGGCTCGCAATAAATAACAATGGCATCGCCGTCGGCTTGCCCCGCTGATCATCCAGACGGCGACGAAGCAGGGGCAGCGGCACACGGCGACGGTCATCTTTCTGCACGGCCTCGGCGACTCGGGCGCCGGATGGTGAGCGCGCGCGCGCGCGTGCGTGGAACTCCGATTGTGCCAGAATTCACATCGACGGCTGACGCGCACCGACCCCACCCAACCGCTCTACAATTTCCTCTACCATGGCCCCCTTCGCCGCCGCCATTGCCCCCGCCCTCCCCCACGTACGCTTCGTCCTTCCGACCGCGCCAGCCATCCCCGTCGGCATCAACGAGGGCGCCGTCATGCCCGCTTGGTCGGTATGATTCTTTCCTCGTCGTGATTGCTGCAAACTAAAACTTGATGCACGGACGAAAAAAAAAAAAAAAAAAAAAAAAAAAAAAAAGGTTCGACATCCACGCCTTCGGTAAGTACGACGAGCAGGGCGTCCTGGACTCGGTTGACTACGGTGCGTTGCGTGTGTTTTTTATATATATATACATGTCGCCCGGGCGGAGTTGGACCGGCCAAGAAGGAAACCTCTTAACCGAGCACGACACCCCTCAGTAAAATCCCTGATCGCGTCCGAGCAGGCCACCGCCGGCATCCGCCCCGACCGCATCGTCCTCGGCGGGTTCTCGCAGGGCTGCGTCGTCGCTCTGACCGCCAGCATGCGCCTGGAATCCAAGCTGGCCGGATTCATCGGCCTCAGCGGGTTTATGCTGCCAAAAGCGGCTGACGAAGGCGAGGTAAGAGCGAAGAACGAAAGGTGATGGGTACAGGGGAGATACGAGCCCCCGCCTTCTCTCAGACGCAAACTCTCTGCCCACGTTTCTCACCACACTTCCATGTTCAGACCCTCCTGACGTCCACAGCCAACGCATCCACACCCTTTTTGGTCGGCCACGGCGACGTGGACCCCATGGTCAAGCTCTCCCGCGCCGAGTCCGCCGTCGCCCGCCTCCGCGCGCTCGGCCGCAACGTCGAATTCAAGACGTATCACGGCTTGGGCCACTCGTCGTGCGACCAGGAGGCTCTGGACGTTGCGCGGTTCTTGATGAAAGGTTTGGATGGAGAGGGTGCGCGGTGTGTGTCTGGATTAGATAAACTGACGACAAGCCCCATATTCCAACTTTCTACAGTCATCCCGGGGGACATTCCTGCAGCGCTGTGAGCAGCGGAGGTCGGGGTTCGAAACTCTTGCAAGAATCCGAAGAGCAGTCTTTGGATTCAGATCATTTGCTTTAAAAACTGCAAAACGTCCAGGTCCGAGTTTGTAAATGAATTTTGAGAATACTAGAGCTCAAGACCGCTTGCTTTCCACCACTGAAGGCTTGAAAGATAGTTCGCAATTGGCAAGCGTCATCCAATGCTGTGGCAGTATATATGAGCTTGGGCCAGTTCTTTCCACCATTGAAGAGCATAAGTGTAGCCTCTTACAGAAGCGAAATCCACTGCTGCAGAAGTAGTTCAGTTTCAGTCCACTCTTACTCCACCATCGAAGAATAGCTATATTCCCAGCTTTGCTTGCAGAGTCTAACGCGTCATAGGAGAACTGTAGCTCCAGGCCACCTGCTCGCCACCACTCCAGCACAGCGGCGCCATCAATTGCATGATGGGTGTTCTGGAGTCTGTCCACTTTTCCTCCACCAGTCCAACGCATCCACATTACCGCCTTTGCTTGCTTCATTCATAGCAGCAGCCGAGCATTCCGACTGAAAGGACTCTTTCGCCACCAATGCAGCACTGAAACATGACCAGACGCACTTGTCACACTCATGCCTTCTTAGGAGCTAAGAAGCAGCAAGCCCTTTTCCAACCAGAAATCAAAAACTTTTACGTGTCTCGCATCGTGCGAGCCGATCTCAACTTGCTGCGATCTTTGACAAAGGCAAATTTCCTCGGCCTGTGTGATCGGTGATTGGCACCCGGAACGCGAGGTTGATGCGGTCGGCGGAGGGGCTATGCGGTATCCGCTGTGCGCCTGAACGTGGTCGTTTGAAGAAGCCGGGCGGCGCTGCGGGCAGGACAGGGTGGCGGCTTCACTCGAAAAAAAAAGGTTCGACATTTTTCCCGCGCGAAACAACTACGACGAGGAAGGCGTCCGTGACTCGGCCCGGGTTGACTACGGTGCGTTGCTGTGTATGCAAAAACAGTTCGCGGACCGCGCCCGATCACGCCAGCTTCCGCATCCGCCCCGACGCATCGTCCTAGCGCGGTTCTCGCAGGGCTGCGTCGTCGCTCTGACCGCCAGCACGCGCCTAGGATCTAAGCTGGCCGGCTTCATCGAGCTCAGCGGGTTTAGGATGCCAAGGGCGACTGACGAAGGCGGAGTTATAGCAGGGAAAAATGGTGACGGGTACGGGAGAGATTTCTCTCTCTCTGAATTTCCCGCCGCTCACCGCTCACACCTTCCCGTTCACAGACGCACCTTACTTCCACTGCCAACCAGTCCGCGCCCTTTTTCGTCGGCCACGGCGACATGGACGACATGGTCAAGCTCTCCCGTGCCGATCCGTGGTCGCCCGCCTACGCGCTCGGCCGCAACTTCGAATTCAACCACGTATCACGGCTTGGGCCACCCGACGTGCTACCGGGAGTGGACGTTTCGCGTGATGAAACGTTTGGATAGAAGAGAGTGTACCATGTGTATGAGTGGATAAGATAAGCTGACGACAAACCCCAAATCCCAACTTTCTACAGTCATCCCAGGGGATATCTGGTTTGAGCCACTTCAAGTAAAAGCAACTTGGAGCAGCGAAACGTTCAATAACACGTAAAAGCTAGAATATTTCCGCAATCCAATCCTCGAGAAACTTCCGTCGCTCTTGCAACTCAGGGCGATTGTAAAACCTTGGAGGAATCTGAAAGGCAGTCTTTGGATGAAGACCATTTGCTTTCATAAACTGCAAAACCTCCATGTCCGAGTTCGTAAATGCATTTTGGGAATATTCAATCATGAGTCCGCTTGCTTTCCACCACGGAAGGATTTTAAAGATAGTTCGCAAGCGGCAAGCGTCGTCCAATCCTCTGGCCGAGTATTTCAGCGTGAGGCCGTTATCCTTCCACCATTGCAGAGTATCAGCGTTGCCTGCAATTGTAGGTTCATCCATTACTGCAGATGTATACTTCAGTTTCAGTCCGCTCTGGCTCCACCACTGAAGGATCACTAATGTCCCTTCTTTGCTTGCAGTATCCATTGCTTCGTGCGAGTACTGCAAATCCAAGTCACTTGCTTGCCACCACTCCAGAACGGCTAATTCACGTGCCCCATCAATGGCCCAATTGCTGTACCGGAGACTGTGCCCACTATTATTCCACCAGTCCAAAACGTCTAAGTGACTGTAAACGCTCGCTTCGTCCATAGCCCTCTCTGAATATTTCAACTCCAAGGAACTTGCCTCCCACCATTGAAGAACTGAGATATGACCGTGAGCACTCGCATCATCCATTGCCTCTGCACAGTAAATAGGCTCCAAACCGTTCAGCAACCACCATTCCAAGACTTTGACGTGTCCATTCCCGCTTGCAAGATCCATTGCATGAGTGTACTTCAACTCCAGTCCACTGCTTTTCCACCATCTCAACACGTCCAAAGAGCCAGCTCCAGCTGCATCGTCCATAGCCTTGTGGGAGTATTTCAGCTCCAGACCGCTGTCTTTCCACCACTCCAGAACTGCAATGTGGCCCTTTTTGCTGGCTTGATCAATCGCTCTGTTTGAGAATTTCGGTTCGTATTTGCACTCCCTCCACCAGTCCAACACTGCGACATGGCCCTTCTTGCTTGCGTCATCCATAGCCTTGTCCGTATACTCCAGAGCCAGACCACTCTCTTTCCACCACTGAAGAACATGAACGTGCCCCCTTCCAGAAGCCCCATCAAGGGGAAGCAACTCCTCCTCTTCGCTGCCGAATGCGCCGAAAGGAACAGGCTTTGACAAATCGAGCCCGCTGTCCCTCCACCACTGCAGAACGTCAACACGCCCTTTTTCAGAAGCCAACTCTAACGCCAAGCGTGAGTAGAATCCGTCAAGCTCGATTCCGCTGTCCTTCCACCACTGAAGCACGTGAACGTGTCCGTTCGCGCTGGCGTCGTCCATGGGAAGAGGATAGTAGTACCCATCCTCAAAGTCTGGGATCGACAAGTCGACCCCGCTTTCCTTCCACCACTGGAGGGCTGCGACGTGTCCGCAATCGCTCGCGGAGGAAAGCGCCTGAAAGACGTCTGTGATCGGCGCTCCGGATGCGCGGGTGTGCTGCAGCAATAGATCGAGCAGATCGACGTGCCCACGCTCGCTGGCCTCGGCAAACGGTCTAGAGAATAGAGCGCAGTAGGACTGAGCTTGGATCGGGCGTAGTCGAATCAGCGTCGATAGGCGGATCGCGTCCATCGGGTCCAGATGGTGGCAGATGATCTCGACGGCGTGATCGGGGAGTGTGCGTCGCATGGTGCCGATCTTTGCGGCGCGTTTTGACACGTCCCACCGGCAAGCAATGATATATTCGTAGTCAGCAGGCGACGACGACCCCGCCGGTCCTAAGTTCTTGTGACGCCAGTATTTGCTTTTCCAGTAATTGCTTTTTCGTGAAAAGTCAGACGTACGGCTATATTTGTGCCCAGTCGGGGGAGGCGAAGTTGAACAAAAAAAAAACACACACACAAAATGTACAGCATCCGCACACGCGCGGCATCATAGGGGGCTGCGGCAGCCTCGGGGAGAACAACGCTCAAAAAAAAGACGAAGAAACCAAACAGCGTTTCGTAAGGGCTAGCCCCACCCCCCTTGCCTTTCCGTCGGAGTTATCAACGTCGTTTCTTTTTTTAATTTAGTTGCCACAAGGGTTGGGGGGGAGCAGGAGGAAAATAAGAAGTAAGCCGTCAGCTTTTTGGCGCTCTCCTCATGAAACAAAGCCGCAAGTTCGAGTGTTCTTACCCTGAGAACCTTCGACCGAACTATAATGGTGGAATTTTGGCCAATTGCAAAAACGGAAAGGCAAGTGGTGTCAGATATTTTCTTGCGGATAAAGGAATATGGGGAGATGGGGGGTCCTAGCGATGTTCAACTTACTTGGAAGAGCTGCCGTTACTCGCACGGCTACGCCGTAGAATGAAATAGCAAGTGGGGGTCAAGCACTGGGTTATGGCAGCGGGGGAAGGGGGGGAAGGGAGGGAACTTGCCAAAGATACTCACGCTCCTTGTTGACTCGAGCTGGAAGAAGGAAAAGATCGTTCGTGCGTTGCATTAACCAATTGGTGGGGAGCTGGGGATGGTGGGGGGCCGGAGGGAGGTAGAAAAACAGTCGGATGTTCTTACGTAGATTCGCAAAGATGCTTGAGCCGCTCCGTTTGACTTGTTTGGGTGCAGAAGTTGGATAAGACGCAAAAGTGGATGGACGTGGGGGAGAAACTTCGTAAGGTGGGAGTTGTCACGTACAGCTGGGCAGGCCATTCAAGTTCTTGGGAGCGGCGCGTACGCTGTAGCCCGCGGTGGCGATGACGAGAAGAATGACTGCGAAGAGAGCCAGGAGCGACGACGGGAAGCCGGGCATTTGATGGATTGGTATCTATTACAAACGAGCTGGGATGACCGGCGTTTTTTTTCTTTCATACCGAACAGGTCTGGGCTGAGCCGAGGGGCGTTGGCTCAGCCCACGCCGGTACTATCTTTTGTCGTTCGGTGTTGTGTGTTGTGTCTGTTCGTGCCGCTGCGCCCCGCCCTGCCGTGTCCTCTCGGACGGGCTTGGTGAGCTCCGTTACTTGCCTTTTTGGGCAGCGTTGACATTCTGGCTTGCGGCGCGGCGAGAAAAGCGTTCAAAAAAAATCAATCAGCCAAACAATCAAACCTGTGACCGGCCGACAAGGTCCGAATACCATGCACACACATTTTATGATCTACATGACCGGGGGTACCTTGTCCTTGTGGGTTGGCACGGGGACCTTCTCAGCATGAACAGCGTCTGAAAAAAAAAGGGAAAAGCTTCTGCAGCACGCCGTGGAACGACGGAGTATTAACCGCGCTACCTTTCGTCGATGACCTTTTTGCACAGCGAAGGCAGCAAGGATGACACTGCTAGGATGAACACAGGTTCCGTTGTTGGAAGACTCACCGCCAATTCTCCGTCGATCAGCAGTCTCCACTGCATGACCTTAAACCGCCCCCCCAAGGGCGCCTTCCTTGTACGCTGTGACGACAGCATCCTCCATTTGCCGCTTGCCAGTGTGAGGATTTTCAAAGACTCAGTGATACAGCCCACGGAGAATGAAGGAAACATCTGTCGGTCTTGAGGAGATTGCACGTGGTACAGATGGCACTCACGCCGAGTAGGTGCGCAGCAGGTGCGAGACGGAAGTCTGCGATTGATGAAGGTCAGGGAGAATTCGGCGCAGGGGGGAGGGTAGTTGAAACTGACTGACGGGCTAAAAGAGGCTCGCCTTCATCAAACGACCACTATATCCGACTACTGCCTTCGCCATGGGGCGCTCATTGAGAGACCTCATCAAAACCTAGTGATCCCTCGCCACTTTGCTTTATCGACAAGCGCAGCCGTTATCTTGTCGCCATCGCCGCGTCGCTCCTGCTTTATTTGCCTTTTGCAAATAGATTGTATTCGACGAAATAAAGTGCAAACGGTTTATTTAGAACGGTTGAAACGCATAATATTAGAATATTCCCTAGATCCAATCCTCCAGAAACTTGCGTTGATCAAGCAGCTCTGGACAATCGTAAAACCTTACAGGGATCTGAAAGGCAACCTTTGCACACAGATCAAAAACTGCAAAACAGGTCGGATTTCGTATATGCGTACTTAGAGTATTTCATCTCTTGTCCACTTTTTTCTACCAAGGGTGGGAGCGAAAAATAGTTCGCAATCACCAAGCTTCATCCAACGCTCTGTTTGTGTATTTGAGAGTCAGACTGCTGTTCTTCCACCATTGCAGAGCCTCAGTGTGGCCCACAGCAGAAGCGTCGTCAATTCCTGTAGTGGTGTAGCTCAAGTTCAGCCCACTGTTGCCCCACCACTGAAGGATTCCCTGACTTACTAGCGGAGTCCACAGCATCATAGGAAAATTGTGGCTCCAGACCACTGCCTTTCCACCACTCCAGAACAGCTAAATGGCCTTGTAAACATGCACTGTCAACTACCAAATGAGTGTACTGCAGCGTGATTCCACTGTTCTTCGACCAGTCCAACAGATCAGTATGTTCACGTTCGCTGGCTTTGTCGACAGCAACACTTGAATATTTTAGTCCAAAGCGACTAGCTAACACCACCACTGTAGCGTAGAAACATGTTGAGGTTACTGTAATGACCGAAGGTTGAGGTTGGAGCCGTTAAAGCAACAAGATGTTGACAGGTAACCGAGTTTCTTAATTAGAAGAAAAACTTCTTGATTCTTATATTATTGATGTCCCTATTTGTTCATGTTGGCCTGACGTGTCCTTCAGTCCAGAACGAGAATCGAAGCATATCTCATCTCTTATGTTCTAAGCCATGAATGCTGGAATTGCTCTTAAAACACGGAGCAGTGCTTAGCAACTCTTAATTTCCCCATAACCGCATCTGCCCGCGTGGGACTGGCTTACGCCTGATGCGGGGAGCGGACGGCGTAGCTGTCGCTTTCTCCTGAAGAACCTTGGTGTCCTGGAGTTCCAAGTGAAGCACTAAGCACGCCGTAGAGGGTTTATCAACAAAACATGCCCGAACTCGCTCGCGGCATCCAGTGCCGTTTGAGTATAAAAAGGGTTCAAACGGTTCCGAGTCCACCACTCCGCCCCAGGACCTGCACATGTCCATACCTGCTTGCATTGTTCAGCGCATGAGGAAACTTTAACTGCAGTCAACTCCTCTCCCACCAACTCAGAATTCCAAATCACCAGAACCTGCTGCATTGTCCATCGCATAGCTGGAGTATTTCAGCTCCAAGCGGCTGTCTTTCCACCAGTCCAGAACTGCAATGTGGCAATTCAAGCTGGCTGCAACGATTGCCCACTCCGTGAACTTCAAATCATATCCACTCTCCTTCCACCACTGCAACACTGCGACACGGCCATTCTCACTTGCACTAGCCATTGCTTGTGAACTCAGGGACAAATCCACTCTCTTTCCACCACTGAAGGATATCAACGTGCCCAGCTCCAGACGCCGCATTGAGAGGGAAGAAGTCCTCGTCAGCATCAATATTGCGCATTGCAAACTCCAGTCCACTGTCCCACCACCACTGCAGAACACTAAGATGCCCCTTAGTACAAGCAAGCGTAAATGACGTTCTTGAGTAGACTCCGTCAAGCCCAATTCCGCTGTCCATCCACCATTGCAGCAACCTGGGAAGATCACAAAGACACTCGGCATCATCGTCAGAATCACCATCGTCGTCAGCCGCCAGGAAAGACAAGTTGACGCCGCTTCCTTCCACCACGTAGGACTGGAACGTGTCCATGGCTGCTTGCAGCGGAGAGCGCCTGCATGACGTCCGTCATCGGCGTCTGGGACGCGAGGTCTGCTGTAGCAACAGATCCAGAAGGTGGACGTTGCCACGCGCGCTGGTCTTTGCAAATGGCTGAGGGCAGGGCACACGATAGGATCGGAGTTGGATCTGGTGCAGTTGAAACAGCGTCGACAAGCGGATCGGCGTCCAGAAGAACTCGACGGCGTGACCGCGATCAAGTTTTGACACGTCCTTCACAGGACTCTGCGTACGGCTGTTGTTGCTTATTGTCTTCAACAGACCTTGGCCAGTCTAATTTATCAGAAACCACACGAATCCTCTAGATTGCAAGCAAAACCGTCCCGACGGCCATTGCAACGACCCACACGGCCGCCCCATCAACGCCAGCTCCCCAAAGCCTCCCCCCACCCGCCCCAGACTTTGTCGACGACGCCGTCGCGCCGGCCGACGCGGTCCCCGCCGCCGAGGTCACCGTTGCACTCGCACCCGTTGCCGACGCAGCCTTTGACGTCGTCGACGTAACCGGCGGCAGCGACACCGAATACGTAGTCGTCGTCCCAGCGACAACGTCCACCAAATCAAACCCGTCGCCCGTATTCGCGTTCCAAAACTCGCACCCTTGCGTATCCTGCGACGAATCGCAGGGCGCGAGGGTGCGCGCATGTCCGCCGAGCGGGTCGCCGAGGTCGTAGGAGGAGTCCGGGCCCTCGCAGACGCGCATGCAGTAGATGCCGTCGCCGGCTTTTTCGACCTATTGGTTGAAGGTGGAGAAGGGCGTGTTTGGGTTGGGCGAGGACGGGTCCGGGCCGGAGTATGGCTCTTTGCCGCATTGGGCGTAGGTGGAGGTGTCATCTGGGGCGCATGGTTGAGAGACGACGGGGGGCAGGTGGGGGGAAGGTTGGTGGGCGGGGTGGGTTAGGTCCGGGGCGGATCGGAAGCATGATCCAAGAAAAAATTGATACTTACATTGGCCGCCGTCGTCGTACGCCCCAGGCGACGACTGCTGGCAGTTGATGTTCAACACCCCGCAATCCATCGTCCCCGAAATCTGGATGAACCTCGCGCCGGTGGTCGTAAAGTTGACAACAACGTGGGCGGACCGTACACCGCCTGATGGCATCGCGCGGGATTTCGACGGCATGTACGATCCCGCGCAAAATGACTGGACAAAGCCTTCGGCCTGGACGATGGACGGCGGGTTCGAGTTGCCGTTGCCGCCGTAGTACCAGTGGGTCAGGTACTTGGACTGGTCGTTGGGCAGCAGGATGCAAAAGTTCTAATGATGTTTGGTGAGCGCCTTGATGTGACTGCAATGAAGACAGCTGTGGTCGTTACCTCTGGGTCTTTGATGTAGACCATCTGGTTCAGCAGGATTCCGCTGCTGAGCGACGAGTCGGGCGGCTTGCACGGATCCGAGCCGCTGTTGTGGAAGGTACCCTGGCATATACGAGGATCGGGGTCTGTCCTCGGAATCATGGAATCAGCCCACCATCAACGTAAATAAGGCACGAGAAAAGGGGACCGAACTCACAGGAAGAAACGCAGCCGGACGGAAGGAGGTCCTCGGTGTACGACGAGAGGTTTCCGACGCGAGGATCGCAGTCGCAGGCCGAGTTGTTTGCGCAAGCGGAATTGACCGAGGCGGCGTTGCCCCAGGCGGCGAGCTGGGTGGCATCGCAAGCCTGTCCTTGAACGAGCCCCGCGAGGACGAGGAGAGCGGCGACGGTAGAGGCAGCTGCAATGCTGACGGAAACCTCCAACCGGTGGGCTTGAGGACGACCCATCTCCTGGTGAATATTTAACTTGATAATACTACACCCCCAACCCAAGCAAAGATTGGAGGAGGATTTGGTGTGCGGGCTGGTTCTGACAATGTTCGGAAAAAGATTCCTCAAATGCTCAGTCCTTGCAGGCTGTGCGCAATCCCGTCCCGCACGGTTCCATAGGCTTTGCAACTAGAGGATGGTGGGAGCATTGTTCATTTCCTTTTCCTATCCTGGTGAATCCTCCGCATTCGCCCACTGTCAGTCACAGGCACGCCCAGACACACACGCACGCACCACGCGCGCACCGTACCCACGCAATGACACACAACACACACACACACACTCTCTCTCTCTCTCTCCCTCTCCAACTTTCTCTCTTTCGAAGATTCGACCTCCAGGTGCCCCTCCGGCGCTGCGCCTCCGCCCCCACCAAACAGACGGGCCACATGTGATCGGAGTGCTGCTCACACCGTGGACACCGACGATACAATGCAGTGCTAGTGAGGGGTCGCTGGCAGCGAGAAGGGCGCCATGCCCACAGTTTGCAGTCGCCAGCAGCCCTGCGCGAGCGCTTCCTTTGCTGCTCTGGCGTCCACTGCCTCGGGACGCTCGGTCTCCCCACCACCAATCCACTCAACCCCTCTGAGTTGCCTTGGCCTTCCTCGAGGGTATGAACCCTTTCGTGCTGGACCCTGTTCTGGCTCAATTGATCCAATGACCTTGGTCATGTGCTGGAGGCCTTGGCTGGAGACAACGAGAAAGAGAGAGCGAGAGAGAGAGAGACCAAGACACAGGCAGAGGTTGAGAAGTACTTTAAAAGCGGCTTGAGTGGATGCTCTTCTTGGTCCGCCTCCCCCAACCTCCAATCTTGACCAACGCAGATGCCGATTCTGGAGAGAACTTGACCGCTTTTCGTCGTGATGCATCCACCACCTTGAGTTTCGCTTACCAATAAGCCCAATGCGCGCTGAGCTTGCGCCCAAACCTCCCCCCAGAAGAACGGTCTCCTGAGCGAGCCTTATAGAGAAATACCATGAACGCCGCTGGTGGGTCAACGAGCAGCTGTGTCGCTAATCACTCGGCACCCTCATCTTACCTTTCCAATTCAACATCCAGGCTGCAAACACGCTCCAGACATCAGACGCACATCCACTGGTCTTCATGACTGTGGCCGCTTTCAGTTCTCCGTCCATGCCATACTCTTTGTGACCACACCGTCGTCGACAACCACAAACGATTTGGGATGGTGTAATGCTCGCTGAACTTCCTCTGAAGGGTAATTCGTCGACCCTTCTCCCCTGTACCATTTACAACAAGTCTAACTGCTGACTCGCTCTGCGCCGCTGTCCCAGTGACACCCTCGCTGATTCTTTCATTTCTCTGAAGGACTGACACCTTTCCCCCTCCCTGAAAGCATTCAAATCACTAACGGCCTGCCCCCTCGGCATTCTTTTCACTATTAAACCAGCGCAATCTCCAAGCGGAGGCAGAGGCGGATTTCTCCCATGGGCTTTCATGTCGTACATGCGGACAACTCCTGTGGCTGAAGTACTTTTCCGAGAACGTCGTCGCGATTAGGTTTCGGGGTGGGTGATGGAGACGGTGGAGAAGAAGGAGACACGTCTCGGCAATAGTAATAGCGAGGGCGGGGTGCAGTTACCATCCTGGGGCAGTGAGGAGGTCTGTGGCGAGGGAAGCGGCAGCGAGCAGTCAAAGTCGCTGGCATTCAATAAACGTTCCAATCTAAGTAATGCTGCCTACCTTCGTTGAATGTTCTGAGAGTGGTGTTGCTGTCGTTTGGAAAAGGGCGCAACAATTTTGGATCTAATCCAACCATGAGGTTCCTCCCAGTATCGGACCACCTGTGTACGAAGATTGCCCCATCATTTTGGCTGATTGGGGGCATCCTTTTTCGCATGATTGGCAGTGGGTGACGATTTCTAACTTCCTGGTATCACCCGACAAAGTTGGGGCCACCGACAAAATCAACCTTGTTTTTCGAAGATTGCTGCAATCTTCCACTGGGTTGGGGGTGTATTCTTATTTTTTTCCTTTTTTTTTTCTTCAGTTTTCCAACTTTTCTTTGTTTGCTGCCAAGACGCCAAGCGCCAAGACTTATCTTCTTCCTGTCACCATACGACACAACCTGCAACATCGATCTGTAGTCTGTGCCAGCGCCTTGACAAAAGGGCGAAGGAATTGATCGCGGTGGGGTTGATTTCCGGTTAATGCTGAAAGATCCAAGGCTTCTTTCGATCACGAAGCGATATTCAATGACATCGATCTTCGGAGAAAGATGGGTAGAGATCGCTTCGACCATCGCATTTCTGACACAAGACCAATATCGCATCCCGGCACCTGGTCAATAACACCACCTTCCATTTTACGACGAAACTCAGCCATTGCCATCTTGCGTAGAAAATTCTGATTCTTTTGCGTCTGATGCCACCTTTCAAATCTCAAACATCAACAACACTTCCAAAAAGTCCACCACTCCACTCCAGGACCTGCACATGTCCATAGCTGCTTGCATTGTTGAGGATGCTGGTCGAGGACGAAAAGGTGTAGGACGAATTTGGAGCTACGAGGGAGATCAAGTAGAACGCAGAGTCTTTGGTGGTGAAGCGCCGGTTGCCCTCTTGCGTGATTCCCGCGAGCCAGTATAGATGGCATCGCGGTCGACCTTGAGCCAGGCGCCCATCTCGGTCAGACCGTCGCGCTGGGGCTGGGAGATGGACCCGCCCCAAAGTCGATCAGAAAGTTTCCGTTCTTCGACACGACGTCGACGAGGGTCGGCACGAGGTCCTTTGCCTTCTTGTAGTCAGAGTCAGGGACCGCGGTGTCGAACGCATAGCTGAAGGGCGCGAAACCGAGGTTAGATTCCCAGGGATTGTGGACGATGCCCGGGTACGTCGCGTACTCGGAGGTCGAGAACCCGTTCCATAGGCACCCGCAGCGGGAGTTTGCGAGAACCTGCTGGCCGCGCGCGATCGGCGTTGTACCAGGTTGCAAAAGTTTCGCACGAGCGGGACGACCCGCCCATGTCGCACCACATGATGCTTGTGCGGTAGTCGTCGAGGAGGGTCTTCATCTGCGGGGTCTGGAGGTCGTCAATAAAGTCGGATACGTGGACCAGTCCGACGTACGGACGATCTCGTTGATGAAAGCGCTCCGGGGCGGGCCTCCGGGCCATGCGCCGAAGCCGTATGTGTGGTGGAGCGGGTTGTGCCACTCGGTTATTTCAACCAATCAGAGGCAATCACAGAGCCCGATCGTGACGGATGAAAGCGAGTGTGCAATAGTAGAGTGGCGCGGAGTCTGCCATGAATTCCCAACGCGCAAGCCTTTTGATAACCCATCCCGTGGCTGTTGAGGTTACCGTCGTGACCGAAGGTTGAAGTTGGAGTTGCGAGGACGACAAGGTGTCGGCAGGTAACTGGGTTTCTTAATTTAGAAGAAAAACTTCTTAATTCTCGTATCATTGATGTGCCTATTTGCTCATCGCCTGAAGTGTCCTTCAGTACAGAACAAGAATCGGAGCATATCTAAACTCTCATGTTCTAAGCCATGAACGCTGGAATTGCTCTTAATACGCAGAGACAGTAACTTGAAGGGATTTGAAAAAAAAAAAAAAAAAAAAAAAAAACAAAAAAAAAAAAACCGAGTGGCTGTGGATTTGTTGGGTTGCGTTTCGAGAGGCTGTCTTTCCCCAAGGTCACGCGGTGATTTCGACACCGAGTCTCGTTCGGCAAGGGGACTGAAAACTGTCTTTCCCCCCGCTGTCAATGCGTTGTTGTTTGTGTTCCTGTTTTCTGGCACCGCCACAGTGCGCCCAGTCTTGCATACTCTGACATAAAAGAAAAGATTTTTTTTTTCTTCTTTTTTTTGTTCACAAGAAAAACCTCCACTCTCAGCTGCGATGCTTGCAGCAATGCTCAGCGGCCACGATAACAAGAACGACCCCGCCGCTGCCCCTTCCGCACCGCTCAAACTCTCTGTTCCCGCAATCATCGGCAGCGCGGACTCTGCATCCGCCTCCTCCCGCGTCTTCGCCGCCCACCCGATCCTCCGCAGATCCCTCGACGCCCTCCTCGCCAACGCCGGGCCAGCAGGCTTCCCCGTGCTCCCCGTCTACCAGCAGACGCGCACCGGCGGCTTCCTCGATGACGCGAGGAACCCGCCGCTCTCCTTCCAGCGGGCCGACCGCATGATGGGCAACAACCTCGAGCTTGGACTCGTGGAACCCGACGTCAGTGTGCTCCCGCCCAAGCTCGGCCCCGACCCGTCCGGCTTCGTCGTCCGCGTCCCTGGCGACCTCGAGCTGGCCCTTCATAGGTCCGTCGAGGCCTACCACGGCCTCGCTCCGTCGCAGTCCTCACCATTTGTCCATGGCTTCAACGGACTTCCTGGCCTCGGGCCCTGGTCCATCGCAGGGGTGCTTCGCATCACCAACAACAAAGACACGGTGCTCCAGCGGCTCAACGTCTCCTTGCAGTTTACGGCAAACATGGCGTCCAAGCAGCTGGTTGCCGACACTGGCACCGGGTTTGTCACTAAGCCTCTTAAGAGATGGCGCCTTGTTGAGGCCAAACCCCACGAGCTCCAGATCGAGAAGCTGGTGGGTTCCCCAATACATACCTTTTTTTTTTTTTTTTTGCGAGCTAAGAAAAAATCCGCAAACGCAAACAGGGGCCAAGGGAGTCGTTCTACGCCTCGTTTCGATACCAGTTCTCTCAAGTCTATCCCCCAGCTGTTGACCTCATAGCTTTAAACCTGAACGAATCCGCAACCAACACCTATTACAAGCTGACCGTCGGCGCCGTGGTGCCAAAAAAAGGGTTTTTTTCTGACAACACGGTTGTCAACCTCTCCAGAGACATCCCCGTCCACCTTTATTCGAAGCCGCAAATCTCCGAGGCCCTGCAGAGCGTGACGAAAAAGCGGGTCGAAACGCTAAACGCGAGAAACCCCGAGTTCCCCTGGCGGCTGTCGCTTGCGCGCAACGACTTGGCCCCGTCCGAAACCGCCGTCCTCGACATCACAGTCGGCACGCTCGCGGGGCCGTCGACGACGCACCCCGAAATCGCCGCCGTGACGGTGGAGATCGTGGAAGTCATCGGGTACCTCCGGTTCGAGCCCAAGTTCGACAAGAGCAAGCAGGTCTTTGCGCACGCGACGCAAAAGGTCTGCGAGCGGTACAAATTTGGCGACCCGGCCTCCGGCGGCGGCGCGCTTCCGCTGTCGTGGTCCGTCGACGACGATCCGCTGCCGGACGCGGCCGCGTCTCGGACCGCCACGCTGCGCTTCGCGACCCCGCCCCTCGCGGTCACGCGCCGTGACGCGGTCCACACGCCGGTGATGGCAAAGCAGGACCCGCAGTATCCCGCGTCGTACATGAACCCCGACGGGCGGTGGCACGACTGCGTCATCACGCACGACCTGAGGGTGGTCCTGCACGTTTTGGACGAGAAGCGACGCACCGTGGAAGTCGAGGGCGTCATGGCAGTTTCAGTGATTGGCGCGCCGAGGGAGGAGTTTCTGCGGCTCGTGGACGCGTACCCGGGGCTGCTTGACGACGCGCCGATCAGCGATGCAAAGGTGGATCTTCCAACTGTGTCGTCTTAGTTGGGAGATTGGAGTTGTGGATTCAATCCGTTAAAAATCATCAAGTTTATCTTTGCTAGAGCTTTTTGAGTCTCCTTTGATAGTTCGATATTGTGCTTTGTTCATCATTTCTCGTCCAAATTGCTGATTAAACGGTGTCAAAGCAGACTTTCCTCTGTATTTTGCGCGGGCCGCGCGTCTTTTGGGAAAAGCACGCACAACAGTTGCGCCTGCGCGGTTTTGCGCGAGACAATCTGCCGCTTACGGAGCCAAAACATCAATTATTCAGAATGGAGCGGAGATACTTCACCTTTTTCGTTGGATGAGGTCGTTACTTTGCCACCAAGATGCTCGTACGAGCCTGACTGCACAATGCGAAATCTTGCAAGACCGCAAAAAAACCCATGTTTCTCTGTCATTTGTGGTAAGCTAGGAATTCAAGAGGCTCACAGAAAAGAAAATCCACAAAGTGGATTAGTACAAGAAATGTATCTGGTGTGCACCAAAAACAGTCGCACCACGATGTAAGTATTAAAAACAGGAATGTGCTTCTACCTTTCACGGTCTACAAACACTGGCACGTTGTATCCAATCGGCGACGCTTTTTTCACCCTTATCCCCGCGGAAAATAAACCGACGAGCACCAAAACGACGCAACCCCTTTTATCTCGCATTCATAAGGTCACATCATTTCGGGTTTGGCAAGCAAGCAAGAGGATCAGTGATATTCAGATACCCCTAAGCCGACGAATTTCCTCCAGTAAATCAGTTTGCACACTAGACGGAACCCTCGCCCACCGACGACGGATCCTTCAACGAGAAGCCTTATCTGTCCACGACCCGCCGGCGACTCGCTCTTCTCCTCGCGCTTCTGTACGTTTCGAGGCGTCTTCGATCGAGTCTGAGTGTCTGGAAAGTTTTTGTTTCCAAGTTTGAAAAAAATACTGCACACGTGACTCATCAAACACACCAAATCGAACCAACAGAACCTCGGCTCCACGGAGCAGTCGACGAACAGCTTGCCGCAGGGACAGGGGCCACGCACTACTTAAAGCGATTAGCGTCGTCCCTTCATTCGTTGCCCAAGTGGGGTAGGGGGGGTGGGGGTTGGTAAGGGCGGATAGTTAGTGTTTTCGAAATGAAAGCGCAAGGTGAGACATTTACCCTTCGACCTTTTTCCCGCATTACATACAAATCATTAATGAAAAAATGGGTCATAGGGAAAGGATCATTCAAAATGCGAGACGGGGGACTTAAACAAGACTCGCCACCGTCTGTTGTGCAGAGAGGGGGAGGAAGTATGAAGGTTAGAGGAGTATCGCAGTTTTGCCATGTATCAGAGTTGAAACTTGCCTGTTTTCGACGCGATCCTCACTTCTGGGATTGTTTTTTTTTCCCGGGTTAGTTGATGAGCCGGGCATCTCTTCGCAATCAAAAGTTGAGCGAAAAAGTCTAAGGTCTGGTGTGGGGCCAAAAACCTGAATGCGCTTCTTCGTTTCACGGTCGACGTGCTCTGAACGAGCATCTTTTCACGAATCGGCAACGCATTCTTCTCCCGCTTCTTGAAGTTGTGCCTGTGCACCACCGGGAGAGCCGGCAAAGCGACGACAATTACGGCAGCAACCACTATCTGAGGTAATCGCGCCCACCGAAAGCGTGGAGCTCGACCCCGCGCTCGCCGCTCGGACAATCGCTCTCACATTTCAGATCAAAGGAACGGCTTTCGGGGAATTTGAACTTCCGCCACTCGAGGTTGCATCGGCCGTACTTGTCCAAGTGGTCTGCAGTCGGTATAGTCTTTAACCAGTCAAAGGCAATCACAAGAGGAGATCGTGAGGGCTGAGGGACAACTATGGAGTGGCGTTGAGTCTGCCATGAATTCGCAACTAACAAGCGTTTGGCACCCATCGCGTCGCGTCGGCCGAGCGTTTGCGACGTTTTCTGGTGCGCAACCATTCTTTTCGACGGCAGGTCGCCGGGTCGTCGCTGGTTGTGTTTGCTGTGACGACCGAGAGCAGCGCGAGCTCGACGAGGTGGACATTGTGATTCGAGGCTGAGTAGTGGCTTCCTCTGTCTTTCCTTCTCCTATTATGGGGCTTTGAACACAATGGCTCGGGAGACTGCGTTTCCCCTTTCACTCCCCTGCTCCAATGGCTTGGCTCCGAACGAATTTCTGCTTGTGAGAGAATCCGCCGTCGGATCGTTTGATTCAGAGCTTTCACCTTCGTCATCAAATGAAGGCGAAAGAGCGGCCGAAGCTGCGAAACCCGTCAACACGAGCAAAGCAATCTGTCTTTGGAGCAAAAATCAAGAGGCTCAAAGCTAAACAGGAAAGAAAACCGGCATTGAGGAAAAATCTTGAAGGTCTGGCTGGGACGGAAACAGTTGAATCAGGCTCTCTTAAGGGCACATAGCATCGAAGGAGCGAAGCGCAATGGAGGTGAAGGATGTGTTTCTTCGTTTCACGGTCTACGAGCTCTGGACGAGCACCTTATCCCCAATCGGCAACGCATTCGTCTCGCGCTTCTTCACGTTGTGCCTGCGTACCAGCAAGAGCGCCGATAAAGCGACAGCGACGACGCCAGCAAGCACGATTCCGACAATCGCACCCACCGAAAGCGTAGAAGCGGACGCCGCACCGCTGTTCTCCGCGCCATTTCCGTTGGGGACGTACTCGACGGCGTTGATAAGTACTTCAAAGACGTCCATCTGGCAGAGGTAGGGTGGCCCGTCGCCTTGCGGAATCAAGCTCCACAGAATGCGGAGCTCTTTGACGCCGTCGGCGGAAACGTTTGCTTGAACTACGTACGAGCTGGAGATTTCCAAAATGTCGAGGCGGTCGTTGATTTGGTATTGGTGGTTTATGCGGGACGTGACTGTCGTGGTGACGGACGGCATTGAGAGCCTTTTGAGTGGCCCTCCGGCAGCGTCGGCAACGAAGAGGTCAGGCCAGAAGTTAAGCGTCCCTGCGATAGGCCCAGGCTTAACAAAAGAGATTTGTGAAACTTCGTAAGGTTTACCTTCGAATTTCCACGACAGAAAGCCGTAGTCGATGGATATCTGCGATGGGAAACGATTAAGTTCTTTGAATGTCGGGGATTGAAGTTAGAATCCAATAAACCCACTCACGTTTTTCAGGACAAAGTTGCGGTTCTCAGGAAATTTGAATTGCAGCCACTCGGAGTTGCATTCTTCGTACGTGTCGAAGTAGTCTGCAGCAGATGTCAATTCAAACTGATCAAATGCAATCAAGGAAAGATTGGGTGAAGGAGCGGAAGGGGAAGGGAATGGGGGGCACCGGCGATCTGGTGAGGCTTAAGACGAGGATGCGACTGTGGAGAGGAGAGACGTTTGTCATGAAACCACTACTCACAGGCCTTGGATACCCATCGTGTGGCATCGGCGTCCAGGAAACCTGTCGCATTCTGAGCGTTTGCGACGTTCTCTGGTGCGCAGCCGTTCTTTCCGACGGCGCAGGTCGCAGGGTCGTCGCTGGTTGTGTTTGCGGTCACGACCGAGAGCGGCGCGAGCGAGACGTCGCGAGGAGACGACAACGAGGACGAGGAGGACATCGTTGGTCGAGTTGTGCTGTGTGCGGGGGCTTGTTTTAAGAGGCGGGTGGCTGCAGCCCCTGTCTTTCCGGTTGGGGATGACCTCTGATGACGGGCAACCCTCTACCTGCCTGTCTTTCCACTATTATCAGCAGTCTGTCTTTCACCTTTGCATTGGGCAGTGCTTGATTTGGAAGAGAAACCCACCAGGTTTCACGGCTCGGCGCACGCAACCCGCACACAAACACACACACACACACACACACACACACACACACACACACACAGCATATTCTTTTGGGCGGTCCGGAAACTTAAAATGCAGCCACTGTTCGGAGCAGTCTAGGCGCCAAGTCACTGTTCAGTATGGGGGGGGCACGTGCACATAGGGGTCGCTGCCCACCTGGCTTCGACATCCACCGCGCGGCGTCGTAATCGAGGAACCCAGTGTCGTTCTGCGCGCTCGCGACATTCTGTGGGGCGCATTCACCGGCGGCGGTCGGGCAGGCAACGGGATCGTCGTTGGTGGTGCTCGCGGTGATGGTGGAGATGGGAGCGAGGGAGACGATGCGCTTGACGGCGGCGGCGGAGGGCGACGGAGAGGACGGCGGCGACGACGACATTGACTGCTTCTGAAATGGGGAAGATCGGCGGTTTGTTGTTGTTGCTCTTCGCCGCACGCGCGCGCGCCAAACGGCAAACTGAAAGCGGAAAGTCAGGTGATTGCTTATTTGGAAATGAAGTGAGGGGGAAGTGTCTTGCCTGCGGCCAGGCAATCAACTGCAAAGATGCAATCCTTATGGCGTGCTGCGTTTTGTATTCAGTTCGCGATGTAAAAGGGCCGTCAAACAACATACTTGGGAGCGACTGTCAAAACCGCATACTTGGTAAGAGGAGAACTTTCATTAGGTTGCAGCCTGTCGACTGATGGACTTGTGAGGAATTAGGAGGGATACAAAACAAAATATTTCAAGCACAATGAACCAAGAGTGACGTAAACGTGTACACTCAAATCAACCAACCCGCCAACACCACCACCACCACCACCACAGCCCCACCCGCCGCCCACGTCCCCGCCCACACTCCCGCCAGTCCACCCCTCGAACCCGACGCCCTCGCAATCGTCGTCGCCGTCGTCCCACCACCTCCTCCCGTCCCAGTTGGCACATACGTCGCCCTCATTCCAATCAAGTACCGCAGCGCCTCCTGCGCCGCGGCCGGCTGGTTGTCGGGGACCTTGTGGCCGGTCTTTGCGACGCGGATGTACGCGAAGCGGTCGCCGGCCGTGTGGAGGGAGCCCGCGGGGGTCGCGAAGGAGGGCGGCCAGGTGAGGGTTGCGGCGGAGAGTGGCGGGGTTAAGGTGAGCGGGGATGACCAACTGCGGGAAGGGTGCGGAAGAAAAAGGAGAAACCCCGAGTGAGAAATACATTCATAAGGGGAAAGAGACCACATACGTCATATTGCCGATCGCCCTCTCCGCGCCGACGTAATGGAACACAAAGTCGCGGTCGCCGTCCAGCAGCAGCACCGGCACCCCCGCGTCGACAAGCTTCGGGATGATCGTCCTCGCCTCCGGGGTCGGGTCGTTCCGTAGCGCGCTCAGCCCGCCCCCACAGCCGGTCCACGACGACCCCGATGCGACGTGTATTGCGGATTGCGTGGATTTTTTCTTTTTGGATGTTTGTTTGACCCCCGGGGGATTAGACAAAGCGTGCGGAAAAATCAACCACGGCAACGGGGGGCTTCTTTACGTTGAGAAAGGTCGCCCTCGCCTTGGCGGCGCCGGCCAAGTAGTTGCACGGTTGGTCGATCTCGTAGACGCACTTGTCCACGTTGTTGGCGGCCTCCCAGCGCTGGACGTACGCCGTCATGTCGCATCTTTTCTCGAAGTTAGTATCAGGCAGTGGGAAATCAATTTTTTATATTTTTTTTGACTAGCTTACTGGTATGAGATACCCGATACGTTCTGCTGCGTAGCGTACAGGCACTTTTGCGCCATTGCGCCGGCCTTCGCGAGCGCGGCGGTGTCGGCGCCGAAAAAGTTTGAGTCGCGGAGATAGTCGACGTCGTTGATCGTGCCTGAAAGCAGGGTTCAAGGGATAGCGAGGAGGTGGTCAAACAACCGGAAACGGAGAACCCAAATTTCGTACTCTGAAAGCTCTTCTGATTCGCCGTATCGTACAAGCCGTTGGACACGGAGATGCCTTTGAGCTTGACGAGGGAGCCGTCCGACAGCTGCGGGTTCTTGACGAGGCCGTACGCAATGTTGGGGATGAAAAAGCCAGCAAAGGACTCGCCGGTGATGTACAGGTTGTACGATTTCAGCGCTGGAAAGACCTTGTAAAAGTTGTCGAGGAACGACAGGAACGTTGCGACAACCTTTTTTGCACGGGGACAAGATCGTTCGTGAGATTGGAGCACAAGAAATCCGTCCAAGGACAGCGCCCTTTTCAACACATCACACACACCTCATCCGCTGTCGACGGCACCGTATCCCCCGTCGAGAACCCCGCACCAACCGGCTGGTCCACATACAGCATGCTCGCGACTGCGTTCCACGAGTACTTGTTCTCCGCGGTCGTCGAGTCGTTCTGGAACAGCACAGGCCCGTTCTCTTCAAACAGCCCGATCAGCGAAGAGCATCCCGGCCCGCCGTTCAGCCATATGACCAACTCCTGGGAGGTCGCGTTGGTCGAGGGCAAGTACCAGTAGAAGAGCTGGGCCGCAGAGTCCGTGGATGTGGGCTGGGTTGGGGAAGGGGAGGGTGGCGAAGGAGTGTTTCAGTGGCAATCGTTGGCATTTCAAGCCCGCGGACACTTACCGCTGGGATGTATCCGGCATATTGTCCGTTGATGGTGGCTGCGGAGGAGAAGGGGAGGCTGGTGACGGCATAGGTGGCGGAATCTGCTCGATCAAAAAGCAAGAAGGTTCACTTCAATTGATGCGCTCTCGTGGATCGCCACTGCGCCCAATTATCGGGGCTAAGTACAGTGATTGTCACCTGTGGAGAAGCTGGCCGCAGACGATTTGGTGAAAGACAATGCAACTGCGATCGCAGTGACGAACGCTCGGAGGACGGTCAGGTTTTGCTGGCGACAGCGTCGGGAGCTTGCGGGCGATGCGGCCTATCATACTGGGGATGTTAGCGATTGCCAGCGATCTCCCACACTCGGCATACCATGCTGGGACCAGAATTTGCAGTTTGATCCAACGGTGGCCACCGCTGTGACCTCGTCGTCGTGGTAGTGTCCGTCGTCTTCGTCGTCGTCGTCGTCGTCGTCCTTTCGTCGGGCGGGCGCGTGCTTGAGAGCGCGGGTTTGGGCGGCTTTGACCCACGAACGACGACGATAAGAACCGACGTTTGTCTTTTCGCTTTTCCTTTTTTGGGGCGCTAACGGATCTGTGGGGATTGCAATGTTTCCGTTCCGCGCGTCTGTGACATGGAAAGGCTCACGCCCATCGTTGGACAATGCTTTGCAGCACTCGGTCGGACAAGAGTCCGATTCTGTCGTCGCCTCCACTTCAAGAAAGGTGTAAACGTGTAGGCGACCTTCCAGGAGTAGGATCCGTACGTAGCAAGCAACTGTACGAGCAAGGGCGGGAAGCGGGGACGATTGAATTCGAGCATTGATTCTCTGAGTGGAACGCGCCGGAGGGTAAATCAACATTCCCGCAGTGCGAGGAGTGATGCTGTCCAACCAGCTTCCACTCCCACACCTCACATCACGTATCGATCTTATCTTCAGCACCGTTTTTCGGTCAGGGCGGTCTGATCGTGAGTGAAACGATGGGCGAACGTGTCAGACGCAAAAACAACCTCCCTCGCCTAACCCTCGCCCGCCATCGCGGACACCGTACAACCTCGTTGGGATGCTGAGGATCCTCTCCAACTTTTGCAACAACAATTTCCGAGACCAAAACTCCTGGAAGCAGGGCCCAGCAACCAAAGACAGCGGATTTAGGGTCGAGTACTTCTCGGTGTAGTGTGGGAAAATGTTCAATTCGTTGGAGCGCCACATGTCTTCTGATCGTTTACTGGGAAATTGTCTCCTCGAACGGCCTTGTTGAGTTTGTGAGCGACTCACTGGATTAAAAAGTTCAGAGAGAGGGTCGGCTTCCAAAGCAAGGAAGGATGCGGCGCGGGCCGCCGATGGGGGCCAAGATATCGCAGAAACGCGGTGCCCAGCGAGAAGAAAGCTCGCGCCGCTGAAGCCGCTGAAGAAACCGGCGTCAAGGCGAAATGAAGGCGTGGCGGGCGCTGCGGAGCGGTTCCGGTGGAGCAGTCGACCCCACCAGTCGTCTGGAGAACCAGTCAAATATCCGTGCGGCCGAAGAGGCGACGCGGGAGAGGATGGTCAGGGCGGCGGCGGCGGCGGCGGCGGCGAAGGTGCGGAGGCTGCAAAGTCGGAGGCGGCCGCGTGGGCGGGCGCATAGGGGAACCTTTCTGGAGTTGCTCACGGAGGAGGAGTTGGAGATTACGGCGGTCTCATGCCCGAAGAAGCGGAGATGCTGATGGGGCTGCGACCAGAAAGACGATTACCTATTGTCGATTTAGTGAGGAAAGTCCTCAAACGATGCGCTCAGGGTTAAGTTTGAGTTGAAAGTGGAGACGGCGGAACTTTTCGCGGGCATTGGATTTTGCAATTGAGTTGGAGGTTTCTTGTTGTCTCAGGGACAACTCGGATGAACAGATAACTAACGGGCTTTCTCCTTGGTAATGAGTTTCGCGACGTGGGCCAAAGGGAGGCGACAGATTCAATTGGAAAGAATCCTGCGGCTGAGGGACGGAATGCCCGGTATCCGCCGGCACAAGAACAGGTGATGCCATCGCCAATGCGCCACCGCCGTCACGCCATCGAGAAGACTTTGAGGGATGTTATGACACCCTCACCGCCGCAGCATCAGTTGCCTCAGCCCTCCTTTCGGCGGCTTGATTGGGCGAAAGAAAGAAGGGGAAGATCAACGTCCCCATCTTTCTCTGATTGGAAGGTTAAAGCCTCGAAAGAGAAGGAATAGATGCAGCACACCAGCATTTCTCGCGCTTGACTGACGAGAAAGGTGCCCCAATTTTCCCACGCAAAAAGCAAATTTTGTTTTGTTCCCCGTGCGGTGCTCCTCGAACTTGACGTTCGAATCGCCCCTGACACCAGTTTGAGCATCTCCACCGCTACTCTTCTTTCTGTTTCAAAACGATAAAACGGAGCGGGGGTATTCCCACCCCTGATTCTGCACGAATTTCTCCCCCCTTACTTTTTCCGACGCTTGCTTGCCACGAGACTGGAAGCAGCTTTCGCGATCGAGCTCGCACCCGAACTCCTCCTCCTGCACGAGCCGCCGCCACCCGCCCTCCTCCGCAGGTTGCCAGCGTCTGTCACCTCGACGATGCAGTCCTTTGGGATGGATCCCTCGACCAGCACCTCCTTGCTGTGCTTTGCAAACAGGTGCGCGCGGTTGCGGACCTCCTGGTGGGTGGAGCGGCGCGGGTCCTTGATGCCTCCGGGGCGGGACTTGTCGTCGGGGCCGAGGTCGGTTTTGCGCGAGCTGTAGGTGGAGCCGAGGTGATCCAGCCGGCCTCGCAGCGTCGAGAGGTCTTTGACTTTGCCGGCGGGTAGCTTGGTGCGGTCGATCTAATTTGTTTTTTTTTTTTTATTATTCGTGTGGGAAACGGTCGGCCAGAAAAAAGAAAAAAAAAAAAAAGAAAAAAAAAAGGCGCATTACCACCGCAATCTTCCCGCTCTTTTCGCTCGCGTACTCCTTTGCCACGTCGGGGCTCGTCGTGGTGGATATAAAGTTGCTGGGGAAGACAGCGTAGTTTCCGACATGGCACGTCGCGCAGTTCTTAGGGTCGCTACACTCAGAGCCTGGGCGTCCAAAGTTAGAGACGAAAAATAAATGGGTTCTCTCTCCTCCTCTCTCTCTTTATCTCTCTCTACCGCGCTCACCCCCTCTTTGTCCATTCCCGCGGCTGCTCACATTTGTTCTTGATCAGGCCCACCTGGGTGCGTCCGGCGGCGCGGATCTCGCCGTGAGTGCGCAGGTCCTTTTTGTCACCTTCATGGAGCGCGCGGTAGAGGTAGTTGCTGTCGGAGGTGCCTTGGGGGTTTTTCGGGTGGGTGGGTGTATTGAGACCAAGGAGTAGATCGTGAGTGTGGGATTTCGGAAAACAGAGGACGGCGCCAGACAAGAGTAGAGTTTCGGAGGGGGGCTTTGGGGGGATTGCGATTGCGACGTCGTTTGGAGCGGGCAGGCGCAAAGGAGTAGTGGGCGAACAATGAGGAGAGAGAAAGCAGGAAGAGCAAGATTGGTAGTACTCGCAGCAGCGGCAAAGGCCTGGAGCACGCAGAGGACGGCGAGCAGGGCAGCGACAAAGGGCACGGCAGTGGGTGGGGTCACTCTGGCGCAGCCCATTTGTCGTTAACGTTGTGTGGCTTGTTTTGGAGCGAAGTGATGATGAACGTTGGCTGCAAATCAGCGCTTTCTTGTCCAGCGGGACGAATAAAGTGAAAACTCTGGATTGGGAGTTGCTCAGCCCGGGAAGTGGGTGACCTTCAAAAAACCCCAGGTGGATCAAAGAAAGAAAAAAAAGATCCGCAAAAGAACCGTGGAGTACATTAAAAAATTTTTTTTGTTGGCATTCACAGAAAGGGGAGTTGGTAATTGACCAACCACCGCTCTGCCCCACGGCCCGAGCTGGCAGTGCACGTCCGCACAACAGCCGGTGCCTGCCCTCTTCGTCCTCACTGCAGTGGTCCTTGGCGCTTCAGCGGCTGAAAAAAAAAAAAAAAAAGCGAAGCGAATTGCACTGAAAATTCTGGAACTCGGACGTGATAAGGCACTTTCCGACATGTCCCCTGTTTCAAGCAGTTTACACGAAGTCTTTGAGTAGGCGGGTCGGTCGGTGGTCAACTGGAAAAAGGAAGCATTTTACACCCAAACCGGTCTTTGATTTCTAAATTGTCCGTCAAGTCGTCAAAGCACCCCGAAAATGAGAGAGGTCAACGGCAGGAGAGGGTAGAACTGCGAGCTTGGGCACGGAAAGACACAGGGGACGCTCGTTGCGAACAGCGGGACGGTGGTTGGGGCGTTTTTTGGTCAGGCGGCGCGAAATGTTCCAAAGACCGCTGCAAGCATATTTGCCCCGACCGCGTTCTATTCGGCTCGGGATGTTGTGTACGACACGAAAGCGCCGGAGAAAGCTGTGGTGCTGCCGCCCTTGGAGTAACAAACTTCGGCAAAACTCTAGCACTTTAAAACCCCTGGTTACGAAGGCAACCCAGCACTATCACATTATGGAGACACCGCCATTTCATTTTGTTTTCTAGGACGCCCGCTTTTAAGCCTTCAGCTTACATGTTAAGAGAGTGTTAGCAAAACGTCTGAAAATGGCGAATTAAATAAAACATTTCAAACCGCGCGTAAAATTTTCGTTCCACCATCCAAGCCCCAACCTCCAATTCCTTGCAAGCCCACCTCCGGCCACGGAATCCTTCTGCTCCGCCGAGCGCGCGACCAACGATGACGGACAGTGCAAGTTTAGGGTGGCTCCAAGCAATTAGAAGAAACGCTCCTCGATCGTAGTTGATCAACAATTTCAAGATATTATCCAACACTTGATGCAGATGAAACACTCAAACATTTCACTTTTGAAGGAATGTATTTGAAAGACTCTTTCCAAAGTTCTTTTGAGTCTCTTGCAAACCAATGGAACCTAACACTCGAAAGAAAGTGGATATATTGATATGGACAGCATGACCAGCCCAGCAGAAACAAGCTATAAAAAAAAAAAAAAAAAAAAGGGATGGCGACAAAAAGGCCGCCCCCATCACAAAATGCTAATTTTCTTGACGGCCTCCTTGGGGGCCGCGAGCTTCGGTACGACCAGCTCCAGCACACCGTCGGCCATTTTCGCTTGCACATTGTCCCGGTCAGCGTCCATGGGCAGCCTGACAGCCCTCTCGAATCTGCCATAGCTGCGCTCCACGACATGTCGCTGCTCGTCCTTGATCTCCTTGTTCGCGCTGCGCTCGCCCGAGATCAGCAGCACGCCGTCGTCGGAGATGGAGACGTCAACTTTGTCCTTGGGGACGCCGGGGAGGTCGGCGTGGACGACGTAGCCGGCGTCCGTCTCGGCGAGGTCGAGGCGCGGGTGGAAGCCGGCGCGCGTGAGGATCGTGGAGCGTGGGCTGCGTTGTTGCTGGCGTTGGCTGCTGCCGCTGGTGGAGGCGGAAGTTCCGGCGTCGGGGTCGAAGAAGGCCGAGACGATGCGGTCAAAGTCGCCAAAGGGAGAGTCGCGTGGGAAAAAGACGGCCATGGTGGTTGGTATTTGAAACGTTGGTAGGAGAGCGAGTTTGTTGTGATTGCTGCTCGCGCTAGCTGTTGTTCAACGAGGGCCACTGTAAAAGTGCGAGGAAGGTTGTATGATTTGATGGAAGGGAAGTGCTCGCGCCTTTTTATACCGGAGTCGTCAGAACTTGCGTGGAAACGGAAAGATGATTGGTTTGTCACGATGACAAGTTTTGGAAGTTTCTGGACAATTCCACAGCAATTGCTTTGGTGACAAGTTCGAGCCGCCTTTCAAAAACGTGGAAACAAAAAAATGAAAAACCTCAGCTTCCCTTCAGGATGATTGGGAGCACATTTTTTCAGAAACGCAAAGCAGGGCCTCGCAAGGATAATTAGTTGCGATCAACAATTCTTAGAAGTGCGGAATTTTGGCAGCATGCAAGGAAGGGCTCCGTCGAAAAGGAAAGAGAAGGAAGCGTCAAGTAGGCAAGATGGAATGACGGAGTCTCTGTAATGTGGTTGTGCTGATTGCCTTCGTACGCAGGAGGTTTAAACTGCTTGAGCCCCTTCAGCCGGAGCTTGTACTCCCCAGGCGGCAGCACCACAACTTTGTCCGGCGTATTAGTGTTGGACGTAACATCCCCAGTCCAATTAAACGCGGTCGGTGCACCAAACTTAGAAATTTTTGAAGCTGCGTACGCGGTCCACCAGCGGTGGACGGTTTCTTCTTTAATGAGCTATAAGACGAGAGCACCCTCTTTGCGGGGCTCTGACTGATCTGATCGGAAGTGTCTTGAGCCAGTGAGTTTTTATGGTTTGTCGCAATAGATACCACACGCTCAAATCGTATGCGGCTCTCAGTGAAGGACTTGACAACAAGAGCCAGCCGAACTTGATTAGCGGCGGGTACCCTGGGCAACGCTTTCAACAGCAAAGAAGTGAACGGAATCTCCGCAGCGGAAAGCGGTTGCGGGCTCTTCACCACGTCCACCGACCAGATAAAGTCAGCCACCCACGAGTCGCTGGCACTTTTGATACGTGCGCCAACATTGCCCAGTCCCCTTCGTGCAGTAAGTAATTTGCCCGAGCACGTGCGACTTATTTGAGGTCATTGCTACTTGAATGGTAGCTGCATCCGTCGCCTGAAACAGCCGCCAGATTTTTCGGCTGAAGAGGCGTTGCTGGGCCGTGGAGAAGACGAACACGCTTCGCGATCGCATGGGCACAGACACGAGTGACGTGGTGGCTGTGGCACTGTGGCGTTGTTGACAGCACGCCCAATCAATTCTTTTGTTCTAGATGGCCCAACTGAACTTTGCCAACATGGACCGCCGACTCCCTGCCGCCGCAATCCACAAGGTTCTCCAGCACCTCCCCGGCCCCGCCCGCTTTCGTCTGGCAACTCTCCTGCGAATCGAGCGGTACCAAGCGCTCGCCCTCTACTCCATCAACTCCGCCTCGATGGGAGAAGCCTCTCGCCGCGGCCTCGTCGATCTTTTAGACTTTCGCCTGCGCACAGCAACGCTGCCCATTGGTTCAGTGCAGCCGCTGGATTCACTTTACTGGGTCCTCTACGCCGTTGATGTCGATGTGCAGCCGTCCAAGCCTGATGTAAGCCACGCGTCGTCGTCGCGGCCGTCATCGCCGGTGCGAATCGAGTGGTGGGAGGCATATGATTTAGACCACAGCCATGACTTCTACAAAGCTGCCAAGAACGGACACGCCGCGGTTCTTGATTGGTGGGTGAACTGCTGGCCCCGTCGAGGCGATTTCTCTTATGTTGACGACGACGCTCAATTTGTGCACATTGTTCTCCCGGAAGCCATCGGCTTTGGCCACGTCAGCATCCTTCAGTGGTGCCGACGGCGCGACCCCGAATGCTTCTCCGACATTTCCCGCTTCAGTCTGCAGGCCGCCGCAGGGGCAAATCATTCCGAGGTGTTGGAATGGCTGGAAAGAGAGACGGATCTGCCAGTGGGCCGGCTGCTCATGGTGGACTATAGGGACGACGACTTGCAGTTGGCGCACCTGCACAAGAGGAAAACCGCGGCGCTCGCTTTTCGACGCAGTAAAGATGCAGATTCTCAAGTTGAATTCTTTTACGACGACGCGGCAGAACCAGCAATCCGTTATGGTCAGATCAGCGTGCTCAATTGGTTGAAGGACGCTGGCGTGGACTTGGCTTACTGTTTTGAAGAGGCGACCAAAATGGGGCACCACTCAGTTCTAGTTTGGTGGCACGAAAATTACCCAAACGATCTCAGCTGTCCTAGCAGCAACAGCCTGCAAGATGCCGCGTCTTTCGGCTGCGTGGACGTTCTCCAGTTTTGGTGGGACTTGAGAGGAGATGCCATTGACTGGAATCTAGAAATTCTTCGCGACGTGTACCAAAGGAAACTGGCCTCGGCGGCGGTCTTCCAGTGGTGGAGCAAGCGCTTCCCCGCCTTGACCTCGGACGATGCTGCGATCTTTGCGAAAGAGGCGAGCAATCAGTCACAAATCGAGCTTCTTGATTGGTTCAAAACCAGCGGGTATGTCCAGCCACTCGTCTGTCCGCTCACCATCGCATGCACCAGCAAGGAGGTGTACGACTGGTGGAGACCCAACCGCCTTGCTCTTAAGTACGATGGTGGCGAGGATGTCAGGGCCTTCATCACCCAGAATGCATACAACCGCGAAATTATGGAGTGGCTCACCGAGATGCAGGACCGTGTCGATATCGACTGCTGTGGTGTCCCTGCAGACCTGGAGTGGCCACAGTTGGATTTGATCTCGGTTGCGACCACCCCGCTGGTGGGACGCCCAGAAGAGAAGGTTCTCGATAGTCTCGAGTGGTGGAGGGCGCGTGGTGCAGAGCGCGGCGCCATCCCTGACGACTTTGGTAAGAAGCGGTCTTTGGCGGGAAATGTGCCTGCGCTTGAGTGGCTGCTTGCTAGGGGTTATAAGGTTCCGTTTGAGGTTGAACTTGTAGCTGAACATGAAGCCAACAAATTGATTGTGAAGCGATGGTGGGCGGAAGTAAAGTACAGAGTGCGCGAGAAGATGGTGGCCGAATAAATAACCTGCGTGAGTCAATCTGTGTTGGCCCCAAGCCGTGCAAATGAGTGATGGTTAGCCCCCGCAGCGTTCAAGCAATATAGCGTGTACGACGCGTGGTCATGATCTTTGAACGTGAGCTCGCTCGCCTACTGCAATGCCGATAGACACGGCTAATTTCCGGCAATAGCTTCAGGCGCGGCAACATTCAAATCAGCAGCAACACCGTCAGCAGCAGCCACCGCCTCCACTCACGCAGCAGCCAATTTACGGCGAAGCCACCACGTCGTCTACCCCGCCTACACAAGCTACCAGCCTCTGGGGCGGCGACTGGCGGCAAACTGACGATATGCACAGGAATGCGCTCATCATACCGCTGGTGGAGCCTTTGTCCGCTGGTCGGCTCATTCAAGAAACTTCAAGCATTCGGATCGCACCTAATTTCAGGCGGGGGAAGGGATATGTTTGGCAAAAAAAGTCGTGCACTTTCCATAGCTATTATCAACCTTGATCAGGTGTCCACTCGATTGCTACCACACAAAACACTCCCCTACACATTCTCCAGCGCAGCCCGGACCTTGTCACCCAGTCCAGCGGCTCTCAACACCTTTGGCTGTATGCACCACGCGTTGTAAATAGACTCCTTCACGACGATATCCTCGGCCTTCTCCGGGATCTTCAACCTCTTTTCATACCACCCGTCCTCGCTGCACGAGTACCCATATTTTGCGATCTGCGCCAGCATCTTCCTCGACTTTTCCTTGATGGCCGGGTTGGTGCCGGTGACCTCGACCTGGAGGAAAGGCACGCGGCGTCGTGTGAAGAGGCCGCGTGCGCCGAGGAGGACGTCGAGCTCGAAGCCCTCGACGTCCATTTTGACGAGCCAGGCGTCTTCGTCGATGAAGGTGTCGAGCGGGTCGATGCGCAGCCATTGGCGGAGAGGGGGAAGGCCCGGCGGGCGCGGGTTGGTTTTGTATTGGGCGATCGCGGCCGGGTCGCAGGTCACGACGCCGTCGCCGAGGTTGAGGTCGTCCGTGCCGATCGCGCAGGTGGAGGACTCGGAGCCCAGGCCCTTTGTGTGGTAGATCGCATATTAGTTGTTTTTTCGGCGTCGTTCACACACTAATTCACACCACTCACGTTGAGAATAAACGTCGACTTTTCCATCAACTGCGGGTGCCTGCACAACGTCGACCTGAAGTGATGCCCGTTCGTCGTCATCGCATCGAACGAGAGCACTCTATACCCATACGCCAGCACCGCGATCGAGTGCATCCCCAGATTCGCGCCGACATCCACAAACAGCGGATCCTGAACACCAATCTTATCTGCCTCGTCCAACGCGGCCAAGAACGCCTTTGAAAAGTCGCTCTCCCAGCTCCCGGACTCTGTAATGTTGTGCGAGACGTTGTCGGTGTTTGCCGAGTCGGGGCTGCCGATGACGTACATGCCGAGGTCCTCGGCGACCAGTTTGCGCCGCGGGTCCGGGTGGAAGTTGGAGATCCGGATAGGGACGTATTTGAGGTGGGAGTTCGATGGCGGGAGCGGGTAGAACTGGGAGCAGTAGAGGGCCTGCGAGAAGCGGGCTTGGGCTTGGTGGTCGCTGGGGGACTTTGGTGTGGGGAGGCGGTACTCTTTGCGGGAAGACGAGGAAAAGGAGAAGGGGAAGGAGAAGCCTGAGCCAGCAGCATCTTGCTCGCTGGCGTGGCGGTAAAGGAGGGACGAGAAGGCGAGGACGCCACCGACAGCCAGGGCGACGACAAGTAGCCGCCGGACGGTGGGGGCGGAGACGTGCATCGGTGGATCCGTCGAGAGCGAGGAGAAGCTTCTATTTTTGGAAACAAGAAAAAGGGGCTCGGCAATTTTTGTAAACAAGAAAAAGGGGCTCCGCAACTTCCGCCGGATTCTTGCGGGAGCGCCTCCGTTAAACCACTACCTCCCAGTCAACGGATTTGCTATGCAACTTTGTGGTGCAGTTCGCAACTCAGCATGGCTACGCAGAAAAAAAAAATAGCAGCAATTATCAACGAGTTCAGATTGCGTGTGTGCAAGGCGGCAAGTTTCGAAAAGAACCTCACCGGACGGAAGAGAACATCAAACGTCGCCCAAACACCTGTGCCCACTGCATCGAATGCACGTTTAGGCTGACAGGCGGGCTCATCGGAGCTGGCACGAATCGCGGTCTTGGAAACTTGTTATTACAAACAGATCGCATTTGTGCTCTCCTGACAGCTTCCAATCGCTGGCTGCAGCAAGAAGGCTTCCACCAGACGCCCCAGAAACACTTCCAATCACTCGTTGATGATAGTGTGGGGAATCGTAGCTGATGGTGTGGGGAATCGTCACATTATGAACACAATTTGATCGAGGTTTCCAGACGTACTCGTTGTCCGAAAAGATGTTGTGAACATGCAGCAGAAGTTTAAGATGGATGAGCTTGGAGGTCGGACATCAATGGAACCACTACTTGACCGACTGCCGGCTTCTGGCTATCATAATTAATGGGAATTCGTACCCACTAGCAGTGTAGCGGGGTGACCACGTACAAGGGTTGTGAAGGATTGGAGACAGGCTTTAGGGCAGAGGGGCTTTTATTCAATGAGGTTCTCTTATCTTCGCTGCTGCTTCCCTCCCACACCTTACTGCCTTTTATACTGCCCAGAAGGAAAGACACTTCCCCAAATTTTGAGGATGCTTGGGCCACTCTGCACTTTACCAAGTGCAAGTGCAGTGCTGCAGACAAATCCTCCCAAAATTCTGTCTGCCCAAATTCCAACACTCCCCCTGGCACAGCATTCGAAAAGGAAAGAGGTCAAAGAAAACAAAAAAAAAAAAAAAACTTTGATAAGCACATGTTGGAACACGTGTCTAAACTATCCGGATAAGTTTCTTGAATTCCGTCATCCGAGGCCTGTTCACTCCTTTTGTGAGTGGATCAGCCACCATCTGCGTGGTGCTGATGTGTCGTACTTCCACTTCCTTGTTCGCAACGCGTTCGCGAATGAAGTGGTACTTAATCTCTATGTGCTTGGATCGCTCGTGTGCCTCGGGGTTTTTCGCGATGGCAATCGCGCTTGTGTTATCACAATATATCACTGTTGGCCCCTGCTGTGGGAGCCCAAACCGTCCGAGCAATCCGCGAAGCCAAACTGCTTCCTGCACTGCGAAGTACAATGCCATGTACTCTGCTTCCATTGTTGATGTCGCGATGGTTGGTTGAAGCTTCGATTTCCAACTGATCACCGACCCACCGAGCGTAAAAATGTATCCTGTGGTTGACCGTCGCGAGTCTGCATCAGACCCCCAATCGGAGTCTGAGTACCCAATGAGTCCGAGGTTAGAGTCCTGGGGGTAAAAGATGCCGGACTCTGCTGTGGTGGCGACATACTGTGCCACTCGTTCTGCTGCGATGAGGTGATGGCGTCGAGGTTCTGACATGAATCGCGAAAGAACGCCGACAGAGAAAGATAAATCTGGCCTTGTCATGGTCGCAAGCCAATTTATCGATCCTACCAAATGTCGGTAGAACTCGCCATCTGCTGGGGTGTTGAGGTCCGGCTGAATCGACATTGCCCGCGGTGTCGAGTTCCGATCCATGGGGGTGGCCAACCGCCGCACGCGCCGGATCTCACTTCCCAATGAGATAGCTTTGCCAGGCTGGGACAACTGAGTCCCTCCTGGTAATCGATCGCGATGGAGTCCCACAAAACTGGCTGGGTCGTCGTCCTTCCGGCCCTTAAACTTTGCTAACAGCTCGTCAGCTGCTGTGTGGACATCCGATCGCCGATCTCCCCCAAACATTATATCATCAACATGTACAAGACTAACTAATAGCCTCCGATCCTCAGGTGGGCCAATCTCACGCGTAAACATGCATCAATTGTGATCAGTCCGAATCCACCAAGTGTTTCCATTGCTTCACCGAACGTATCATACCAGGTTCGGCCGGCCTGCTTGAGGCCGTAAATTGCCCGTTGCAGCCAACAGACAAGATCGTGGCTGCCAACTTCGAGACCTTCTGGGATCTCGAGATAAATTTCAACATCCACCTTGCCATTCAAGAATGCTGTTGAGATGTCGACAGAGACAAGGAACCATGATCGAGCCGTTGCGATTGCAAAGAAAATCCGCATTGTTGTCTGTCGTACTACCGGAGAAAATGTTTCTCCATAGTCTCCTTGTCTTTGTGCATATCCCCGTGCCACCAACCGAGCCTTGTACCGTGTGATCTGTCCAGCTGAGTCCTTCTTGAGATCGAATACCCACTTTGCCGTGAGGGTCTTTTTGTCCTTGGGCCGCTTCTTCAGGATCCATACACCATTTGTTTTCATGGACTCGAGTTCTGAAGCAATTGCCTTTTTCCATTCTTCCACATCAGGCCAGGAGAGTGCCTCCTTGTAAGATCGGGGTGGCACCTGCAGTTCAATCGGTACAGAGATGAAGGCCTTGCCCGATCGGGTAGATCGCTGTTCACTGATGACGTTACCTTGGTGGACTTCAGAATGGTAAGGTCCAAACTGTGATTGGTGTTGCGGTTGATCTTCTTGTGGCTCGTCGTCACCAGAAAAAGGCTCTGGTGTGTGTGCTTCCGGCTCCAAGGAGGCCGGCAGTACTGGTAGAGCACGTGGGGCCGCAGGATCCGTATCTGATTCATTATCAGAGTCAAAGGGGTCCGAATCGATCAATATGGGCATATTGTACGTTCCTTCCTCAAAGGGGAAGGAATCTTCAAAGAATCTTGCACTCCTTACTCTCCTTATCACATTATCGCCGAGGTGGAGAACTCGATAAATCTGGCCGGCCGCCCTCATAGCCGATCAAGACACCGCGCCATGCGCGCGGCCCGAAGACACTTTTTCTGTCTTCCTTTTCAATATGGGCATAAACCTCGCACCCGTATGCCCGGAGATTTGCCAAATTGGGTTTCCTTCCATATAATACCTCGTAAGGAGTTTTGCTGTCTGCTTGCGGAATTCGGTTGTGCAGGAAAGCTGCCGTCCGCATGGCCTCTCCCCACCATCGGATCGGTAGATTTGCACCAAGCAGCAGAGAGCGTGTTTTGTCTTTCAATGTCCTGACAGCGCGTTCTGCATGACCGTTTGAATCTGGATTTCTTGGCACTGTGCGTTTGTGTCAGATACCCAACGCGGTCAATTGCTGCAGGAATTCGTTCGAGATAAATTCTCCTCCCCCATCCGAGCGAATTGCCAAGACTTTCTTGTTTGTCTCCCTTTCCATTTTGGTGATGAAAAGGAGAACTTCTGTGGCTGCATCACTTTTTAGCCTTATTGGGATGGCTGCCAATGCTGATCCAGGTTCAATGCTAACAACCAGTGCATATTTGTCTCCAGTGGTTGTCGGTGGGAGCGGGCCAGCCAGATCGACGTGTAAAATCATTTTTCCATCAGGGACAACACTGTTCGTCTCCTGATGTGGTGGTTGTGTCGATTTAGATTGTGCGCAGACACTCGACGCGCAAGACAGCGAGCGAGGGACTCTGGGTGCGATGCCACGTACCAGGTCACGCGGTGCAGCACTTCTTCTGGCATGAGGTCCAGAGGATTGTTTCTTCGCTGCTGCTTCAACGTAGAACCCATTTTCACAGGCGGTGGTACTGGCGAAGCATATGAGATGTTCATGCGAGACTGGAATGCGCTGTGCTATTCAAAAACTGAGTGGAAATCTGCAGCGTTGATTCAGCAACACGTGCATTAAACGCCGACCAGGACAACGAGAAACGGCAACCTCACGTTCCCTTCAAAAACACGGTCATCTGGAATATCTTCGTTGGTATTGTCTGTCAAGTGAAGTCAGATTGAGCAGTTGATCGGGATCGGCAAATAGTCGCCGGCCAGATGGCCGAGCGAAGAGAAACCGGGGGTTTTACGACACCTAGGATGCAGACATCCAGCGGGCCGGGCCGTAGTCGAGGACGCTCGTGGCGTTCTGTGCGGGCACCACGTTTTTGGGAACGCATCCGCCGTTGGTTTGCGGGAACGCGGCGGGATCGGTGTTTGTGCTGCTTGCCGTGACGATGGAGATCGGCGCGAGGGAGGGAGACGGTGCGGTTGCTGGAGTCGGCGGTCGACATGTGTGGCAGACGGGGGAGCGGTGAAAGGGAGGGTTCAGCTTTCTCTGGCTGAGTGGCCTTTCGTGGTGGAACAAGAAGAATCCAGATTTATACAGTATGTACCGGGAAAGCATCTCTAAAAATCTTTCCGGATAAGCGTTTTTCTGCCCGCTTTCGGTGTCTCTCGGTGTCTCAGCTTGCACAAGGCCTTTCCCATAATGGTATTGCAGCCGGCGCACAGCAGTAGCTCTGCTGCTGTCATTATGATGCTGAAAACGACGACGAGATAAGCGGCACGTGAAAGGAAGGTTGCATCGATTTTATTCATGATCAAAAACCAAGAGGTCCAAAGTCAACGAAGCCCCAACCATCCCTCGTTCAACACAGCTCCCACCCCCTCCAACTCACGACGGCGGGGCCCTCCCCGCCTGCCCTGCCGCCCCCGCCGCCCCCGCCTTGGCCCCATAAAACCCAGCGCGCTCGTAGCTCGCGACGAGGCGGTTCTCGGCCCTGGCGACGCTCTGCTGAAGCAAGGCGTCGTTACCGGCGAAGCGCCGCTCGGCCCTGTCGACGGTGCGCTCGTAGCGGTTCTCGATTTTGGCGGCGATGGCCAGCTGGCGGTCGGGGTCTGCGGGGGTTGCGTGGTGGTGGTGGTTGTGGTGGTGGAAACCGTGGTGGTGGTGGTGGCCGCGGTGACCGAAAGTAGATGCGTCGCTGGCTTGTTGAGACATTTTTGCGAATTCGTATGAGAGAATGGGTGGAAGCTTCGAGTGTGGGAGGGGGTGGGTGGTTTTGATGCCTGTTTCGTATTTATAGTCACAGAGGCGCATGTTTTCCTTCGGAGGTCCGACCCACCAGTCTGGGGGTGACAACCGATTGAACCACTTCAGTTATTGAAAATGAGAGAAAAGAAAGGTTGAAGGTTGAACCTCCTCCGCCGCCTGCCGGCTCCGTCCGCGGATTTGCGGTTGGTTTCACCCACCCCACGAAAACCCCCACCACAAAACACAACAGACGGAAGACCCACCCGCCAAGCAATACTATCCTCCGCTTCTTCAGGTAAACTTGGTGACTCACTGGTACGACGGCGGCCCACCCTTCTCTCCGTAAAATCCCTGCTGTTGACGCGGCGGCGGCGGCGGCGGTCCATAGTACGGCTGCACAAACACCGTCCCCGGCTGAAACGACCCCGCAAACTCCGCCGGCACGGCACCGGGCGCCGGGCGCAGGTACCCCGCGGTCGCCCGCGGATCGATCGCCGCGGCCCTGGGCGCCGCAAACTCTGGCGGCGTCGTCCCTGGCGCCGGCCTCAAGTACCCCGCCGTCACCCGCGGGTCGATCGCGGCCGCGGGGATGGCCGGTCCCCCACCACCGGCGGCACGGAACTCGGGGGGCAGCGAAGACGGGGCGGGGCGCAGGTAGTTTGCGGTGGCGAGCGGGTTGATGGCGGATGCGTTGGGGCGGAGGTGCTCCGGTGGGGTGTGGGGCTGGATGGCCGTGTGGAGGGGCAGGCGGCGGTAGGCGCTTTCGCCGGCGACGACGGCTTGGCGGCCGGCGCGGGCGTCACGATCGAGCTGGCGCTGGGTGTTGGGGACGAGGAGGATCGCCGGTTGTTGCTGCTGCTGCTGCTGCTGCGGGGGCGGCTGTGCGTAGGGCTGGGGCTTGGGCGACGAGTACGCGGGCGGATGAGGCGGCGTTGCAGCCATTGAGCGAGTGTCTTTCTGAGTGGGACTGGACAAGAAATTGATAATTGTGGCGCTGTTTTAGAGGGGGAGGAACGATGGATATGATTGTATTATGAGGTGCGGAGGTGATAACAGAAAGAAAGAAAACTGCAACACAGACGAGGGAAGATGTTATCTCCAGCCGAAATAATATACAGGCTGACGTCCGATTTCAAGAAAGCACTGCCTTTGCGGTTCACGGAAGCTCAGCATACGGGGGAAGAGGCTCGTTCTCCCCCGGCTCCCCAGTGCTCTCCAGCTCCACCGAAGCCTCCACCGCCCTGGGGTGGGCAGTCTTGGAACCAGACCCATTCTCACATCCAGCATCAACGGATCTCGCGGGGTCCAAGATCGCGTCCACCTCGCCAGAGCCAGAAGCACCCGACGACGACGGCGGAGGGAAAACTACCCCAAGCTCAACCAGCCGCCGCTCGAGGTACACTCCCGCGTCCCGCAGCTTGTCCTGCGCGCGCGGCAGGGCCTCCGCCAGCCTGTCTTGCACGCGGGCGCCGGCCGCCGACAGCCGTCGCTGCAGGCGGCCCCGGTCGTCGTCCAATCGCTGAATCTGGTTCGCGGCGGGATCCGCCGCGGAGTCTCCCTGAGAAAATAGCTCCTCCATCCATTTTTGCACGCGCGGCAGCGCTTCTGCAAGTCGTTCTTGGACGCGCGCGCCGGCGGCTGATAGCCTTCTCTGCAGGTGGCCGTCTTGATCGTCGGACCGTGGAACCTGACGATCGGCCCCAGCCCCTTGCGAGAAGAGACCGGCACTGAGCTCCTCCAACCTCCTTTGCACTCGCGGTAGGGCTTCCTCAAGCCTGTCTTGCACGCGGGCGCCGGCGGCGGACAGCCTTGCCTGAAGATGGCTCTGAGTGGTGGCGGTGGGAGAAGGTGCCCGCGCCTGGTCGGTGGGGGTGGAGGAGGTGGAGGAGGGTGTGAGGGCTTGCTCCGTTTCCTTTTGGGTCTTTGGTTTGGTGAAGGGATGTGTGTTTAGTGTCGCGCCTCACTCGCCGTTAAGGTGTGTGTGTGCGTGGACAGTTACCGTCGATACGGAAGTGGAGTCGGCCTTCGCCGTTGTCGCCTTTGTCGTCGTTGTCGCGGCTGCGAGGAGGCTCTGCTGAACGCGGGCCGAAGCCTCGGAGAGCTCGTGCTCGATGGTGCCGTTGGTTCGTGTCATTGGGGGGGGTGAAGTGAAGGGGGGGGAATGATTCGATGATTCTTCTCTCTTTGTGCCTTTTATCAAAGGAACGGGGTCCTGCCTGTCTGTCTCCGTGTTTGTCCGAGGCCCACCAGAGAAAAAGCCCAGGCAATACCCCACGAAAATTCTCCTGGCCGGCTAACGAGAAGTTCCGCCTTGAAAACAATGTCGCCCAAAGCGCGAGATAGGGGTGTGCATCACGCGTATCTGTTCGCCGACTGCTCGGGCAGCCAGGCCAAGGGCGCAAGCCTCAATCGGCGGTTTTTGGGGGCTGCGTGTTTCTGCGTGTTTCTGCGTGTTTCTGTCATTTTGCGGCCACCTCCTGTTTTAACTTCCGACTTGGCGTTGCCTGGTACTGCATGTCTCGGCGCATTTCAACTGTTTGCTTGCCTCTTAAAACCTTCCCTTTTGGGTGGTCGCGAATCTCCCCTTCGTCAGCGGTCGGAGAATTTTTCGATTTTGTGCGACGGGACAACGGACTATAAAACTATAAATACCCAACCATTTCCGATCGCCCCTCGACGCCATCAGCAGCAGCACAACTCCCCACCCACTTCTCGCGTGAGGCCTGTTCTCACGACCCGCCTTGTCAACCAACCCCCACTCTTCAACCCGACTCATCTTTCTCCTTCCCAATCAACCACCGCGCACCAGTTGACCTTCTCTCCTGGTTGCGCGGAAACCAACCC
This sequence comes from Zopfochytrium polystomum, assembly GCA_025765615.1. NCBI lineage: Eukaryota > Fungi > Chytridiomycota > Chytridiomycetes > Chytridiales > Chytridiaceae > Zopfochytrium > Zopfochytrium polystomum. The sequence continues at coordinate 144,475 of JAIVFJ010000050.1, forward strand.
ATCTCCTTTCCTTGATTCCACGATAGTACCACCCTTTCGCAAGATGACGATGATCATGATGATCCGTTTCGGTGGAGCCGCCTTCCCTATGAGGTCGAAAACAAGTCCTATCCACGGCACGTCGGTTACGCGAAGCCCTTGCCGTCGGTGGACTTTTGCCTTTCTTCTTCATTGGGGCAACCTTCCCTCGCTCCCCCACCTCCTCCCCCATACTTTTTGTTTTCTGTCTTGACCATATGAGGTCGAAAACAAGTCCTAGCCGCGATCCCCGTCGATCTGCCGCTCGGACTTGTGTTGCTTCTCTCATTTGGAGCGATCAAATACCCCGCATCAGGAGAGGGACCCTATGAGGTCGAAAACAAGTCCTAGCTGTGGGACTGATAGCTCATGGTTCTACTGTTGGGATTTGCTTTGGCCCTCACGGAGGTTCATCTCCCTTTTATCACTTACCGGACTTTCCGAGTTTTCCGATTTTATTAGTATGACATTGAGGCACCGGCCGAAGAGAACCGCTTGGTCTGCCCGGAATCGCTGTTCATTCAACCAGCGGGCAGCAGCAGCCAATCTTGTCAGTACCCCACATCCCTATTCCTCTCATCGAACTGCCTATGAGGTCGAAAACAAGTCCTAGCCGCTGAACACCAGATCAGGCCGCTCGGATTTGCTTGTGATTCTCGCTGGTGGATCCCAATTCTCCTACTCTTCGTGCGATGCCTATGAGGTCGAAAACAAGTCCCAGCCAAAACACGCAACCTGTGTGGATTCGCTGGAACGTGCTTTCGCCTTCACTGGACTCGACAATAGTACAATAGTGCCTCCGACTGTCGTTCCCCATCAGCCTACCCTCCAAGGTTCGTTGAATCACCAACTTTCTTAACAATCCTATGAGGTCGAAAAAGTCCTAGCCGTGCATTTTTTGTTGCGCCGCTCGGGCTGATTTTCACACTCACTGAATATAAGTGTCGATATCCGCAGCTTGTAGTGGTTTTGCGGAGGAACCGCGCGGATACCAAAAAAAACTCCGCTGACTTGGCACTCCGCTTCCCTCCACACGACCGCCGATCGCCCGCGCCACTGTCCCAGCACCGCAGATGCCCGACCTTTCCATCACCACACCCTCTGCTCATTATCAACTTCAGATCCCGGTTCCTCCTCCTCCTGACGATAACTGGCAACCTACGCTCGACGCGATTGCCCAAATCTGTACGGACAATTCGATCGATCTACTTCGCCCCATCTCCAAATCCACGAACCCCCCCCACGTTACGCTCTCCCTCGCCGCCGAGCCCACCGACGACCGCCTCACCGCAATCCGCGCTGCCTTCTCCACATACACGGTTTTCTACAATCGTTCCCCTCGTGGTGTCCCTCGTTTTGAGCCTACGTTGCACCTCGCCAATCGCGACTTCACCAACATTATCCTGGTCACCTATCTAGCGCCTGGTGTCCTCGCGCCCGATTTTGCTTCACACAAAGGCCCTATATCCATCGCGCTCCGTCGGCTGCTGAATTCTTGTGGCACGATCCTGGACATTGCTTTCACGCACCAACGCAGCTCTGCTACATCCTGCGCCTTTGTACTTTTCCAGAACCCACCGACTGACCCTCCCCCCTTCGCTTTTGTCGAAGGTGCTGGTGTAAGCCTACGACCCCTCGAAACCCAACACCAACGTGTCGAACGCGTGGCTGACGAGTCTTTCCGCACCGGTGTGCTGTTCAACCTGCCTCGTTCCTTGACCGCCCACGACCTGGCCCCTTTCGTGTCCAATCTCGGCTGCACCCTAGTCCGAACTCCTGGCTTTTACAACTCCGCCACCAACTCCGCCGGCCGCTCAAACAAAGCATTCCTTATCTTTCCTTCTCGCAACGATCTACTTTCTTTGGGCGATTCAATCCTTGTAAACGGCCGCCCCACCGCACTCCGACCTTATCAAACAGCGGAAAAAGCCCCCTTCATCTGTTGCCAGCGCTGTGGCGCTACAGCCCACAGTACAGCTGTTTGCCCCCTGCTTGCTCGCCAGCCTAATCGCCAAACCCCCAAAGTCTCCTCCCCGCTTCCGGAGCCCTCCTCAGCCCCCTCTAATCCTGCTTCCTCCTCAAAACCGACCCCATCCCTGGCGTCCCCCCCCCATCAAGCAGACCGGCTCGAGATGACCCAGTTCATGAAGGATATACGCTCGCTGATCGCTCAGTCCACCGCACAGCAGAAACAGCAGCTCGATGCCGCCACCGCTACCTTTGCAGCAGAGCAACAAAACGCCAATCGTGAGCACCTTACAGCTCTGGAACTTCTTCACCGCAACGTCGCCAGCAACACTGAGAGTATCTCAACCATTAGCGACCGTCTCACCTCCTTGGAAGACCGTAGCGACAACTTACACGCCGTCCTCCAAACCCAAATTGACAACGCACTCACTGGTATCCGAAATGGTCTTCATAGTGAGGTGTCCTCTCTCGTTTCCCACGCACTGGACCACTCCTTAGATATTGCCCTTCGTGCACGTGGTGTCACCTTCTCGTCCTCTTCTCGCGACACCACCCCTGTCCAATCCCCCGCCCGCGACGTCAACATGTCCTCCCCCACTTACTCATCCGTGGCTAGCAACATTATTACTCCCAGAAACTCACACACCTCCACCACACACGCCCGTGGGGGCGCCCGCCGCTAAGTTACACCTTTAGTATCGCTAGTTTCCTTCCTTCAAAAAAAAAAAAAAAAAAAAAAAAAAAAAAAAAAAAAAACCCACATATATTGGCTTCTCTTCTCTTCTGATTACGACGAATAAATGACTCCACCCCCTCCGCCCACTGGCCCACCTCCGGCACCACCCCCACCTCGTTTTGCAACTTGGAACGTCGGACGTAACTTTACCGCCAAATGTATCTCCATCCTCGACTGGATGACTGAGGCTGATATCTCTGTTCTAGCGATACAAGAGTCCGGTTGCTCCGCCCGCAATGCCCTGTTCGCTATTCGCCAACATTCTGCTGACAAATTCATAGGCATCTTCACTGACTCGACCGACACCCATCACGCTGGCGTGGGCTTCATTCTCTCAACCAATCTTCACCGACACGTCACCAACACCGACTGCCACGAGTCTCGAGGCATCTCCCTCACTCTCTCCTTCCACCGTCGTTCCCTATTTCTGCGCTCCGTCTATTGGCCATCTTCCCGACATTCAGCAGACACAACCCCACTCCGAGCCTGGTGTAATAAACTCCTCAATCATGACTCAAACAACAACCAACCTTCATACTGGTTTGGAGACTGGAATGCCATCCTCTCGCCCCTCGACCACAGCACCGCCGAACATGTTCCGTTGGCTCGACAAGGTTTCCTCCCTGCCCTCTCCGCCGCTGGTTTCTTGGACACCTTCCGCTATCTTCACCCACACCTTGCCCTCTTCTCCCACGCCTCCAGATCCTCTCCCTATCAATCCCGTTTGGACAGCATCTGGGTTTCCAACACCTTTTCTCACCACCTTATGGCGGCCACCATCGAATCCCCTACCCTGTTTCCACACCTCCAGGATATTTCAGACCACTTCCCTTCTTGCGTCACTCTTGCTATCTGCCCTTACACCACCTTTTCTTTTAATCCCCTCCGCCGTCGCATCCTCCGCCCGAACGATGCCTCAGATGCCCAGAAAGTGGATTTTGCACAATCCATAGCTAACGCCCTTCCCCTCCTGAAGACAGAACTACAAGAGCTTGATGCAAGTCTTACACCAGCAGAACGCGATTTCCTTGCTCAACCTTCCCTTCCTTTCGAATATCCCTCCATCACCCGCACTTTCCAATACATCCAAGCCCTGGACCACCTCTCATTGTCCTTCCACGAACTGCTCATCTCTGCTGGCCACCGTTTCCTCCCTCGCTCTGGATCCTCCACCATCCGCACAAAAGCCGACCACCGCTTGACCCCGTTCATCCATGCTCGGAAGCAAATCGAAAAACTATGGAAACATATGCACAATGGTACGCTACCGCTACACTCCTTTTTATCCTCCATTCCCACCTTCCCCCCGGAATGGGGGGTCTCTGCACAACGCAACGCTCTTCTCCTTCTACATGCACGTTTCTCCGACGCCCAGCTGTCAGCAGACGACTTCCACAGCAACACCCTCCCCCTCCTGCAACGTTTAAGGAAAGCCATTTATCGCGTCCAGCTCTCGTCTGCTGCCTCCTTGAAACGGGCAGATATTGCCACAGCCATCGACCACCGACAGGACCTATTCTCCTCCGGCCAAATTCGCACCGTCCTCAATAATATCCTCAACCGGAAACGCACCAACTCCAACATTGACCACATCCTCACAGACAGCCCAGATGGACCTTACATCGAACACAACCCCGATGACATCCCTCGACTCTGCGCGCAACAAGTGGAGCATTGGTTTCGTCCCCGCACTCTTCAACCTTTTCCCCCAACCTCGCCCTTTCATGCCGAAATGACTCCTCGCCCTTACGTTGCCCTCGACACCTTTGCCAATATCATGCTTCCACCCTCCCTTGATGAATGCCGCTCCGTCCTTAACTCTCTTGCTAAAAACAAAGCGGCTGGGCCGTCCCAACTCTCCCGCGAGCTGCTCCTCCTCGCTGGTCCGGACGCAGTCGCCTTCTTTTCGTCCTTGATCCAACGATCCTTCTTGCTCCTCGACATTCCCTCCTCCTGGTCGCTCACTGCTATCTTTCCCATTCCAAAAAAAGACGTGTGGGGCGGCGACCTTACAAATCTCCGCCCCATCAGCCTCTGCGAGTTGGCTGCCAAGGTCGTCCAGGGTGTTCGCCTCCGCCGCATTTCCCACATTCTCTCCTCTTCCCCCTCCATCCTGAAAGGTCGCAACTTCTCTGCCCTCCCTGGTTCCTCACCTGACACACCTCTCCACCTAGTCCGTTCCGCTTTAGATTTCTCTCATGCAACCTCCTCCCCCCTTTTCCTCCTGCTGAACGATATTAAGAAGGCCTTCGACAGCGCTCCTGTCGCTGGCCTGATTAGTGCATGGCGCCGCATCCGCCTCCCAGAGTCATATATTCGCATGCGCGCAAATACGCAAACTCGCTTCCGATCATATGTACTAACCGCTTTTGGCCCGTCTCCCACCTTTCCCATAGGTACCATGATACAACAAGGCTCGCTTGAAGGCCCTCTCGATTGGCGCATCTTTTGGGACCCTGTCCTATGCGCTCTGGACCAGCACACACTCGGCATCACCTTTTCTGTCGAACTTCCCCGTTCCATCCACCCCGCCCTTCTTTCTGCAGCACCCCCCGTGTCCGTAACTGGCTTTGCCTTGGTCGACGACACCAACACCATCGCCACTTCCCATGCAGATTTGCAGCGCCAAGCTGATATCCTTTTTGAATATCAGTCGCACAACAACATCGAATCAAATACTCGCAAAATCTTTGTCACGGCCGCCAACACCGACGATAACACTCCGCAGCAGATCTTATGGGGCGACACCCCCCATCCCCATCCAACCACCTTCTTCCCCCTTCAGGCATCTTGGCAACTTTTTCACAGCAGATGGACGCTCTAGTGCCGCTCGCCGACAAATCTCAACCACCATCTCCGACATAATCACTACCCTCCAGGGCAAGGTTGTAGGGGACAAACTCGCTGCATACGTTTTCCGCAATGTCCTCCTTCCCCGTCTGCGGTTTCTGTGGAAGACTGCGCACCTCCCCCGTACCTTCCTTTTAAATGAAACATCCCACATCCGACGGGCCTTCAAAAAGATTGTGGGCCTCAGTGCTTCCTTTCCCTCCACTATCGTCCATCACCACCTCCTCTATCACATTCCCGATCTTTACGCTGAATATTGCTCTGACATGTTCTCTGATCTTCACCACCGCCTAACCGACACTGCCCTTATTGGTCCTATAACTCATATTTTGTTTCAACGTCTCCAACTTTTATACTGTCAAGCCACTCCCCTTTTCACCGACCCTGTACCTCTCCCCTTCTCCCAAACCAGCTTTTCTAACGCTCTTGTTCCCCTTCTCTTTGCCAATCAATTCTCCATAACATCTTCCCACTTGCCACTTTTCCGGGTTCGAGCCCATCCCATTTCCTCCATCCCGTGGTCCCTCCGCCTCCCCCTTCTCCCCCTTCTCCAACGTCAAGGCATTTTCTTCTTCGAACAACTCCTCTCTGCATCCTTACGACCCCTTTCCTTCCGTGGCAGACGGCGTTCTAACACTCAACGGCGGACACTATACCACGAGCTAGAACCCCACTTTCGTACTCTCCCCACGCTTCGCTCCCCGCGCATTCCTTGGTATACCTCCTCGTCGCCGCCTTTCCAACCCCTTTTACCACCCTCTCTACCCGGTAGAAATTCCTCCCCCTGCCTCACTCCACCCCATACCCCCCTTTAACGCGCCCGCGGACATCCCCTCCCTCTCAATCTACACTGATGGTTCTCTCCGCACCTCTGGTTTCATGTCTGCTGCAATAGTTTCTCGTGACCCACCCTTTTCCTTCCCTGTTGCTCTTCCCGCAATGTCCTCCTCCTCCACCACTGCTGAGCTTGTAGGTCTCCTCTCTGCTTTGATCTCCACCCAACATCTCCCACACCCCCTTATCATTCACCTCGACAACAACGCCGTTGTTACCACCTTCAATCAACTTTTTGCACCCCCCCTGAACGTCCCTGCCACTTTTTTATCTGCTACCAACTCTCCCAATCCGCCTCCTCCCCCCCCCCCCCCCTCCTAGTCAGCCGCTCTACTCTCCTCCGTTCTCCTCTTGGCAAACTCTGGGCCATGGTTGCACACACCCTCTCCCTACGACAAGGTCCACTTCCCTCGGTTCAGTGGATCCGTGGTCACTCCGGTGATGCCGGTAACGAGGCTGCTGATCGCCTCGCCTCTTCCGTCCCAGAAACTACCATCCCTATTCAAATTCCCCTGACTTCCGACACTATTCTACCTGCAACGGCGCACATCGGCACGACAGCCGTCCTTGGTCAACTCCGTCGTCAACTCCGCCTCCTCCGAGCACACCAGCTCCACTTACAATTGGCCACCTACTCCTTTGCTACTCCTTTCCGTGACACCCTCGACATTGTCAACTGGGAGGCCACCTATCTGGCTCTCCACTCGGGACACCGGCCTACCACCCTTTTCGACACTCTCCCGGCCTCTGCTCGTCGTAAATTCCGCCTCCAACTCTTCACAGCATCCCTCCCCACGCAATCCCGCCTCTGTCTATGGTACCCCCACGCATACCCTGACGGACATTGCCGGCGTTGTGAAGTCGACTCCGAGACCTTCTCCCATCTCTTCTCATGCCCCCACTCCCACGATGCACTCCTTGCCCTCCAACAATCCCTCGCCTCCGCCCTTGCTGCTTCCACTCCCCCAACACCTCACCACCCGCCCCCCCCACGCTTCCGCTCGCTTTTGGCTCTCCTTGCCCGAATTTTCCTTCAATCTTGACAATCCCTTTAATTTTCACTCTCTTCTTCGCGGTATTATTCCTCAATCCTTTTATGACATTTTACACTCCCCCCCTTCCTTCCCAGCCGAGGCAGTCATCACCGCGCTGGTCCGCATCTTCCACGATCTCCTCCTGGACGTCCATCGGCTCATCTGGCGCCCCCGTTGCGATATCACCATCGCTTGGGAGAAAGAGCACGGCATCCAACCCTCTGACAAACGCCGACAAAAAACACCGGCTTCCGTATCGACTGCCAGGCGTACCCCATCCCCGGCTCCTCCGCAGTTTAACCCAGCCCTACCTCCACCTCCTGCTGCACAACAACCACCTGCCCCAAGATATCGACCCCGTCGGGATCGCCCTCCTCACCCTGCCCTATGCGACATCTGCGGACGCCACCACAACAACCAATGCCCTAGTGACTGGCTTCGTACCGACCAAGGTCGACAAGCGTGGACTCGGCACTACCTCGGCCTTACCCGCCCTACTCTGGGCTCCCTATGGATCCGGCGATCCGTCAATACCACCAACAGGGACCCAACCAATTCCACACCAACACCACGCACACGACCCCGCCCACCTGCTTGTGTTCCGCCTGACGTCCACTGACAGCGTACTCTCCCCTCTCTTCCACCCAAATTCCGACCCTTCGTCTTATGTTTACAAACGCTTCCACAGCACCTGCTCGACGCTTCTAGCGTGTTCCGGTTGGCCTTGGCCACCTTCTTCTTTCGTTTGCCCCCTTTCCCTTGCGATAGTTCTCCTGTTGCTTTCCCTTCTTTCTATTTTGCTTGCTTGTTGGCGGCTAGGGTGGCCTGTACTTCGGTTTGGTTCTGCCAAGGTCCTTGGCCTCCGGGTCATACCTGCGTGGCATCTCACTCTTCCCGTCACGCTGCCTTACTGCGGCGTGGAATAATAAAAAAAAAAAAGTGGTTTTGCGGAGGGCAACTCTGATCCCTGTTGCGCCAACTTGACTTTCACGCTCATTCAAACAACACGTGCCATTCAAACAGCGCACGAAAATGTAAAAAATCAAGCACGTGCTCCAAGAGCACCTTTTTTGTTGCCTGGTGGTGCAGATAGCGGTAGGAGAGTGGCCCGCTGCACGAAGGGCAAGGTTTGAGTCGGCATAGACACGCTGCTCCACCTGACCTCATAACTTCACTTCGCCGGTTTTTTACTTTTCCGAGTTTGTCACCTCTCCCTTTCCCTCCTTTCAAACGGGGGAGAATCTTCATTTGATTCTCGTGGTACAATATTTCTTTTGCGCTAAACAGTGATGATCAGCCCATTGTACGACTGAGCAATTGCAACACGAGCATCCGCTGTTCATATCTCACGACTTGACGTCGTAGAAGCCAGCGGGTCTTCTGCCGTTTCTCGCCCGAATGGGCAGTGCCAGTAGCGATCCACCAGCGGGGGGCAAGGCATAGACGGCGGACGCGACGGGCAGAAGTTCGTCCTTTTTTGGGACTCATATCGATACCACTGCAAAACGGCTGAAAAGCAGCAGACTTTTCGCCCATGGCCATGTATGGGTAGCTTGCAGAGCTAAAGAGGGTATGCATCCATCAGGAGCATGCATAAAATAAAAGCCGGTCTACTTTCAAAACGAAAATGAAACGGATGTATTCGATCGATCGACAAAATTTCGATTTGCGAATAGAGATTTCCAAAGATTGCGATGGATGAGTCTGACACCCTGAACGGTGGCTGTGCCATCGCTTGCGGTCCACCTGCCATCGCCGCCGTGCCGCCCGCCTCGTCGCTTCGGCTTCCCCACACCGTTGCGAGCACGATCTGCCACTACGCACCTTCCCTGAGTGATGTCTTCACAATCGCGACTCTCTTTCGGCTCCCATGGTTGCAGGCACAAGCCTTGCTCCAGCTCCACGACGGATCCTTCGACCGCGTCCGATCCCATGACGCTCTCGACCTCCTCGCCAACCATCTGCCGCGAGATCGCGTTGGGGAGCTGCACACCGAGCGTGCCATCGACTGCGCCGAGTCTGTGGAGCTCCTCGAGTGGTGGAAGAACTCTGGGCTGCAGCTGCGGTACTCGGAGCATGCGATCGACGCGGCAAGCGAGAACGGGCGGATCCAGTTGCTGCAGTGGTGGAGAGACAGTGGGCTTCCGCTCACGTACACTACGCAAGGAGTGGAAGCAGCATCAAGAAACGGCAGGGTTGACATCCTGCAGTGGTGGAAGGACAGCGGCCTCGAGATGAAATACGACGAGAAATCGATGGATGAAGCCAGCGGAAACGGCCAAGTTCTCGTGCTACAGTGGTGGAAGGACAGCGGACTGCCTCTCAAGTATGAGAAAGCGATGCAAATGGCGTCGACCGTCGGACACACCAACGTGTTGCAATGGTGGATGGACAGCGGCCTGGACTTGAAGTACGATGAAAAGGCAATGGACAAAGCCAGTCGGTACGGCCAAACAGCAGTGCTCCAGTGGTGGAAGGACAGCGGACTAAGGCTCCAGTACACGAAGTGGAGTCTTTTCGATGCTGCGTTCTTCCGTAAATTAAGAAGCCTGCAATGGTGGAGAGACAGCGGGCTCGACGTTGACTGGGACATTCCCCACTTTTTCGGCATGAATAATGTCGAATTCTTGGACTGGTGGCTTGAGTCAGGTCTGCTTCGGGAGTGGGAAGAACAACAGCCAGACGCAAGGCAAGCCTTCATCAATCTTATGGACAAATACGGGGTTCTGCGTAGGTCCAACAAAGTGCAGAAGTGGTGGCGCGACCATTACGGCCTGAGTGAGAGTGAATTGCCATACTCACGTTGATCAGCGTAATGCAAACTAAATGAATCTTCGAGGCGATGTTTTTTACATCGGAGGACAACTCGGGCAGGCGGCTAGTCGACCAAATCCAACTTATCAATAAACTGGCAGGCCGAAAATGAACTTCCACTCTGCCGTCATCTCGCTTCTCTGCTTAATGGTCGACGCCGTCTCGCAAGAGTTCTTCTTACTTTGGTCTTGCCTGCGCGCGGCCCATATAACCGTTGACTAATCGCATATCGCCAACAGCTGGCGTTTCGCATACTCCGAAAGCAAGAACGGCGTCGGTCATACCGACTCGGATCAATGGAGTAGGTTCCACATGGACACGACCCTAGGGGTGGTTCTGTCGCGAGACGCATGATCGGGCCGATCCTGGAGAACACAAAATACGGCTCACTTACGCTTGGCGACTTTGGAGATTGCTCACGCACGAGTGCAGATCGGGAATGCATCGGTGCTCTGTACAATGACGGCCATGGCGCGATGCTTCAAGAACTGCCAAGACGAAACGCACCGCAGCCTCGACCGTCGGGTTTCTGGAATGGCGTGTCCCTTCGGAGCCGCAACAAACTGCAATTACGTCAGCGTGCGCGTCGTGATTTTCGCTGATCTATCTTCATCTTCGACAGGAATTGACGGGAGGATGAGGGACTGGATCATCATCACACCACGAAAAACGAAACTTGGAATGGGCGCAACTTTTTTATTCGATCTGTAAAAGCCCATTTTCCTCAAACCACCTCCTAGCCGCAGACTTTCGTCCAAGCCTGCCCACATATGACCTCGTGTACTTGAACTCCAAGCCGCTGTCCTTCCACCACTGCAGCGCCGCGACGTTCCCCGACCGAATAGCCGTATCAATGGGCTTTTCAGAGTACTGTAGCGGGGTAAGATCTCGCCAGAATCCGAGCGTCTCAACGTCTCCGCACGAGCTCGCTCGCACCAAGCACCGCCCGTAGCCGATCAGCTTGACGTTGCTCTCTTTGAGCCACAGCAGGACTGGCCTGCTAGCTTCCCAGATGTAGGACTCTGAACACTTGAGCTCCAAACCGCTTTTCGTCCACCACTCTAAGCGGTCGAATTGCCCCCATAAGATCGCGCGACTGAATGCAAGAGCTGTATGTGTCACAGGGAGCCCGCTTTCTTTCCACCACTGCAAGACCTCAACCCAGCTGGCTCTGTCCAAGCAATACGCTTCTGCAGGCAGCTTGACGCCGCTTTCCCGCCACCACTGCAAAATAGCAACGTGGCCCCTGCTGCTTGCTGCTTCCAAGATGGTGGTCGTGCACCTCATCGGGAACTCGCTCTGTCGCCACCACTCGAGCACCGCAACGTTCCCTTCGGCGCTGGCATAGGATAGCGCGTCGTTCACCTCGCTCCAGTTGACGACGCCGGTGTTCTTCCACCACTCGAGAACGTGGACGTGGCCGAATCTGCAGGCCTCCAGGGCGGCATGATGTGGCTCCCTTTCAAAAGACGGGTACAACTGCGGGCGCAGTTGGCGATACCGCTCGAGTCGGTTCAGGAGCTCGACGTAGCCGCAACTGCTGGCATGTTTGAACGCTGAACGCACGAGAGCGAAGAATGCGTAGGCTGAGACAGACTCTAGGCGGAATAGGGATGCAAGGTCATACCGATCCCGAGCGTTGAGGTAGGCGGCGACGTCGGTGGCGATGTGGGAGGGGATAATCATCTGAAGAGGCTGAGTTGCGGTTCCAGGATGATTTGTTGTGTCTCTGCACCAGCAGTCTTTCCCGGACGTTATTTACCGCCCCCACCGTCGATATTCGGCAGCAGCCCGTTCCTTTCTGAACCCATTCTGTTGGATTGCGAAGTCGCCAGACTGGTTTTGTAAGACTTGGAGTAGTTGTTTTGTTAATTGTTAGTCTTTAGTAGATGCGAACGAGCTGCTTACATAGCTCGTTCATTCCTTTCCTTACTCTGACATGTGATACAGAAACGCAAGTCTGGCATCCCAAATTGAATTTCCTTTCAACACCTTCGACAAATCCCGCAATTTTGTGGTGGACCTTGGTGGGAGTGGTTTTCAGTGTGCAGCATTTTGCCACAATAGCGATTGATTTTTCCTTTTGACGAGCTTGTTTGAGTGAGAAACAGAGGATGATGGAGCCAAGGCAATATTCATAAAAACTCCTTCGTTTGCTGTTCCGCTACGGTCATTTGATCGACCACCTCGCCGACACCAACGCGATAAAGAACACCCATCCCTATGAACGACTGTCAGGACAACGACAGCACCAGAATCAGCTCCCCCCCGAAAACACCATCAGCATCCTCAACGAATCATGCCCGCCATCACTCGCAAAGAGATACGCATCGTTCAACAGTCCATCAATTCGCCGGGCAGACGCCCGGCCTCCAGGTTCGGGCTCCTGTACGATCCTATCCTCGTCATCAAAACGAACCAAAAGTGAGTGGCCCTATACGGTGAGCCCGCCGCGGACGCCGTCATCGACGCGATCGCAACCTACAAGCGCCGTCGGACGCAGGCCCGCCGGGACGTTGATGCGCCGGGGATCGTCTTTCACTTTGAAGGGAACGTCGAAATCGCCTTTTGCGGGCTTTTGCAGAGCCGAGGTGGCAGAGACGCATCCGGAGGTGTTAACAAATGTACCCGATCTCGCTGCAGCATATGTGGCGTCGGAGGAATCAAATGCTTCTCCGCAACCATTCACCCGAAGCATCCACACCCCTCAAAAAAACGTTAAAAGAGTAGATGCAAAGGAGAAGAAAAATCAAAATCAAGCCATCACGAAAGCGAGCAGAGCGACGAAAGCGGCAACTGCGGCGGCGACGAGCACACCCGCATTTGACGCCATCGACCGTGCACCACTGCTTGTGGAGCCTTTCACCACAGCGACGTACTGAAGCCTGTACGCACACTTTGTCGTCGTCACCGTCGTCGTGTTATCAACAGGTCCGGAACAGTCTTTGGAGACCCAGCTGCTGACAACCACCTGATTGTCTTTGTTCACCGACGCCGAGAAGCTCTCGAAGTAAGACAAATTGCTGATGTCGGGCGAGTAGTAGCAGCCGCCGTCGGCCCTGAGGAAGAACCCGTCATAAGGTGTCGTGCAGGCGTCATCTTGGTAGGACACTAAGCCGATGTAAGTTGATCCGGGACCGAATGCGGATGTCGGTGGTCGTGCAGGAAGAGGAGAAGGATCCCGTTCCGTTCTTCGAAGGAGCGCAGGCTGCTGGGGTGCAAGAGTTTGACTCGGCGTAGATCAGTGAAGGTGCGCCCAAACAGCTTCCCGTTGGATAAGCTTGGTACACGATAGCGCTGGAAGCTGCCGCTGCCGACGACGAGGGGGCTGCGACGGGAAAGATGGGGTCGGGCATTGGTTCTTTCTGTTCTTTCGGTTCCTTTCGGTTCTTTTGGTTCCAGCTGAGCGTTCCGAGGGGCTTTTTTTCCACCAGAATGCCTGGGCGCTCCGGAAAATACCTGCCTCTTAAGTCTTGATGTCTCACCGCTTGCGAGGAAGCGAGTGGAAAGAGGGTGGAGATGGAGAGCGAGTAACAGAGAGACACTGAACCTCCCGTTCGCCGCACCCGACGACTTTTGGCGGAACTTTGACCGATCGTCACTGTCGTCGTCGGCCTCGTCGTCTTTCTTCGGCTTCTCACAGGTCTACCCGGTCGCCGCAGACTGCGCCAGCGGCGGCGGCCCGTCCCTCGTGTTCGGCTTCCTCGGCAACCCATGCCCAATGGCTTGCACCCTTTCACGGCTGACGGGCGCCTCTATCACTATAGGCCACAAATTGTGGGGGGTAGAGTGAATCCAAATCAGCGACGAACCCGAGTTTGGGAGGACAGGTAAAAAAAGCCCCAGCTAATGAGCACTGTCTGGGCGACGAGGTAGTAGTGGATTCCACAAAAGTGCAAATCCTAGTTTTCTTTAGGAAGGGTTAATAAAACTGGATTGTATTTCCTTTGGAGATTTTGCATTGGCTGAAAAATGTGTTTGGAGATGTCAGGGTGGTCGCTCCTCTGCAAACCACGACTCCCACAGGTTTACATGAAAATTTAGTTCACTTTAGACAGAGTTTGGATTACTGCTTATTTTTAACCCTCCCCTTAAGCCTCTGCAATTGTATTGTACGCACAAACAATGTTAGGGCTGACCAACGCTTTATTCACGAATTATCCTTGCACTGTGCAAGTTCTTGTGCTCCACAGCAAACCAGCAAAAGCTGTGCCTAACAGAATTGTGCGCCAACAAAATTAGGAACTTGGACAAGGAATGATCTGCTATTGAAAGACGTGTGTAGCAGGACGTGTCAACTCAAAAAAATTATATTGACTGAGTCCTGTGTTCTAGCCGGAAACACAGAACTTGTGAGACCCAAAAGAAAAATGATTTTTGACAATTGCTGCATCCGAAGCAGATGCACTAATAGAAAAAGGATTTTTCACAACTGCTGCATCCATGGCGGATACAGGACTTGTCAGACGCAATAGAAAAAGGATTTTGACAACTGCTGCGTCCGTGGCGGATGCAGGACTTGTCAAGCCACTGGTACATAGCGTAGTCCACAAACTCTTTAAACAGCATCACGTTAAAAAATTTCACTGCAGTTTCTTCCAAAAATTACCTCTTCGTACCGATTTTCAATTTCCGCCGAAACAGGCTTTAAATTGTCGGTCTGTCTTTGCTTGTGATTTTCGTCGCGTTTTAAGCCTACGACGCAAAAGCTCCAACACAGGCCAACAATCCTCGAAGCGATGGCTGTTAAAGTAAGTGAAATTTTCTGATATCTGTCTCAGGTTTGAGGAGTGCTGATTAATAAGTCATAGAAGCCAGTTGTTCCAGCAAGGTCACCTCAGCAACAATAGTTTTCAGCACATCACGGTCAATCTCGTCGAAGTGCGTGTACGCACTCAAGTATAAGCCATCTAAAGCCCTTATTCTACGCTGTCAGTTCCATGTGAGTGTGATGAGCTTTCGATGAATGTGGGGAGTTACCATCAAGCTTCTATAATAAACCTGACCTTCCAACGTATTCAGTCCAATTTTGGATTTCAGCAAAGTAATTGAGCTTCCCCTCTTGCAGCTTGGCCGTTCCGTTGGCTCGTCTAAGCTGTAAAGACCACCAGGTATGTAGACATCATTGGGGTGAAGCGGCCTAACGCCGTTCGGAAAGCTATTCTGGTTCTGGCTGGCACTCATTCTCCGAGTTGTCTGAAAACGTTTCGCTTGCTGGGAGTGGGAAGATAGTTGTGATGCTTCTGCGTTGATGGACCTGTTGTTTTGATTGGAGGTAACCTTACGGCTGTTGATCAGATGATGCCGATCAACGCCAATGTGAGTGCAACTGTCAAGCCTACCGGACTAAATCGAAGCTCCGCTAGAGCTGTCCGATTGAGTCCCTTCATTGCTCCTGCAGGACATTCAAACACAGCTTCAGTGCAAATAACTGGTTGAATGTCACTCAACCAGTAGTAAGTACTTACCTGCAAGACTGCTTTTGATCTGCAAGATGTGGTGAGGAGATGGTACGCAAGTACTGGATGGAATTGTTCGCTATACATCCATGTGTTAACACTGATGTCAACGCACACCTACCAGGGTGAATGAACTTTCTGAAAGGGAAGGCGTCGTGGCTCTCGGATGGTGCTCTCAACTCAGGAGCGACGAAGTGTGCCAAGCAGTGCTCCCAGCTTTTGTTAACATCCTCAGCAATCGTTTTCTGGTTGACAAGGAGCTCCTTTGTGACAAAAACAGCACAAGAACAGCATTCACTGCAGCAGTCTGCCAAAAACCACGCAGCAAGCGTGAACCTGATCCCTTTTGGTAAGTTTCGAGATCCTACTGGATGCATGATCAGATTGGAATATTGGTTAACTAGAACCTAGGTTTGAATCAAACTTTTACGTTGGTCGATTGGGCCAAGAGAAACTCAACTTCGAAATGACCAGATCGCAAGGACAGAAGAAGCGAGACGGTATACTGGCAGTCACAGGCACACGAGCAAGCGCACGAATTCAATCACGAATGAACATGCTGGAGGCTTCACACGACCTCAATCAGGTAAACAATTCATCTCTTCCTGCCGATCAATCGAATCACAATTATCAAATTGCAATAGAGCTCTCAGCCCGGGTTGATCTTGTCGACACAAACAGAAAACTCAGACGATTCATCACCTAGTGGGGTTCAATCACAGGCAAATCAAGATTTGGATAGCTCAGGCCGGTTGTCACACCAAGCGTTTGACTCAATATCTGCTTCGCAGGAGACACTTGCTCCTCCAACGCAGCCCAATCGTAATCCAGCTCCACCAGCATCTTTTTCGAAACAAAGTAGTCATGCATCATTCAGCTTCAAATCTCCGTCTGGTGGACTGTCACAGCAATTATGCGACCCAACATCAGCTTCGCAAGAGACGCTCATCCCTCCAACGCAATCCAGTCGTAATCCAGCCTCACCAGCATCTTCTTTGAAACAAAGTAGTTCTGTCGCGTTCAGCTTCGAATCTATAATGGCGCGTGGCACCACCACCCAACCCAACCTCTCCTCACTCCCTGTTTCATCTGTGATTCAAGTACAACCAAACTTGACCTCAGCACCCTCAGCCCAACTCGCCCCTCCTGTTGATTCTATTCGCTTGAAACCGCCCAGTGCAGCCCTTGTGCAGCCACTGGCAGCGCAGCAACCAGTAGTGCATTCCAGCCCACAAATGCAAGTACCGCCACTTTTAATGAATCAATCAACTTCCGAAGGTAGTGTTGCAGTAACACCAAAAACTGTGCTATTTCATTCGACGTCTTTTCAATCCTCTCCGTCGACATCCCCACAATCTGGACCAGCAACGGAGTCGAAGTTGAAGTCAAAGTTGGGCGTCTCAACTGTGAGACCGAATGCGAAACCATTTCTTTCGACTTCATTTCAATCCACTCCGTCAACATCACTACAACCTGTGCTGCCCACCAAATTGAAGTCAAAGTCGGGTGAATCAACGAACTCGAAGTCGAAGTCGGGCGTTCCACCCATTACCTCAACCAGGCCCACATCTTCAATGACTGTGTCAAAATCAGCACCTTTATCTTGCCCAGCGCCTTCACCTGCGACGAAGACTATTTCAAAATCTGTTGCCGTCAGTGACATTGCAACTCAAAACTTTGGAAGTATCTATCAATTTTTGCAGCTCGTTGAGCAAACTGCTCGTGAGAGGCAGGAAAAAGAGCTACCTGAACCTACGACAGACAGGAACAAAACAGCAGCGCGGATGAAAGAGGCGGCCAATCTCGCGGACAAGAGCTCAGTTAATAAGAAAGCGCTAAGTATTATTGAAAAGCAGTTTTGGAATCTCGGTCCCATCTACACACATCAAGTGGCGATTACTTTAATGTTGGATCAATTCAAACAAAGAAGTCCCGAACATGACACCACTTGCGACACAGTATTTCTGAAGGCGTACATTGAGGCAAGACTGCTTCTCAGTCGCTGGGCCATGGGCCTGACCACTCCTGACACAGCCATCTCACTGAGGGAGCAGAATGAAGCTGTAACAGCAACAGAGATCCCATACCTCTGCGAGGCAGTGGTCAACCGCACTCAAGAAATTTCTCGGCGACTTGGAAAATCATGCGACGACCTGGAAATAATTCTGTTCAGTGCCTTGGTTCTCGAAATGTAATATTTCGCCCTAAAATTCGGCGTTACTTAGGCTTCTTCCTATTAGAATCACGAACAAAGTACTTGCGGATTGCCTTAAGCTGAAAGGCAACAAGCAAATTAATCCCAAAAACGTGGGCGTCACTTTTCAGAAATGGGTCCACGGCTTCTTTTTGCGAATGACCCTAGGCAATTGCTCCCATTACTATCAGAGCGTGAAAGCAAATGGACAGCGTCGATACCGCAGAATTGCCGAACGCGTTGCAAAACTGATCCATCTTTTAGCGTGCTATGACGAGACATCACCATTCGTGTTGTTATCATTCTGGAAAAAGTTTGAGCACGTCCGACTTGAAGACACCGAAAACGTGCTGTGCATGAACTTTCAGGACGATATTTCCTTGTCTGAAGACGAACAAACCGAGCTGCTGTGGTAAGAACCTTCGTCAAATTACGCAATGATGACACAGCATAACTGCAGCCATATCATTACATTTGTTACGCATTTTACGTGGAGTGGTGTTCACGACATCGAGCTTCTGACCTCGAACAACCGACTTGCTATGCCTCAAATTCAAAGGGTGGTGAACAAAATCGACGAAATCAACGAATCTGTGCTCGTAAATGTGAACGAAAGAAGCCTTGAAACCAATTGCGACGAGTTTCACAACGACGTTGAAGTAGTTACAAATACAAAGGAGTGGTTTGGATTGCTTTATTACGTGTGGTTCCTATCAAGAAAGTCTGCCCCCTGTCCGACCAACGATGCGACCTTTTCACTTGACGCTCCACCACGACGGACCACCCCATCCGTCAGGACATCTAATGAGGACAGTGCCGAACAGGAGATCGAGCACAAAGAGTTAGGAGAATCACCAAAGGCGGAATCAACACCACTTCCTGGTCAAGCTGGGAGTTCTACCTCTGGTCAGATGGCGGAGACTTCTGCGGATAACTTCAAAATAATTCGGGAAGCGGCTGTTGGATTTGATTGGAAAAAACTAGTGCCACAGCCAGAAGACACTGAGTGGACTCTCAATCTTCCCGCACCTCGTACTGGATTGCTCAACCCGCCACACATTGTCGAATGGAAAGAGTATGAGAGCTCGGTGAAAATGTCCGAGTTCGGAGTCCCAGCTGTTGCTCGAGTGGATAAACCGAAAAACTTCGTGCATTCTGATGTGGTCGAGACAATGGGAAAGATATTCAATACTTCTGACCTTGTCCGAAAGCAAGAAGCTGTCCTCATTATGTCGTTTTTCATGGAGCCCACTGCGCTTGACCTGCATATCGATTCTGTCCTACAGCAGAATGTCGGTGGATGTTTGAAAATTGTGTACTTCTTACTATTTGGCCACAACCATTACCAATTGGGTGTTTGGAAAGTTGGCTGTGCTGATATATTCATCATGTGTTCGTTGAGGCTACAAAACCCAGTCACACCACCGGACCGAATCCAATCAAGGTTGCAACTAATTGCATCCAAAGCGGTAAACTCGACGTGGGACAGAAGGATCGCGACCTACCACATGTTGGATTGTCCCATACAAGCGAGAGGCAGGATGTCATGTGCAATCATGTCCTTGGTAAGATTATCACTTTGTGTTGGTGGCCTGACGGTTTTGTTGCAGTTCAATTTTGGATTGCTCATAACGGGGAGGGTGCCTAACTATGACGGGAACATTGCAGACGGGATGGCTGACTATTGGATTGCCGCTAGCATAACCGAATCGTATGAATCAAACAGTCCGTTGAATATTGAGTGGACGTTGGAAAGCCTCGTTCCGTTCGTGCTGGAATTACCTTACATTTCAAGACCTGCCACAGGTTCAAAACGTTCATTATTTTGTTGAATAACGCTTACAGTTTTGTCAGCAGTGAAAAAGAGGAAGAGAGGTCTTTCAGTGGGGCCTTCGAAACGGGCCAAAAGGGAAAGGCAACGGAGCGTGGCAGCGGACTTTGTGAATTCACAGGAGAATCCCCAGATTACGCTTATCGACTTATGTGACGAAGACACCGACTTTGCAGGTAAAATCGTAACATTGGTGGAAAGAGAGGATATCGATCCAAAAAGTTTCATTGAATGGGCTATAGCGGTTGATCCTAAAACCTTGGCTGACATCATGAAATCAAAGTGAAGGCACGCCCAAAATTGGAGGGAAAATAAAAGAACTGTTTCCCTTGTCACATAATGCCAATGAAGAGAGCGGGTCGAGAAGTCCTGTGTTTAGTATGCAACAAGATGCACTCACCGGCAACGGCTAACCGGCATAAGAATGGGATCGGCGTTCCCAAGCACATCAAACTGCGTAGCGCCACCATCCTGAACCAGTATGAATGTAAGAAGCATGGTTTGCCTTGACTGTGATCAGTTTGGAAAGTAATTCACCATCGTTGAAAAGTGGACATGATCACTGATATTCAAAGGAACTTGAACGAGAATACGGACCACAGCAACGCACGCGTATCTGACGAAGCAGAGGATACTGTATTCCCCAAGACTCTTAAGAGAAATGTTGCTGTGCCAGCAGCTTCTGGCCCAGGACTGTCGGAACATGAGAATATGGACATCGATATTGCTCATTTGCCAAAGACTATCAGACAATTTGAATCGCAATGGCTTTCAGATACTGACTGGGAGGATGACGAACAGTCTATAAGATCCGATCCCACCACAGAAAACGGAGAAACATCTGACTACGAGACAGCCGAAAACGGAGAATCGTCTGACTCTGAGACTTTTGATGAATGGGAACAGCATGGCCAGGAATCCCACGAAAAGACCCATAAAAAGGTTTTGGAGCGAGAAGATGAAGAGAATAGGGGTAACCCTCTCAATGCAGGCATGTATCCTTCAAACTGGCTGTATTAAACTTCCTCATACCATTGCAAACAATTTTCAAAGAGGACCTCGACGAGTACCAAATATTCAAATTAAAGTTGTTCAAAAAGTTTGTGGAGAACCGTCCAAGCCGAGCCTTCATTGATGAGTACAACAAGTTTCTGACAAACGAATTGGACATCAACCCAAAAATCCCTTCTCAAAAAAGCACTATTCGATTTGGAGTCGCAATGTCAGCTCTTCATAGAACCCCATACAGCTGCTGCGTGAACTCTTGCATTCTCTACGCAGGCAGATTCTCAGAACTCACCAAGTGCCCGTACTGTAATGAACCACATTCAGAGAAGCCCAAAAAAATATTCAACTACATTCACCTCGTCCCCCAACTGGTTGGACTCTACAAAAACAGGGAGATTGCAGAAATGATGAAGTACCGAAGTGATTTTAAGCAATTGGATGGAGTTTATTCCGACGTTTTCAGTGGAAAGCTCTATAAGCGAGTGATTCAAGAAGGGTTTCTTCCAGACAAGCGGGATATTACTTTGGGACTTAGTACCGACGGATTTTGTCCTTTCAAGAAACGCAGCATCACGTGCTGGCCTCTGCTGCTAATTAACTATAACATCCCCCCTCAATATCGCTACCAAAAACAACACTACATTACAGTTGGTACGATTCCTGGTCCTACAAAGCCAAAAGATATGGACTCGTTTCTCATTCCTCTTATTGACGAGCTTGCTCTTCTGAAAAATGGAGTGCCTGCATTTGATGCTCGAACAGACAGCAATTTTCTGCTCAGGGCAGTACTGCTGCTGGTGTTTGGGGACATGCCTGCGATTTCAATGCTGATGAAAATGACTGGATCAAATGGCGTTCGGCCATGCCGATACTGCAAGATACGAGGCGTACGAGATACCACCAACAATCATTACTACTATCCTCTCAAGGCAACTTGCTTCAAGGACGGAAATAGAAACATCAACTACAATCCTCTGAACCTCCCCTTGCGGACCAGCGAGGAATACACGGCAATGGTCAATGAAATTGAAAGTTTTCCAAAGCAGAACAAACAGAGGAAAGATTTGGAGAAAAATTACGGCATCCACGGAAAATGCACTTTGAGTAGTGTTAAATCTCTTCTATTTCCATTTGCGTTTTTGGTTGACTTCATGCATCTTGCTCTTCAAAACACGATCAAGCTCTTGATATCCTTATGGAAGGGGAAGTTATCTGATCACGGGGACGTGGACTACATCATTTCGAAGAAAGATTGGGAGACTATCGGCAAGAAATGCGTTAGCTCTGGAAACTATATACCGTCTTCTCTGGGTGCTCGCATGCTGGACATTAACAGAACAGAGGGCTATGTCTCAGCAGAGATGTGGATGACATTCATACTTCATGTCGGACCTGCTGTGCTTGGTGATTTTCTGCCTGAACGATTTATGCTCCATTTCCTTGAATACTCCGCTCTGGTCCGGAAATGCCTTTCTGTTGTCAATGGCTCTGATCTGGTATTTATTCGGAAAGGTTTTTCAAAGTGGGTTGTAAAATTTGAAACGTGAGCAATTTTTGTGCTTTTGGCTCCGATTGACATTTGTTCAGGCTCTACTTTCAGGACATGAAAGAAAGAGTAAAAGTTAACACTTCAGTTATTCACTCCCTCCTCCACATTGCAGATTGCATAGAGTTTGGAGGACCAGTGTGGTCCACGTGGAGTTTTCCGATGGAACGGCACTGTCATGACCTGGGCTGCTCAGTGCAGAGCAGGAGGTTCGTTTTCACGAACATGGACAACAGACTCTATCAACAAAGCTGCCTTCGGCATCTCATTGCCGTTCTCAATGCCCCAGAAATCCTTTCGGCAAAGGTTAAGAACAGTGCAGCCAGAGGAAAGCTCATGCTTCAAGGATGTAAGTGCGCACTCTCCAACGTCACCGTTCCAGTCGTATTGCCTCTAGACGCTAATTTGTGATTTTTTACGCTTGCCGTAATTTGAAGATGACGAGTTTCTATTTTTATCCAAAACAAACTTCGCTCCTGAGGGATATATTCTCACACTCATCCAGCAATTCGCGTCTAAATCATGGGTCTTGCCGTTGGAGGATGTTTCAGTTCAATGGGATCAATTTCACATCCAGTCATTTGGGAAGATACTGCTTTCATCAGCGCAACAGTCCCTTACTTGTAAGGATCTGACCGGATCTTCTGATCTGCGAAACACGAACTTCTTGCGAGTATGTTACAATCGAATAAACCTGACGACCGGCTAACCACAAAAAAATTCAGTTCTACGACGTCGTTGATGCAAACCCACACAGAAAGAAACAGAAATTCAAGCTGTGGAAGTTCTACGCTGAGCTCACAAACGTTTTTGTTTTGACAAGGGACATGAATGGCGCACCCCAACAGCATGTCGTACTGGCTTCGGTTGAGGTACTGACACCAAAAAGCTTCCTGAACGGCGTTGCCATTATTCCCAAAGTCGGCCGACAAGAAATCATAAACGTCAAGCAAATTGAATGTGCAATAGGGAGAATCCCTTACCCAACTGCACAATCTGCAACTTTTGTGGTTGTCGAGAAACCTGACTTTCCTTTAGTCTGTGATATTGATGGCCATTCCAACATTCAGTGAACTATCCTTTCCTCGGCTTGCTGTTCGTCATTCTTTGTTACAGCGCCTATTGCTGGCCAGTTAGTTTGCTACTGGTTTTTTTCCGATAATGAGTGTATCGCTATGGCCATTCCTTTCCAATGCTGCGTTAAACCTCTTCTTTGAACAATAAAAATAGCATCGATTACACCTGCATCGTGTCCCCTCCACCAGTCAAGACAGTCCAAAGGCTCCTTTTGCCCATGTCGCGCCCGTAACGCAGCGTCGCCGCTGCGGTCACCGAAGGAGTAGGAGGGAAGCCTACCATAATCAAAGCAAGCTGAGGCCTCACGAGCTCAGGGGGCAGCAGGGACATCACAGCTGTCGATACCAACGCACGGTCCTGCACACATTAGACCAAATCAACTGGGGGATTGCCAGTCCGCCATCACTGTGCGCCAGAGACTGTCAAAGACTAGCATGTTTTTCATTGGAGCAGTCAGACACCGGGGTTTGGGTCCCTTGCGCCTCGTCACCCAAGGGTCCTCCCCTCATAGGTGACAGGACCTGAAAATTTCGGATTTGGGACTTGAGGTTGGGCTACATGCGGTAGGGGTTACCCCAAAATGGATTTTTCCTAATTGGACTTGGAAAAATTTCAAGTCCTCAGATCAATTGATTGATCTCGGAATCTTTGGCCACTCACTTCGGTGTCGGCATGCACTGTGCCATCAGCCACCCAGCAGAACAGGCGATCGCCTTCGGCCTTCGCGCGATCCCGCGATCTCGCGTTCGGCCACCACTCCAACACCAGCGGCATTGCGCCGCGCCGCTCAGCAGTCTCTCACACGGATCCACGACACCGCCGCTTCCCGCGCGCGACTGGCTCCTCCAATCCAGCGGGTCCGACCGCTTCGCGCGAGTCCCGCACCGCGGCGTTATCGAGATCGAGGGCGCGGACACGGTCAAGTTCTTGCAGGGCATGGTCACGAACCAGGTCGCAAAGATCGAGCGCGGCGGCGACGGGATGCTGGCGGGATTCTTGAATGCGCAGGTTGGGCTGGGTATTTTTCTCGTTTGTCGCCCGTGAATTGCCTGCGCTCACCGTTCTCGTCACCAGGGCCGCGTCCTCTTCGACGCCTTCATCTACCCCAAAAACCGCGGCGGCGCATTCCCCCACCCGGTCTTCCTCATCGACTGCGACGATCGCGCAGTGGAACCCCTCATGAAACATCTCAAGCGCTACATCCTTCGCTCAAAAGTCTCTCTCCGCGACGTGTCGAGCGAAGTGGTACTCACACAGGCGTGGGGTCCCAACGCGGCGTCCCTCTGGGGAAACTACGTTGAACCGGGGGCGGCAAGGAAGCAGCCGGCCGGCGGGGTGGTGCCAAAGGGCAGTTTTGTTGACGTTGGGTGTCGGGATCCGAGGATGAGCGACATGGGTGTGAGGTTTGTCGTTCCTGCGGACGCAAAAGGTGATTCCCGACGCGCCATTACTCCGCCGCCTCTGATGCCGAACTTCGCAGTTCCTCTTCCAGCCACATTTACCGAGGCCAGCCCGGAGGAGTACACTCTGCGGCGGATTCTCCTCGGTATCCCCGAGGGAGTGGATGATGTGGCTTCCGCACAAGCTCTTCCGATGGAAAGCAACTTCGATCTGATGTCTGGCGGTGCGTCCCAGGTCTTCTTTTGGGCGTGCGCCGTCACGTCTTTCCCGTTAATATTCCCATATCACCCAGTCGATTTTAGAAAAGGGTGCTACCTCGGGCAGGAATTAACAATACGAACATATCATACCGGTGTCACTCGCAAGAGAATTGTCCCAGTTCAATTGTTCGACAAGGATGAAAGGTTGGATCGAACCATCGTCATAAATTCTACAGTACCTCACATTCCGCTTTTTCGCCGACCACAGCCCCAGCACAGAGCTCCTCCTCGACACCACGAAGCAGTTGAACGGCTCTCCAGAGCCGGGCTCCGAGATCCGGCTGGGCGGTGTTGCAGGGCGCAAGGGGGAGGTAGGGCGGCTGGGGTCCGTGATGCACAACGTGGGGCTCGCGCTGATGCGGCTGGACCAGTGCTTCGGCCAGAAGAGCGAGGGGGACGCGGTGGATGCTGCTGCGGGGCTGCACTCGCTGGTTGTAGGGGAGGGCAAGAGTGTGAGGGCGTTCATACCGGAATGGTGGCCTCGCCCGGTGCCCTTGTCATAAATCTCTTGAGTGCAATCAATATTGGGGCAGGTTTTTTTCCTTCTTTCTTTCGTGCACGATCTGCACAGAACGAATGAGGTACGTCTCAGTCAATCCCCGTAACGGCCGTCGTCCAGCGACCATCGCCTCATCCAATCCAGTGATCGTGCAGGCAGAAGATGATTAAAAACATACATAATAGTCAAGCTCAACAGACCTAACTAGCGTTGCGGACTCCGTATAATCTGATGCAACCCCAAATACCCTCACTCCCAAACCAACCCGCCTGATTCCTCGCTAATCCGATCGTCCCTCTCCTCCCTCCCTCTTTCTTCTCTCGACCTCCCTCGCAAAGGTCTCCGCAACGATGAGCGGGAACACGATCGTGGCCTCGGCGTAGACCTTCACCGGTTGCGCCGTCATGCGGATCTTCCCCCACGACACGGCCTCGTCGGGCCTGGCGCCCGAGTCGGAACCGTCAAACTCTTGGCCCGTGTTGATATACACTGCAAAGTCGGCTCCGTTTCTCTGTTGTTTAATGTGTTTTTTTATGTACATGCGATTTGTAGACGTTAGCTCCTTTCCCCGTTCCCCTTTGCTCACAAAGTCTAATAGTAAACCCTCACCATGAGATTCGCGTTCGCAATGTGATGTTTGATGACCCCGCCGCCCAGAATGATCATTCCCGTCTTGCGCGCAAACACCGCCGAGTCGTTGATGGATCGGATGTCCGCGACCAGATCGATCACCAGCCCAGGGTTTTTAAAGGTGTGGAAGTATATCATGTCACCGAGCGATCCGTCGGTCAGGGCCGGGCAGTATATGGGTATGTCGTTCTTGTAGGCCCAGTAGGCGATGCTGGACGGGTCGTTGATCTTCTTGCCGAGGTTGCGGATGAGAGATGAAGGTGTCCACACTGTACCCTGTTTGCGCCATCGCGCATCGGGGTCAGGAAACGCGAGAGCTGCAAAAAAACAAAAGAACGCGCCGCCCCACACCTTTGACTTCTGCTCTTCCAGCATCTCATCGAGAACGGGGATCACCCAGTCTTCAAACGCGCAGTAGTTTGCGTTCGGCACGAGGAGGTTGCCGATCCGGTTCAGCCCTTTTGACCGGAGCTCTGCCCCAGGGAGCGAGAACGAACCGAGGTACGTGGGTCCGAGGCATTTGATGATGTCCTCCTCGACTCCGCCGGCGCTCGCAACGATTATGTCGACCTGCGGTGGAGTATTTAGGCCGACAGGGAAGCAGGAGCGGTAATGGGCCGGTTTCTTACCAGCTTGTGTTCCACAAGATATCGGATGACTTCGCGCAGCCCCGACGAAACGAGGTTGGAGGTGTAGCCGAGAAAGATCTTGCACTTCACTTTCTGTCGATCCTCGGGAGTGAAATACGTCGTCTCGTCCGCCGCGACGGGCTCGTCCGAGAGCCGCCATTTCAACTGGTACAAGCATCTGGTAAATAACGATCTCCTCCGGACCCGCAAAACAAAAACGACTCGACCCGAAGTCCTTTCCACCGACCCCTTCCCTCTCACCATCTTGTTGATCTCGGCAATCGCCTGCCCGACCGAGGTGGCCTGGAACCCCGTCGTCGCCATCGACGCCAGGATCTTTGGGTAGTCGATGCCGCCGTTAAAGTCGTACCCGCGGACCTGGATTGCGGACTCTGGCATCGGCACGGACGCGACAAAGACGCTCTCGTGCGCCGTCTTGCCGGCAGACGACGCTCCTCCCGTCGTCGCATCTGCGACTGGCGCAGTTGTGCGATGGCTGGCAGGATTTGACGAAGGCGATTGACTTGTCATCTCGTAGGAGGAAGGAAATTTCGCGACAATCCTCCATCCGACAATTCAGAAGTGAGCACGCAGGCGAGGGTGGATGATTTGGGAAACCCTCTTTGAAGCACATTTGTTTTCCAACTCCGGCAGGTGCATTCCCTGCCTGGTACGGGCTAATAATGAGAGCAATACAATTAAATTGCCCCCACTGGCCGTTGGCAAGCGACCGTTGGCATAACTCTGAAAGTCTGCCCCTCTGGGATTGGGCCATCATCAGACGGAACTCATCCCAGCTCTGATTTTCCGGCCTGTATCCGAACCTGGGTGGTACTTTGGAAGGAACGAAGCAACTCTCTTCTCCGTTTCTCGCTCTCTCTCCATATTTTTCTGTCTTTCCATCTGTCGCTCTGCCTGTCCACAGTCTTCCGACCCGATTCGAGTTCGTGGAATGTAAAAGGTTGTGTATATGCGAGTTGCCTACAAAGTGGCGGGGAAAGACTTGTTCCACTCGGAACAATTCTCATGTCGCACTTCCTGTCCCGGCATCCAAAAACTGTGCCTATATTCCGCGACGCCACTCAGCACCGAGAAGAAGCAGTTGATGTGGCGTTGCGTAAGGACTGGGGCAAACCTTCGTTCCAACGCCTAATACTGGAAAAAGCGACGAGGAGACAGATTCTTCCGCACAATTGACACTTCCGCCAGGCCGCACAGCCAGGGCGTGGCTGCGCATGCGCGAAAAGTTGAAGAAGGAAAGTAGAGAAAGAACAGCCGCTGCGGCCAATGTTTTTCACGGACGAGATAAGAATGCAACGTATCGGAGCCGGATAATTATAAAGTATGTATCCGAGCCGCGGATGCAGAAAGTGTTGTTTGTTCCGAGCATTGACTTCTCGATGTACCAACGAAACTCAGAAAAGTCTGCCTGACTCCGGTTTGGGGCAGTATCCAATGGAGCTTATGTGGCTGCCAATATTTCGCGACACTACTCAGCAATATGGAAGTTGCAGCCTATGTGGCGCTGGGTGAAGACAGGCGCCAGTCTTTGATCACTGGGCACGGATGCATAAGTCAAAAAGAATGAGACCGGTGATAATCCACTCTCCGACAATTTGGTGACGTACCGCAGCAACAGAGCAGACGGGAAGATTCTTCATATTGGAGACGTTTCGGAGCGAGAAAGAGAGAGAGAGAGAGAGAGAGGGAGAGAGAGGAATTGGAAGACGGAGAGGGCGAACATGGCTGCGCACGCGCGCGATTATTCCGTGACGCTCAGTTTTGTGTACTCAATGCGCAGCCGGGCGTGGCTGCGCATCATTCACAAAAAATCGCAGAAGTGCTAGGAAAGGAACAGGCGGGCTCCGCAGCGGCCAATTTTTCAAGCACGAGATTACAATTAAATGTATCCGAGCCGGATGAAGGTTTGCTCGTTCCGAGCACCGACTTCCAGAGGTAAGTTCGAATGCCGTTGACTTGCGCGAACAAACATAATGGATGAAAGGAAAAATGCAACTTCTATAAATATTCGACAGGGCGTTCCTTCTCGCTTCAATCAACTTGTGCTAGCACAAACACACACTCTCGCTTCCACCGACACTACTCTCGCACGAGCGGCGCACCGCCAGAAAGACGTGTTTCACCTCCGGCACACAGCCGCAATTTGGTAAGAAACATCTGATCTCGCCGATAGCACAGGCCACAAGCTGACAAGAAACTTCCTCTTCCAGATTGGATCACTATGACTCTAGCTGCTCTTCTGTTCTGCATCGCGGTGTTGTGCCACTTCATCGGCACCTGCGCGGCGTTCAGATTTGCCGATCTTGGAGTGTTTTACCTGGCAAACTGTGGTTGGACTAGCAATGCGGGCAGCTTTCTACAAAGTGCTGTGTTCTACGCTGATAGCGACATCGGCGGCAACTCACCAATAGCTCAATATCAGACTTTCGGCCACGTCGACCTCATCAGCCATGGCCAAGATATTGTTTGGGAAGGATCGGGGATACAAATTAATTTCAACGACAACTCCTGGTTTTTGTTCAACATCTTTGGTAACGCGCAGGACTATCCGAACGGTGCGATTGTGGGAGCTGCAACGTTCAACAGCGGTGATGGGCAGCAAGTCAACATCAACTGTTACAAGGGCGACAAGCACAGGTTGACCGCATCAGATGTGGAGGTAGTGCCCTTTACCTTAGGCCTTGGAGATACAATGACTTGCTTGCAAATTTATTACTGTCACCACTGATCTGTTTCGATCGGTGCCTTGTTTGCTTTGTTGTTTCCTTTTTGCTTGTCTCTTCAATTTGTTCGTTGTCGCTCTGGAACGCGGGCTAGAAACCTCCACAAGCAGTTCCTTTTTTCCCTTTTCCTTCCGTCCAATTCATTTTCTTCCTCTTCAGTTTTTGTCCCAGCCCCTCTTTTTTTTCCACTGAGCTTCTGTTTTCCGGGCCTTCGCCCCACCCCCCGTCCCTTCTCTCACCTGAAACCAATAAACTCCCTCGTTCTTTCCGCCAAATCTCGTCGCATCTCGTCGCATCTTCGCCGCATCGCTATCATCCATCCGACAATTCAAAAGTGGGGTATACAAGGACTGTGAAAGGAAGCTTAGGCGAGTGAAGGGTAAGGGGCTAATTGCTATCGCTCGGAGCCGCCACGTGTGGCGTTCAGTTCCCATGTTCTCGTCGGGTGGGTGGCGCAGGCAGAAGCAGCACGAGTCACAGGGACGTGGCGCCATCGCCACTCATGACGCCGCTCATGAACGACCACCGACAGATTCAGTTTGTCGGCAGGGACCTTGAAGTTCCCGGCGCGACAGAGTCCGAGATCTTATGTCGCCACCGGCCAGCCAGACCGAATCCTCCTTTCCTCTGTGAGCGACGACCGTGTCCATCTCTCTTGTGCGCTGCCGTATTCATGCACGGACATAAGTCGATCGGCCACCTCTTTAGCAGCATTGTGGAGGGTCAATGTCCGCGATGCGAACGATGTTGCGGTCGAAAATTTTCTTTTTTTCCTGCAGGTGCCACCATGACCCCCACATTGGCTATGTAACAAATTGTGGTGAATCTGACAGTTCGGAGATGGGAGAGAGCCGTCGTCGCCCGCACCCTGTGCAAAGGTTCCGATCGTTAAACATTCGCTCAATGACACTACCACCCGTGGAAAGGGATTTCCCACCACCAATATTTCTTTTCCTCCTTTTCACATAAACGAGAGGACAGACGTCATCCTTTCTGGAACGTTCCTGATAGTCACAATGCTAAAAGCCGTCATTATGCCTGAATTGGTTCGCCCCGAAGCTTCTTGTGGAAGTTACCCCTTTTTCTTTATTTCCCGACGGCCCTCGTCGCAACGTAGTTGAAGACCGGCATGGAGGAATTCGTAAAGAGCATTCAATAGACGATACGCATTTGCAACCTCGTACATCGTCGCCTAAGAGCATCGCAGAAAGCGCGCGCAGACACACATACACGCACACACACACACACACACACAGCGCGCGATCCAACGAGATGTCAACCGATCTACTATTAGATCTCTCTTTCGCTGGCAACCAGTGCAAACATCATGACACTCCGCCCAATGCGAGGACGGCGAAAATGAAGGCGGAATCTCGATATCTGACTTGTGTCGTTGAGCCCAGCGATCGCAATCTCCAAAGGTGCTCGTTTGGGTCGGCGCAGAAGATCGGAGTTTGAAAATCCCGCCTGTGCTGCCCTGGGACGATTCACGCCTCATACAGACCGCAGGAAGGAAACGGGCGACAATCCTCCATCCGACAATTCAACAGCAGAAGCTAAATGCTGGCATTTACGGGAGAATGGAGGAAGGTTGGGAAACTTTCCTCTTTGAACATTTTTTGCGATTCCTCGAAATATCCAACAACAATCTCTCTACGTAAAGTAGTCGTGCTCGGCAGTGGGAGCGACTTCGGTTAGGAACCCGCCGATCTCCACCAACCCACCAGCCCATTTAGTATCAAAGTGTTCCCGATCCTCCAGCTTCTGCAGATCCCCATCCTCACCGGCGACGCCGCGCTCAATACTCCGTCTTCAACTGTCTCCTGCAGGATCCATTTCACGAGCTCTTCAGTATTGCCAAACGGCGGGTCGGGCACCAGTCCTTCGTTCAAACGACGTATGATGGATCGAAGGTACCGCTTCGAGGGCGGCGAAGAGTCCAGGGGTAAGAGTGAAGCTTCTAAAATCAGCTCGGCCAATTCCGGTTTGAGCTTGGTCAGGCCTCTGGCGGTGTCCACCTCGCCGACCAGCTCGTCTTTTTGCTCTTGGCCAGTGCAAAGCCCTCAAACCTCCAATTGAATCGGGAGATGATCTTTGACGCGAAAGCCACGGGGAAGAAGCGATTCGGAGAGAGAAGGTCTTCGAGAGATCTAGCCTTGGCGCGCTTTGAATCTAAGAGAGCGAAGATGGGTGGTTGGGGGGGAAGTGGATTGGAGTAAGGATGGTGTGTTCAATAATCGCCAGTTGAGTACTATTGGAATGTTTCAATTTCTGAGTACCAGACTTCCACAGTCGCCGAAGCCTCAGAAGCAAACTTGGGTTCGCTACGAGAAACAGCGAGCTGGGCAGGAATGGCTTTAAATGTTCCCAACAGCCGTCAACAGAGCGGCAAGCACGGATCCACGGGTCAACGATGGGACAATTGTGCGTGTACGCGTGCCGGTGTGGTGGCGATGAAGCGGGCCAGTGCACTTTCCCCAAAAACCCCTCCAGCTACCAGATTCCCATCGTCAACCGCGAAACTGCCGTCCTCCACCTCGTCCACTTCTTGTGCACCGCTACCACCACTACCGCGGGACTCGCGGCTTTGGGTTTGAAGGCGCCCATTCGTGGAGTGAAACCTGCAACTCCACACTCTACGTGCCTGAACAACGACTGTCTTCCGCTTACGGCGATAAAGCTTTTCTGAGAGAGGGAGAGAGAGTGTATGTGTGTGTTGAAGGGAGGGAGGGAGAAATCCGAGCTGTCTTCGTCTGGAATGACGCCCGCGCCATTCATTCATGCGGGCTTCGCCTGAAGAAGAAGAAGAAGACAGCCGCCTTAATTTTCCGAGCGCAAGGTGCCACACGCAATCAGCATTGACGCGCCCCTCGAATTTGAGAGTAGGACAAGGGGCAGGGACAGAGAGAGAAAGAGCAAATCAACGCGCGTGCTGCCCCCGGCGGCTTGCCCGCCTTGGCAACACCTCCAAGCATTGGGCGAGTACGAATTTTGCACACTCCACAGGATTTATTCATATATGTTGTTTGCATTGTCAGCAACGATAAATCACATACCCACTCCAACCGCCGTGATCATGATCGGCCCCACCGAGCTCGTCGTGCCTGTCGCCGCCATGGCTGCAGGCGCGCTCTTTTGCGCGTCGGATGCCGCCGCCTCATTATGGAGAGATGTCGTCGTCCGCAACCGATCACCCTATGAGGTTGAAGTGCTCTCCTTTATTGCAATCATCCTCACTCCCATGGCTTCCGTTAGCGGTGCCCCTCCATGGCCAGGCTTCTCAATCTAACCACATACAAAAGATCTACCTAGTTGCCTCGACCCAATACGGCGGCATTCTCTACATCGGAAGCTGCCTCATCTTTCTCCTTCTCGACCTCGCCTTTCCTACCCAAAAACTGCATCCGCAGCACCCATCCTCTATATCCAAATTCATCGCCGTGGTACCGCTGTCCCTCCTGAACTTGACTATCGGCGTCATCACGCCAGTGTACTTACTATTCGCCGTCGGCGGGGCGCGGCCGCCGCCGGAGGAGCTACCCACGTCCGCTGTGTTCGTGCGAGACTTTATCGCCTCTGCGGCGATATTTGAAGTGCTGTTCTACTACGGCCACCGGCTTCTGCATCACGGGGCCTTGTACAAATGGGTGCATCGAGTGCACCATTCGTACCGTCACTCTTTTGCACTGGTCGGCGCGTACACGCATCCATTAGAGGTGGGGTTGATGTTTGTCGAGATTCAATTTTCTTCTGTTTGCTTTCGTTAGGAATTCACACTATTCCCTCTGCAGTTTTCGCTCTTCAACGTTGTACCCATGATGGCAGGACCAACACTCACGAGATGTCACGTCTTCACGCAATGGGTCTGGACGGCCATGGTGAATGACCGAGATAGCGCTTCACCCCCCCGCAGACATCTATCGACTGACTTTGGGGATTGTGCATTAATCACCTCTATCCCTTTTCCGATTTCCTCCTCAAAACAGTCACTCGTGGTTGTAGCCGTCAGCCACTCGGACTTCAACGTTCCGTTCATGCCCAAAGCCGACCGCCACGGTATGCATCACCTGCGCTTCAACAAGAACTTTGGCGCCACCGGTTTCTTGGACTGGCTGCACGGCACTGCCGCGCTCGAGGACTCTGGTGGAGACGATGGCACCGCAGACGCAAAAAATGGCGAGTGCGGCGCGCGGCGATTATAACTTGAACATGGAAGATGGATATGGGCTGGAGGTTCGAAAAAATTTGCTGGGAGACGTACTTACAAAAACAAAAAAAATATCCAGAAAAATTTCGTTGTCGCATTTGCGTTTGGCCTGGCGACGGATGCTGCAAAGCTCTTCGACGCAACTGACATCGCCCGCCACGTGATCGTGCGGGGCTCGTCCGGTTTGTGCAATTCTCCCGGTCCCGGCCAGTTGGGATCCGAGGCGCTCTTGAAAGAAAATTCGCCACACAAACCGGAGGCAGCCAACACCTTTTTTTCCTTTCGTCCAACAATTTTTTGCGCATGCGCAGCCACGCCGGGTGGCCGAAGTGCCTGCGGAGTGAATGTCGCGGAGCTTCCGCCAGGGAGAAAGAGAGATCGTGGCTGCGCACGCGTGCGAAAGACCGATGGTACTGGAGGGACGTCATGCAGAATAGTTCGGCGATGGCTCAAATTTCGCTTGGAATATCGGCAGCGACGCTCAGAGCCAACCAAACGGAGCGACTGTCGGCAGCGCCGTGTTCTCCTATTCCCCCAGCCGGGAATACTCGCTGACTTGCATCAAAAACGACGGCCACCAGATCTCAGCGTCGCCAATCGAGAAGTCCTGCTCCCTCATCTACTCCTGCATCCCCAACAAGTTTACCCACATCTCATTGTCCAACGGCGTTTCCCTCGCCAAAGGCCAATACCTCGCCCTCAACCTCGTTAACCCCTCGGTGGACAGCGCCCTCAACTTTGCCTTCTTGCCCACTCCCAACAACTCCTTTGTCATCACCGACGGCGACGGACTCTGCGTCACCGTGACCGGGAACCGTATCGATAACCTTGCACCTGTTGCTCTCTTTCCATGCAGTGGCACTAAGACTGCTTATAATCAGCAGTGGATCCCCGTCCCGACCTCTGGTGGTGGATTCTTCCTGAAAGGCGTGCAGAGCGGCAGATGTCTCAATGACAAGGGCGCGGCCGGCGCGGCCGGAGATTCCCTCATCTTGTGGGACTGCGACTTTGACACGGAACCCGCCTCAAACATATGGTTGAGTACCAAATTCTGCTGGGGTTTGCTGCTTTGGGTGTGACTTTTTGACGACATCCTATAATGAAAACACAAGGTACCTCGACCCAAACGCGTTTGTTTTTGGCACGACAAGCATCATCACACCGGTCGGCCGTAAGTGTTAAAAGTGTTTTCGGATAATAGGCATTTGATTCTGACTGTTTCTCACAGAGTGGACTATTGGTAATCATCTCTTGTATACCCTTTCCATTTCCTTTTCCCTCTCTCCCTCAACCACTTCTACTTTTCCATCGAGACTTTGCAGCTGGTGTCGCTCAACCTCTCCCTGCTTCTTCCAGTGTCCTTGTCTGGCGTCTCAAAAGGCTCACAACTTACCCTTGACGGCTTCTTCGGCAATCCGGATCAGGAGTGGACCTTCATCTCCAAGAGCGGCGGCTTCGGCATCCTCCACAACGCTAGCGGCCTCTGTCTCGACGTCTACGGTGCCGGAACCGGCAACGGCAACGGTGTCGACCTCTGGGACTGCAACTACACCGACAACCAGCTGTGGTACCTCTCCACCGCTGGCGCTGGCAACGTCGGCGGCTTCGCCATCATCAGCAAGGCCTCTGGCAGGTGCCTCAACGTGTATGGCGGTAACTATGTCGGCGGCGCACCAATTGCTATTTATGACTGCGTGGCGGGTGATCTAGCCAGCATTTGGTAAGCACGCTACATCCCCGTCCTTACTCGTTGTTCAGCCTGATCGTTGACGGCTTTTTCTCTAGGAACTTGCAAAGTAATTGAGGTCCAGCAATTGTTTGGAGTTTACTCGCTCCTATGTTTTTACTGGCCCCCTCGATGTTTTTTAAAAAGAAAAGAGAAGCAAAATTATAAGAAAGAGTCTGACTCCTTTTCCATCCTTACTGTCGTTTCACCTCTTATTGTGCTTCATCCCAGCGTAGTTCTGCATGCATTTGGTGAAGGGGTTTCCGTTTTGGCTGCTCTCGAGAATACGAATTGCCGGGATCACCTTCTTGTTCGACAAAATTCTCACGACGTCCGCACGGCGTGCCGATTGATTCTCCCGGCTCCGACCAGTTCGTATTCAAGGGGCTCTTAAAAAATTGGCCTCGTGCGGAGCCAGCGAAAACATTTTCCTTTCCTTTTTCGATTTTCACCGAGTGCCGCCCGCTGCGATGCTCCCCTTTCTCCTTTGGCTTCCGCAATCACCGCTGCTCAGAGACAGAGCGAGGGAGACAGAGCGAGAGGCCGATCATGGCTGCGTGCAAGACCAGATTGCATTGATTTGAATCGCACAAGTACATGGCGGTAAAGGAGTAGAGAATCGTCCACTCGGCTTCAAACATATGGTAAAAGTGGTGGATCCCATCCGTTGTGCCGATGGTGCCTGACGTTTTGACGATATTCTCCATTTAAAAACACAAGGTACTTCGACCCAAACGCGATCGTGTTTGGACGGACAAGCAGTATTACGCCGGCTAATCGTAAGTGCCATTGCTTTTTCGAGCAGAGATTCGAATCGCTATTTATGACTGCGTGGCGGGGAACTAGCAAGCATTTGGTAATCGCGGTGTATCCCGGACTTTCCCGAAGCCGTTTTGAGCCTGATCGTTGACTCTTTTTTCTCTAGGAACCTGCAAAGCATCTGATGTCCAGCACTCGTTTGGAGTTTCCTTCTTTCCTTCGATGTATATAAAAACTGGGCGAAACTAAGAGAAAGCGTCTATTGTTTTGGCTTGGCAAGCTCTGTACCCCGTTTCATTTTGACTGTTCTTATTACAGTTCATCCCAGCGGACGTTCTCTCCGCATTTCGATCAAGTGGTTTTTCTCTTTGACTTCGATTGAGAATACTCTTTGCGAGGGCCACCTTCCAGTTCGACAAAATCCTCAGTCTACATGTATCGTTCCGCCTTTCTCCATTTGCATTCACAACCTTTCTAATCTAAGATTGATGGAACATTTTCCCAACCTCAAAGCCTGAAGTGGAGTGGGTATAAGGTTCAACCAAGCTCAATCCACTAGGTCACAAAAATGTCAAACGACCCCTGCTCCTCCCGTGTCAGTGCGAAAAACACCGTCTACTTCAGCGTAGGCAGGTAGCTCAGCGAGAGTCTGCACGCCAGGCGACGCAATCGTACTTGTGGGAATGGACAAAGGCAGATTCGTTCCGAGACCGGAGGACGATCCTCTCGACCCAGCGACGTCGTCTCGCTTTTGTTCCGCCACGTCCTTGTCAGTTTGGGTCGGAGCCAGCTGGACGATTGTGAACGCGCGAAGAGTGTGCGTCCGCTCGTCGCCGTGATACGCCTTCCGGGAGGAGTCGCGGGACGGTGGCGTGAGTGGCGGGCTGGGTTGAACTGGTGGAGACGGTGGAAGATTCATTTCGGGCGGACTGGGCCTGAGTGTGGTCGCGTTGGATCCACCAGGCCCACCATTCTGATTGTCAACACCCGCAGCAGCGTCAGAGACATCAACCGCTGCGAGTTTCAAGCTGCGTGACGCGTCGCCGGTACGATTTCGCCTCACGAGTATGACTGCAATCACCACGAGGGCAATGACGATGGCCGAACCGACAGATGCAACGGTTGCGACTACGGCTGTCGAGCTGAACGCTGAAGTTGTCTCAGTCGACGATGGATTTGCTGAGCCCGTTGGCCCAACGGAGCCGGCGCGATTCCCGGAGCTGCCGCTGTTCGCAGGAGAGCCGGTGCCGATCAAGGAAACGGAGAGCGCTGACGTTGAGGACCCGCCACCCGCAATCGAAGTCGGTAGAGACGCTGTGGAGGATCTGGTGGTATCCGTGTTACCGCTTGTCGATGTTTTTGGCTCTGCGTTTAGGGAAGCTGAGATCGTGTCGCACTGAGCCCCTGCTGATGGAGAGGACCTGTAGTGGTTTGGACTCGTCAAACGAAGCTTCACTCGTCCCTTGGCTGGAATACTCACACAAAGTCAGCCACTTTCGAAGTCCAAGCTGGGATCGAGGTAGTATCGATGCTGATCAAAAACGTTCTAAATTAGTCCAAGTCTCGCTTCTTCAAAGACCACCTCCAACTGACCATGTTCCGTTGATCCAAAAAAGACTCAAGGAGGCAAGGTTTCCTAGTGATGAAGGAATGCTGCCGTAGAAGAGGTTTCCGTGAAGATAGCTGAAATCCAGCGAACAGGAGTTGACGTTGGACTTCTGCTCACAAGTAGGTAAGGAAGCAGTTGTACTTGTCTTACATTGTTGTCAGCCCTGCGGCAGAGCCAATGGAGGGTGGAAGGTTGCCGCCGTATGAGCAAAAGCCGAGATCGCTGTGAGCAGAGGAATTCAATACCGTTCTGATTTCGTGAGTCGTAAACGCCATGTACGTACAGTATCGTCAACTTTGGAAGGGACGAGAAAACATCAGGGATCGTGCCGCTCATCGACGGATTGTTGGCGATACGACTGGATGTTTCAATCAGCGCGCAAGCTCAACAGTGGTTCAGGGATTTGCGATACTCACAGTTCTGTTAAGCCGGTGAGCTTCGAAACGTCGGACGGAAAGAGGCCAGTGAACCTATTGTTGTTCAAGACTCTTCGAAAACAAAAAGAATTTGAGCCTGGCCCTTTCATAGCGAGATCAAACGCAGATCGCATCGCACTCACAGCTTTGTCAGAGACGTCAGTCCAAACAGGCTGGATGGAAGAGAGCCGGACAGGTTCATGTACCACAGGCTCAACTCGGTGACCCGACCATTGCTGCAGGTGACATGGGCAAAGTCGTTCGCCTTGAAGGTGCAGCAGTCGCTGGGGCGGCGAAATTAGGCGTTAATGTGGCGATCCTTCGGTTGAGGGGGCTTTAAGACGAGCAGGGAGGCTTACGAGCCGAAGTCCACTGATGGGAAAGCGGATTCGACGATCTGGCAATCGCTGGGGGCCGACATCTGCAACGATCGCTCGATGGATCTATGTAGGAGAGCGTTGGACGTCTCAGCGTCCGTTCGGTAAATCCCACCAAAAGACAGCTGCCGCACTCGTACTCGGATCTCCGTCCGAACAAGCCACCCGAAAAGGTTGGAAAACGGCTAGTCAGAATTAGTGGCTTGCCCGATGAGCACGCAACCACCACATCGCGCCGTCGCTTCCGATCGCCACGGCCAGCGCATCCCAAACCACATCGCAGTCACCATCGGGCTCTACCTCAGCAATCCACGAAGCCTCTGCTTCCTTGCGACTCTCTTTTTCGCGCCCACGGTGCAGGCCAGCGCATTTCGCCGAATCTACGACCATTCGAAAGACGAATTCGACGCCGCCGCCGCCAAACCGAACTGCATCGAGCTTCTCGACCGACTTCTCGCGTACTGCAAGCTTTTCAGCCTCGCGCCGCGCTACACCAACAAGGTCGTCTACAAGGCTTGTCGTGACGGACACATGCACATACTAAAGTGGTGGAATAACAGCGGGCTGGACCCGAAGCCGGACAAGGTCGGCTTCCAATTCCTTGGCGATCCCATGGACGTTGCATCGCGGAATGGCCACGTGGCTGTGTTGCAGTGGTTGATGAGCAGCGGGTGGCCTATGATGTATTCGGAATCGGCGATGGATGACGCCAGTATGATGGGTCATGTGCACGTCTTGCAATGGTGGAAAGACAGCGGATGGCCCCTCAAGTACTACAATTTGCATGGCGTTCGCCAGCTCGAACAATCACATTCTCGTCTTGCAGTGGTGGAAAGACAGCGGTTTGCCCATGACCAGTAGGGTTAATAACGTTGACTCTGTTGACTCAGTCGAAGTTCTTGAGTGGTGGGCACAAAGCGGTCTGGAGATGCGCCGTTCCAGAGCCTTGGACACGGCAAGTTTGAACGGCAGGGTGCACATTTTGGAGTGGTGGAAGTCAAGCAAGCTGGAGCTGAGGTATACGAGCTATGCAATGGACAAAGCAAGTCAACACGGTCACGTTCCGTGTTTGCAGTGGTGGAAAGACAGCAATTTGGAGCTGCAATACACTTCCTCGCCAGACGTTTTGCTGTACACACCAGATGCGGTCCAGTGGTGGATCGAGAGCGGACTGACAATCAAAATCAATGAGCAGTATGTGGTGCGAGCCACCGCCCAAGGGCGGGTTGACGTTTTGCAACTCTGGAAAATCGGGAGCGGCCCTGGCATTGTTTACACGGAAAAGCCATTGGACTGTGCTTTACTGTGCGGCAACAGTTCAGCTTTGCAATGGTGGAAGAAAAGTGGTTTGACGCTCAAATTCACGAGCTCAGTGACGAAACAGCTGGGAAAGAGGTCCATAGCACGAAGGTGGCTGAAAGAGAATGGTCTGATCGTTGCAAATTGAAGAGAGATGTGAATAAATACTCGAGTAGCCCAAAGCTCACTACACACCGCAGTCCACTTTTTGAATAAGCCAACCGCAACACGACGGATTTTGCGTGGGCAAGCTTGCCGTTTGGACAATTTCGCTGATATTGGCAAGTTCGCCTGTCTCAATGACGGCACAGACTGTCGCTTTCATCGATCGCCCCACCCCACGCTTCCCGCACCACATAGTAACCACAATCGGCCTCTTCGTCGACAATCCTCGAAGCCTATTTGTCCTGGCCACCCTCTTCGACATGCCGATGATGCAGGCGATCGCATTCCGCCGAATGCGCGACTCTTTCAGGGACGAGTTCGATGTCGCCGCCTTCGCCCCGCATGGCATCGAGCTCCTCGATCGGCTGCTAAGCTATTGCACGCATGCCGGGATACCCCCTCGCTACACCAGCAAGATCGTCTTCAGGGCATGCACAAAAGGACAGCTGCACGTCCTTCAATGGTGGAGAGACAAGATGCAGCCGACGATTCCTCTCAGGCAGATGGAGAATCTGGTGAAGTCCGCGTCGTTGCACGGTCAGGTGGCGGTGCTTCAGTGGTTGAAGGGGTGCGGCTGGCCATTGATGTATTCGGAATCGGCGATGGACCAGG
Source organism: Zopfochytrium polystomum (assembly GCA_025765615.1). NCBI lineage: Eukaryota > Fungi > Chytridiomycota > Chytridiomycetes > Chytridiales > Chytridiaceae > Zopfochytrium > Zopfochytrium polystomum. Next base: position 185,177 of record JAIVFJ010000050.1, read on the forward strand.
CCAGTATGATGGGTCATGTGGCCGTCTTGCAATGGTGGAAAGACAGCGGACTGACCCTCAAGTACCGCGGCTGTTTGGCGCTCGCGAGCGCCAGCAGTCGCATTTCCGTCTTGCAGTGGTGGAAAGACAGTGGGTTGCCCTTGCCAAACAAAATCGATACCGTGGACTCGGTGGAATCGATCGAAGTGCTGGAGTGGTGGCGGGAGAGTGGGCTCGAGCTGCATTGCTGCCGAGCCATGGACGAAGCAAGCGGATCCGGCAGCGTGCATATATTGGAGTGGTGGAAATCGAGCAAGCTGGAGCTGACGTATACTAGCCGTGCGATGGATAGAGCGAGCGCAAACGGGCACGTTGCCTGTTTGCAGTGGTGGAAAAACAGCGGGCAGGAGCTTCGTTACTCGTCACCACTCGACGTTAGGTCGTTCACCCCACCTGTTGTGAACTGGTGGGTCCACAGCGTGCTGCCGGTCGAAATTGCAGAGGAAGATTTGATTAAAGCATGCCAACGAGGAAGATTGGACATCTTGCAGCTCTGGAAAAAACACAGCCCCGACCTCGTCTATAGCGAAAAGCTCCTCGACTCAGCCATGATCTCGGGCAACCTTGCAGCATTGCAATGGTGGAAGGAGAGTGGTCTGGAGCTCAAATTCTCCAGCTGGGTTCCTGCTTCTCTCAAGAAGAAGTCCGCGGCGCGAAAATGGCTGAAGGATAATGGTTTCTTTAGAGCAATATAAAAGCTGGCAGGCTCTTGGCCCACGATAACAATCCTGCCGTGTCGGCAACGAAACTGTGGGACAGTGGAAGAGCAAAGGGCTCGTCCCGCAGTCGAAAAAGCTGTCCATAACGTTGATCCGCACCTGCTCGGACCGTGGGATCCTCATTTTCGACTCTCTGTTTGTTGCAATAATGGGGGACAATGCCGTGAATGAGGAATTCTGGAGATGCCGAAACAACTCTCCCATCCCCTGGAAGGGCGGCCTTACGACGCTGCTCGCGGTTGAGATCGAGTGTGGCGACGCTGGGTGAGGCCGTCGTTTGAAAGTGGGAAAAACGAGCGAGCAATGTATCTAAGTGAGGGTGATAACATTTTAGTTTGGTGCAGAGGTTCCGGCCTTTTTCAGCCATTCGTGTCTTACTGTGCACAAATGTCTTGTGTCACGCCGCGCAAATCCCCACAATAATCACCAGCAGTGCTGCTATCAAGAAAGAAATTCTTTCCTTCGCTTATAAAACCAAAGAAGGGAAGTCCCTAACCTTGAGCTTGGACTTGTGTTGCCTTCAAACAAACCTGTTACAAGGACCATCACTGGCAAAATGCTGTCATCCTTGCCTGTGCACCACAGTAGCAGGTCAAAGCTCCTGCACACTGCTTACCCCAAATGACCCGGAATCTAACAGCTTCGTCAAACCATCGCAACTACAAGGGTGAGACACTCTAACGGTTCGACATGTTTGCTGGAGGACAACCACTGCAAGAGTGCCACGTGACCTTCTTGGGTAGGCAAATGAAACTGTGCCACGGAATTATGGCGTCCCATCGTCCAAGAGCCACGCACATCCCGACAGAGGTGGTCACTGCGATCGGCCGCTACGTCCATGATCAGCGCAGCCTCTTCTTCCTCGCGACTCTTTTCTTCATACCCGAGCTCCAGATCGGCGCTTACCGACAAATGCACGAAATGGCGTTTGATGTTGCAGCTGCTGCGGGCAATATTCCCCTTCTTGACCGGCTTCTCAACTATTCCAATCTCACCGGCCTCCCACCTGGATACTCGTACCTGCTGGTTTGCGATGCGGCCGCGCGAGGGGACGTGCCCGTGTTGCAGTGGTGGCGAGACAGCGGGCTGAAGGTTCCATATCTGCAGTGGTCCCTGCCATGGGAACCGCTGCAGGAGGCCGTGAGTAACGGCCACGTGCAAGTGCTGCAGTGGTTCAAGGACATTGGTTGGCTCTTTGAAGAATCCGCCTTCTGCTACGTGGTAGACGATGCTTGCAGTGGTGGTCATGTGGCACCTTTGCAGTGGTGGAAAGATCACAGCGGCGTGCCTTTCCGATATTACAGCGCACTGTCGATCGCGATTACCAAGAGGCATCTACCTGTCCTGCAGTGGTGGCTAGACAATGGATTGTCGATTTACAACTCACTTCTAAATGATGTAGACTCTCCCACTGTACTGGATTGGTGGAGGCGCAGCGGGTTGGAGATGCCCTGCGGGGAAGCGATAGACCATGCAAGTATCTCAGGAAACGTGTCGGTGCTAAACTGGTGGAAATCAAGCGGTTTGTTGCTTACGTACACCAGCAAGGCAATGGACGGAGCTAGCCAAAACGGGCACGTCGCCTGCTTGCAGTGGTGGAGGGACAGTGGTCTGGACTTGTGCTACTCATCGATGCACCTCTGGGACATGCCGGTCCATGTGATCGAGTGGTGGAGCAACTGCGGCTTGCCAATCAAACTTCGGATGTTCGAGCTGCGGTGGGAGGTCCATGACCTGGATGTACAGTCCAAGGAAAAAGCAGTTAAACTCTTTTACATCCTTTGGCAGAATCGCCGGCCTGTTGTGGTGGACAGACCGCGGTTAGGGTCTGATCCTCCTTTGTGATCGTGCAAGGTGGGGAATTACATAAATACAATCGACGTGCGCAATCCTGATTCACTTCGGATTCAATCCGATTTTTGTCTTGACCAGCTGATAGACGGTAATGAGAAGCAGTCTCATTTCAGATCGCCCCGGCCCACGCCTGCCGCATCTCGTCGTCGCCACGATCGGCCTCTTCCTCGACGACCCGCGCATCTTCTTTGTCCTCGCCACTCTCTTCGCCATGCCCGCCATCCAGGTGGCCGCCTACCGACGCATGCACCATCTGGAGTTCGACGCCGCCGCCGCCGCGGGCCACCTTCCCTTGCTGGACCGGCTGCTCGCCCACTGCAATCGGATCGGCCTCGCGCCCCGCTACTCCTTCCGGATCGTCTACGACGCGTGCGTCCGCGGAAACATGGACATCCTGGCGTGGCTGAGCGACAGCGGCCTGGACCTCTCCGAGTTTCGCGGGTCATTGGAGCCGATCTTCAACGCCGCTTTGAACGGGCACGTTGGGGCGCTTCAGTGGTTGAGAGACAACGGATGGCTCTTCAGAGAAGAGGATGCACACGTAGCCATAGACTACGCCAGCATGAATGGCCACGTTCTGGTCCTGCAGTGGTGGAAAGACAGCGGTATGCCGTTCAAAAGTGACAAATGCGATCAGCTACAATCGCATGGCAGTCTTGCAGTGGTGGAAGGACAGCGGACTGCCCATTCCATACAGAGTCGGCACTTTGGACTCAGCTGACTCAGTAGAACTGCTGGACTGGTGGCGGGAAAGCGGGCTTGATATGCACTGCAGCAGTGCCATGGATTTTGCCAGCGCTACCTGCAACATGCCCGTATTGGAGTGGTGGAAGGCGAGCGGCTTGGAGTTGCAGTACACCAGTAATGCTATGAACTGGGCAAGCGAAAACGGGCATATCTATTGTTTGCATTGGTGGAAAGACAGTGGATTCGAGCTTCGTTACACAGGTTTACCTTACTGGAAATTACAACGGAATGTGATGCAGTGGTGGATCAACAGTGGCTTGCCTGTGGAAATCGAAGAGAGCCGATTAGTTCGAGCCAGCACTCAAGGAATGGTCGAGGTGCTGCAGCTCTGGAAAGTCAGTGGACTGAACGTGGAGTATGGTGAAAGGGCCCTTAACGGTGCACTGCAATCTGGCAACATTAAGGCGTTGCAATGGTGGAAGGAGAGTGGTCTAGAGCTCAAATTCAGTAAATCGGCTGTAGAGGCACTGGGGAAGAAGTCCAGAGCGCGAAAGTGGCTTTCTGACAACGGACTGCTGGAGGTGAACCAAACTTGAGTGGAACCACTTCCAAAACCCAAGCAATTCACAAATAAGTCGGACACATTTGTCGTCCCGTTCGCCGCTGCAAATGTGCAATTGCGTCATAGGAACTTGCCACCTTGACTTTTTGACGGTTCCAAACCCCGCAAAAAATGCGTCGCACTACGCTCATATTCCTCCTCAACACAACCGTTAGGCTCGCGGCATCCCTGACTCCGCCCTAGGTCTCCGCTCTTCCTGCCAACAATGCTGCGACGTCAATTGGCCATCAGTTTGCGCGAACACGTCCATATCCCGCGGTGTGTGCTAAGCTTTTGGAACGACAGCTTGAGAAGCGCAAGGGTAACAACGAGATCAATAAAGTTATGTTATTCACACAGACCGTCATCCCTCCAACTCAGACCTCGCTCCATTTTGTGCCTTGCGTTCGTAGTCGACATGGCAGAGCGTGTTGCTGCGGCGGCTGAAGCGGTGGGGTTGCATCGTCCATCGACAGTGGATGTAATGGATGGGCGCTGTCTTCATTGCTGTCGACATTGTCGTTGGCTCTTCGTTATTGCCTTCATCATCCCTCCGGCCCACGCCGCGCCACCAATTCACCCCATCCTGTGCCGTCGCTGCCGCCCGGCCACCGTTGCACGCAAAGGTTCGCTGTGATCGCCAGTCTCCTTACCCAGTTCGGTGGTGTGCGTCGTCAGTGGCAGCAGTGGCTACGTCAGAAAGTGATTGATGGTGAACCATCGTTCACGTGAACGTTGGGCGACACTTGGAACTCCAATGTTGCCATTCTTGCAACGGTGCCAACACTCCATTTTGCATTGCATTCGACCATGGTTACACTCCCCGACGGCAACCGTACGCGAACGCCGAGCAACCCTAACCCTGGAGAGCTGGTAGTGTACTGGTTGGGCGTTTCTGGTCGATGCGGTGTGTTCAAAAAAATTGTGAAGGTCGAACAATCAATATTTTTCGGTCAATTTAGTGCAGCCAAGTTGGTTGTGACCAATGTGAGGCAGTCGTGAGGACTTCCGCCATCTGTTTCAAGATTGGGGATTTGTTTCGAAGTGGTAGCGACGAACAGTGGAGGACCTTGACTCTTCATGCGGGCAAGCCAAGCAACGGCCGACATCCCCTCCCGTAGTTCAAGATGCTACTTCGCACAACCAGTCGTCTTCGGGCTTGTAGCCCCCAGCCGAACTTTGCCCTTAGGACGGCGCCTACAGCTTGCACGGGCGTGCGGGTACCTCTTTCAAGCCGGCGACATGCGCGAGCCCATCGCTTGCCGCCGGCACGCTCCTGGAGCTTATTCGTTGGTACGGCATCACCAGTCATCGTCAGTCACCGTCGGTGGCGGGTTGCCGCCCCGCGCTCAACCTCGCGCTCGGGTCTGCCGATCCCGCAGACGCGGCCCCTTGCGGCTCGGCACACCCCTGCTGGAAAGGTCTGAGGGGAACCCGGACATCTCTGGACAAAGGAATGGGCGCAGACGGCGTGCCGTTCATTCCGTTCTTGATCACGTTCGTACGCCGAGAACCTGTTCGACGTGGCTGTGAGCATCGTCGGTGTCTCGTCGCAGATCAGCTACAAGGGCGTCGTGGGCCGTCTTCTTCGATCCTGAGCTCGAGGACTGCGAGTTCAAGATTCCGCCAAAGGGTTGGGTCATGTTGTTGCCGCTCTTGGCAAAGGAGCCCGTCTTCGAAAGCACCTCTGTTCGCAACAATGACTTGGTCAAGGACATAATTATATTTTCCCCCCCCAAACAGCACCCACACTGCGACCGTGGTGACTAACTCTGTGGGCGGGTACACGGTTTCGTTCCGGTACCTCCACGAGTCCGCTTAGTGAATAGAAGTTTGTAATCGGAAATTCTGCCAGAACGATGAGTCATGTCCCCCCAACTTTATGCGTTTTTAAATAGAATTTGAGTATCTGTGTGAGCGTGCAGTTCTCTTATCACGCACAGTTTGCTGCCCTCTTCGGTTTGCAAAAGCACAGCGTGGAAAAGGAGAGGCCAAGGAAAGTGAGAGAGTCGCAAAACTTTTCTGGCTGTGCACTCACAAACAAAGAGGAGATGGGAGCACGTCAGTTCAAAGCTTTCAACATGGAAACAGTGCATGTTTTTCAAACTTAACCTTTTAACTTGAAAGTCCTGGCGCAACCACCACAACTGTCTTTAGATCCTCCCTCTGGTTTCAGAACGTTAACCGCGTCTTCGTCACCGACTCCAGGTGGAGAAGATGAAAATTTTTTTGTTTTTTTTGGTTTCTTTTCAACTTAGGGCCTTGTCCGGGTGGGGCCGGCAAACTCCAAACTCCAAAACAGGAAAACTAATTTTTTTCATTTCAGAGAACAAGAACGGAAGAATTTCATTCATCCATGCCAGCCACGCCCCCGCCTCCACGCCGCCAGCCAGACAGAACAACACGCGCTGCTCGATGAATGATGGATGTCCCGTTTTGGGGTTGAACGCAAAAAAAACGTGGTGGTGGATACCATCGTGTTTGTTCAGGTCTTTCCCTCCAACGCGGGCCAGAGACTCCATGTTGCTGCTGATCAAACGCACAGATGGACGGACACACGGGGACAGAGAGCGAGAGAGACAGAGAGAGAGAGAGAGAGAGAGAGAGAGAGAGAGAGAGAGAGAGTGAGAGATTGTGTGTGTGTGTGTGTGTTTGACTATCCACTTTCCCCAGTATAAAACTGGAACAGAACATCTGACCATGCGAAGCAGCACCAACCCTGCAATCTGACGAAACCATCATGCGTTCTTCGCCTGGCTCGCCCGCTCGTATCCTCCTCCTCGCCGTCGCTCTCTTTGCCGTTGCCGGACTCTCCTTCCTTCTCTGGCGCCAGGACGGCCGTGGAGAAGACGCCAGCCATTACCGCTCTCCAGACGAACGTACAACCGCCAATGACCGAGAGCGATTCCCCGCCGTCATGGACGCCCCTCCTGCCCCAAAACTGAAACTCAACCCTTTCTTTTCCTCGCCGCCCTCACCCGAGGCAAAGTACACCATCCCGCCCCCAACAACCCCCGCCGAGCACCACGCCCACGCCCGCATGCTGCAGTCCCTCTACTGCGCCCGCTTCTACCCCTTACCGCCCTCCACAACAACCCTGCGCTTCGCCACGCTCAAGATCGACGGCTTCCACCCTGACCCGGCCCGCCGCCCGCTCGCGGATCCCCTCGGTATGTTCGTGGTCGGCAACGACGGCGGCAAGCTGACGGACATCGTCTCGGACTCGATCGCAACCTGGGGCAACTGGGAGAGCGAGATTTCGCGCGGAGTGCTCGAGGTGCTGCACGAGGCGGAGGGGCACGGAGTCAAGGACCCGCTGTTTTTGGATGTCGGCGCCAACTTGGGGATGCACTCGGTCGCGGTGCTGGCGTACGGGTACCGGGTCGTGTCGATCGACGCTCTGACGGTGAACGCGCATCACTTTATGTCGACGATGTGTAGGACGCCAAAGCTGATGGAGAGGTCGACATTTATCTTGAACGTGAGTTTCTTCGTTCCCGACTGATGAGTAAATTTTTGGAACTAACGCTTCGCTTCGACCCTTCAATCCCCTCCACCCACTTCACCAAAAAGGGCCTCGGCGCGACCTCATCCACCTGCGCCATCTCCTCAGACGACTTCAACCTCGGCGATGGAACGGTTACTTGCGACCCGGCCGAGATCGCCCAATACAAGACCTCCACGCACCCCTCGGGCCTCCTCCCCTTCCGCCAATGGCTCCGCATCGACCCCCTCGACAGCTTCCTCGACGAGGACGTCTGGGCGATCAAGATGGACGTCGAAGGGTTCGAGCTGGACGTTCTGCAAGGTGCGACGCGGCTCTTCTCGAAGCGCAGGGTGCACTACGTGCTGACAGAGATCATGGGCGGCGACAACAAAAAGTCGAAAGAAATGGTCGTGTTGCTGAAGCGGTACGGGTTCTCGTGCAGCGAGGAGGGCTGGTACGAGAAGAGGTGGGAGATTGCAGAGTCGCCGAGCCAGGTGGTCTTGAAGGACGGAATTTACAATGTGTGGTGCTTGCACCCGGAGAATCTGCGGAGGGCGGGGTTGGGCGAAAAAGTGGATCGGGCGCTTATGAATGTTTGAGGTCGTGCTACTCTAATTGCAACTTTGGATATGTCACCTATCCATTCGCCGTCTCATTAGTGTTTTGTTTGTGTGGCGGGACCGCGCGATCGTTCTCACACTGCCTTTGCACAATGAGCAGATTCGGCAGCAGAAAAAAAATCTCCCTGCCTCGTCCACTATAGTTGAAAATGCGCTCTCAATATAGTCTACTTACACGATACGAAAATAGTGCGATTAATATGAGCGAGATCGAAATTTTATGCCTGTGCCGCACAAACGGAACGCTTTTCGGACGTAGTGAATAGGAAGCTTCACGTGGACAAAAACTTGACTGCGCGAAAGTCGAACAGCGAAAGATACACCAACCTCAACTTCCACCTCGCTGGCCCTGCCATCTGCGGGCGGCGCTGTGCGGCGGGCTGGCGACGCAACCGACGTCATTCGTGTCGTTCTTGACCACGAGTCTACGCCGCGGGCCCGTTCGACGTGCCTGTGAGAATCGTTGGTGTGGCGTCGCAGATCAGTTACAATGGCGCCGTGCGAGGACCTGGGGTCAAGAGTCCACCCGAAGGGTCTGGACATGTCAACGCAGCTCTTGGCAAAGGAGCCCATCGTCGAAAACAACTCGGTCTGCAACAACGACATGGTCGCCGACGTTTCATTCTCCTCCTCGATCCGCACCGACACTGCGACTTCTGTCGGCGGGTACAAGGTTCCGTTCAAGTACGCCCACAATAATGTGCCTGAAGCAGGAGTCCGCTGAGTAAATCGAAAGATGTAAACATTTACAATAATATAAATATCGATTTTTGAACTTATTTGGTGGGTGGCGGGTTGAAAACCAGGAGTCTCTCGGCCTGTTCCGGTTGGTGCCGGGAAACTCCCACACAAAAGGAAGGCGCAGTCCGGTAAAAATTACTTGCCTCTTTCGGCCTGTTTGCGTGACTTTCTCTTTGTCTCTCTCCGCCAGCTCGATCAGCGCGTGACCCCAGTGTGAATTTACTGCAACTTTTTCGCAAAACCGTGACGTCCGCGGCGGATGGGGTTTGCGTGTGTGTGTGTGTGTGTGTGTGTGTGTGTGTGTTTGTGTGTGTGATTTCCTCCAGTGGCGAAATCGGAACAAGAACATCTGACCACTATGGGCAACATCCTGCGCTCTTCCCCTGGCTCTCCCGCCCGTGTCCTCCTCCTTGTCGTTGCTCTCTTCGCCGTCTTTGGCCTTTCCCTCCTTCTGTGGCGGCAAGACGGCCGTGACGACAGCGACAGCCATGATGGATCTCCAGACGAGCGCATCCTTGCCAACGACCGAGAGCGATTCCCCGCCGTCATGGACGCCCCTCCTGCTCCAAAACTGAAACTCAACCCTTTCTTTTCCTCGCCGCCCTCACCCGAGGCAAAGTACACCATCCCGCCCCCAACAACCCCCGCCGAGCACCACGCCCACGCTCGCATGCTGCAGTCCCTGTACTGCGCCCGCTTCTACCCCTTACCGCCCTCCACAACAACCCTGCGCTACACCACCCTCAAGATCGACGGCTTCCACCCTGACCCGGCCCGCCGCCCGCTCGCGGACCCCCTCGGTATGTTCGTGGTCGGCAACGACGGCGGCAACCTGACCGACGTCGTGTCGGACAACATCGCGACCTGGGGATACTGGGAAGCCGACATTTCGCGCGGCGTGCTCGAGGTGCTGCACGAGGCGGAGCGCCACGGGGTCAAGGATCCGTTGTTCTTGGATATCGGCGCGAACCTCGGGATGCACTCGATCGCGGTGCTGGCGTACGGGTACCGGGTGGTGTCGATCGACGCGCTGACGGTGAACGCGCATCACTTTATGTCGACGATGTGCAGGACCCCAAAGCTGATGGAGAGGTCGACGTTTATCTTGAACGTGAGTTTGCTGGTCCCGACTGATGGATTTAATTTTTTTTTGTGGAATTGTTGACTGTGACTTCTCACGCTCCCCATCTCCCTTCGACCCCCGTCCTCCCCACTTCACCAAAAATAGGGCCTCGGATCTCAGCGATCCACGTGCGCCCTCACGTCCTCGGACTCCAACCTCGGCGACGGCACGGTCACCTGCGACCCGGTCGAGATCGCAAAGTACAAGGCGGACCCGCGGCCGCCCGGGCATTACCCGCTGCGACAGTGGCTTCCCATCGAGCCCCTCGACAGCTTCGTGGACGAAGACGTCTGGGCGATCAAGATGGACGTCGAAGGGTTCGAGCTGGACGTGCTCCGCGGCGCCGCGCGGCTGTTTACGAAGCGCAGGGTGCACTACGTGCTCACCGAAGTCATGGGCGGCCACAAAAAGTCAAACGAGATGGTCGTGCTGCTGAAGCGATACGGGTTCTCGTGCAGCGAGGAGGGTTGGTACGGGAGGAGGTGGGATATTCCCGATGCGGCGAGCGAAGTTGTGTTGAAGGATACGATTTACAATATCTGGTGCTTGCACCCAGGGAATCTGAGGAGGGCAGGGTTGGGTGGACAGGTGGACCGGGCGCTGAAGAATGTGTGAGACGTAGTTTCTAATTAAAAGTTCGCAAAGTTCGGTCGATGATCAGTAAAATAGATATTTTAGATTTTGCCAGTCGTCCGCCGTCTTGCCTTCGAAACTTTCAGACATGCGCGGACAGATCTGCGCAATTTTGGACTGCCAAAAAAATCCCTTTTTCGTTTTGTTTATTGCGCGCGCCGTCCCAATTGTCGCTCAAATTTCTCCCCGACGGATTTCCCCGACATTGAACCATGTTTTCCCCAACAGAGCAGGCAGACAGACCACCCCCGCCTGTCGGAGCCGACCCATTTCCCCTCACAAGTTCTTTTGCCAAAATAATTTTGGTGTCGCTGAAAAGCCTGTGGGCAGAATGTCTGTTGATGCCCTCCAATTTTCAATGAAACGCACAATATCATTTGGAGAAAAAAAAATAACCTCTGCGAGAGCGTCGCGCGATGCAGAAATCGCGAAAAACGAGCAAAAAAGTCGTACCACACTTGGCTCAAAGCAAAAATGACAGGAAAGTATAATTGAGCTCACCAAAATGTTGCAGAAATGATCAATCAACTGCCACTGAAATTATGAGCTCAGTCCAATCTTCTCTTGTTGTCGAAAAATTCATAAATACCTCAGATTCCAAGAGTGGCTTCCCACTCACAAAAATCAGCAAATGGCTCAACTTAGATTGCTCTTGGAACGATCCTTCAGAGATTTTGGAGGAGGATAGCCGTTGGAAGCTCAAGCAAAGCAGAGAGCCATGCGAATTGATCCATGCGAATTGATCCCTCTGTGATGCCAACCATAACCCCTCGAACCTTGTGCAAGACAAAGGCAATGCAATCCAGCTTGTACTTATTCCTTTCAAGGGCTCTCATCAGCCGTTGGGCGCTGCGGGCACGAAAGATGCTGGTAGGTGTATTTTCCGTTTACTACTCTCTTGATGAAGCAACCGCAATGTTTGGCTAGGACTTTCGTCAAACTTGTATATTCCACTGGATGCCAGAGGGTCTTGTTTGTCTGGAGTAGATGATACAGGGGGATCACGCAGCGATGACTACTATACCCTGCGTATCACGAACCTTTCAGTGGAAGCAACGGAGCCGGATATCAAGAACCTCATCGGCGGATTTGGTCCAACAGCTCGCGTGGTGAGCACATATTCTATGTTCCCTTTCCTGCTAAATTTCCCCATCCTCGCAGTTCGTTGGGAGTGACCGCGCAACTGATGTTTGCAGAGGGTTCGCTTTTGTCAGCTTTTACAGCCGTCAAGTCGCAAGCCGTTGTCTTTCTGCACTCAACGGCTTTGAAAGAATAAAAAGAGGGAGAGAATATTCGGATACTGATGCTGCTTTGGCTTTTCTGTTTCACCAGCTCCAGCGTTCCACCCTCGCAAAGCCCTGGGCAGCGAACTGGCATGAAGCTACTATGCGAAGTTTCCTTTCCCACTCGCATGCTGCGTGCAAAGCGGTGCGCTCACGTCAGCTACACCACATGATATTTGCTTTTCTTCTTTTTCTGTTTCTTTGATTGTTTGTTTTTTGTTGTTTTTTTTTTTGTTGTCTTCTGCGCCCAGGCAGGAGAAACTTATAGGTTCAATGGGGCGAGACAGACACTCTAGGCAGTCTGGCGGCGAGACACAACCACCACCACCACCACCACCACTACACACACAGCGGCAACAGCAGGCACAACGACCAACCAACAATCAAACCAAAAGTAAAATAAGAAACCAACAACAGATAACAAACTATAAAAGGCTGCCCACACCAACCGTCCCCGCCCATTCATCGGCAGCAACACCCCCCCACCTCTCTCACACACGAACAACCCCCCTGAGAAGCATGTCGAACGGCAAGGCCTCGGCCGCTAACCCCATCGAGCCCGTCGTCGGTGTCACGTCGGCCCTCACCACAAAGTCGGCCCTCGCCGCCGTCGCGCCCGCCCCGCACTACGACGGCACCGACGATTGGACCATCCCCCCCGCCGTCCTGCGCCACCAGTACTTTGTCGAAGTCACAACCTCGCTCGCCGCCGCCCTCGAAGAGCTCAACACCCGCATGATTGCAAAGAAAGACCATCGCCTCATCGCAAAGAAACGACAGCGTCCCTTTGGCGGAATAACCGTCCCCGCTGGCTTCGTAAGTTCGCCTTTTTCCGTTGTCGCATCTCTGCCGCCCAAGTTCTAACGTGATAACGGCAGATCGGCGTGTGGGATCGGAACGGTCGCCCTGTGATTGCGACGCGGAACGGCAATTACGTGAGCGTTGTTGACCTTCAAAACCATCCGACCTCTGATGACTAACTTTGGGACTTCGCTAGTGGAACTTTTCTTTCCGGCACACGTGGAAGGGAACTTACGAGCTTACTACGCCCATCGACTGCCTTGGTCTTACCACCGTCATGGTCGGTCAATCTGAGGCTGCCGTCGTTCTTGACCCGTCAAATCGCGTCTTTATCGTCCGCAACAGTGGCTTCGCAGCGTTCGGTGCTCAAGGTCGTTTCCGCGTCGTTGCCATCGTGGACACCCTCAACCTTGGCGACAAACATGCCCACTACGAAGACAAAGACAGGAAGAGTGGCCGCATCCTTGGTTGGAAGCGCGATGTCACCATTACCATCAAAAGCGACGCGGGCCCAACCCAAGTCACTCTGGCAACGTTCTTCCTCGTCCCGGCGAACAACACGCTCATTTTGCAGCGCGGGAACGAGCTTATGGTGCTCAAGGCTGGCCAGCATGTCATCACCAACCCAAACACCTCCTTCCGAGGATTCTTGACCCTTGGCGAGCGGCAAACAACGTTCAAGACTCAGCCCGCCTACCGTTGAAGGTGTGCCCGTCATTCTCCGGGTCAACTTGCGATACCAGATCCAGGACCCTCTCCTCCTCACCGCTCACTACGACGGTCCTCTTCAAGCCCTGTCCAACCCTGCGCAATCTGCGGTGAACTCTGTCGTTTCGCGCCTCTCGTACCAGCAATTCATGCGCGCCAAGTCCATCGGCGGTGACGTCCCTGACCATCATTTGGAGACGTGGCTCGAGTCCTTCAAGACCGAGTGCCTTCGCGACCTCCGCGAGCAAGCAGTCACCTACGGCATCATCGTCCACAGCTTCGACGTGCTCGACCGTGAGCTCGAGGGTGCCCTCGGCCGCGACCTGGAACTGCAGTCGGAGCAGGTGCTCCGCAACCAGATGCAGGCGACGCAGATCGGTCTGCAGAACCACATCATGACCGAGACGCAGCGCGGTAAGCTCGCGACGGCGCAAGTCGAGGCCGAGCAGCGCAAGACCGTCGCCGACGCGGACTACTACGTCGCGACCAAGAAATCGGACGCGCAGTACTACGAGGTGCTGAAGCAAGCAGAGGCTGAGGCCGAGTCGTCGGCCTTGCGGACCACGCAGGAGGCCAAGAACATTTTGGCGCTGGCCGAGGCAAAGGCGAACGAGGTACAGCTGCTCAGCAAGGCGTACGGCGAGGTGCCGGAGGGCCACGCGCAGCGGATGCAGCTATCGCAGTTCGAGGTCGAAAAGAGGAAGGTTCTGCCAAAGAGCACGATCTACTTTGAGGGCGGCTCCGGCGCCAGCCAGGCTGGCGTCGTCAACGGGTTTGAGACTGGTGCGGGCTGGGCTCTTGCGCAGTCGACCATCGGCCAGTCTTCTGCAGCTACTCGCAAGTGAACGGATGGAGTAGTCTCTCGCTCCCAGTTTTCTTTTGTTAGATTATTTTGTTAATCCATTTCTTACTTCAGCGCTACTGATCTCATTCCATTCTTCTCCTTTTCTCACTCCCTCTTCCTCCCTTTCTTTTTTCGATATCATTCACCTTAATTCCTGTCGCCCACCAATCCCTCCTGATTTAGTTCATCTCAGGAGGTGATGCGGTGCAGCCTCGAAACCCTAGCTCTGCCTCCCCACCGTCTCTCTCCTTTTTCATTCCGCACCACTTTGCTAGGAACTTCTTTTTCTATCTGGAAGTTTGAATTTCGCGTACCCCTGGGATCGCGTCGTGACTTCTGGTCTGCACATCCCTCTTTTGTCAGCCAGCAAAGACTCACCGTTCTTTACTCCCTCTCTACCGGGTATCAGCTTTTTCCTAATTTCTTTCTCTTCAGTGCGGGACCAAACACCGAAAAGGATCACCCAGAGTTAAAAAAAAAAAAGCAGCCTCATGAATAATGTACCTATCAATGATCATTTTAGCGCTCTTTGACTTTTGAAGCTCCCCAAACTGGCCAAAACACCAGGGCACTTGCAGTCGTCTTCCCGCCGCCGCCCCCCGCATCCCCCATCCTCCACCTCCAAGCCAAGGAATCGATGTCGCGCGTTACCACTGTCCTGCAATTTCGGCGTGTTCTCCCGCGTAAACACGCTCGGTCGTCATCGCAAACTCCTCAGTTTCCCTATATTTTGGTTGCAGCAATGATGTCTCCAGAAACCAGCCGCATCTGGTCAACCCACACCATGATTATTTTGTTTTTATGGGGCCCTAAGGAAGGGGTTAGCTTTGGAAATTCCATATCTGGGTGAGTTGTCATTCTGGGCTGTTCTTGTTGGCAGTTACCCCAGGAGAATGGCCATGGAAGAGCCTTCTGGACTGACAACACCTGCAGCCGTTCCACCCGTCGGGCCCAACTTAATCAGAAAATCCAGTTTCACATCTTAAAACCCGTTGTGCTGAGCAAGGTGGCTGTGGAAGGCAGGTCTATGTCTCTGATGCTTCTAGTAATATGACTTCTAGGCGGTTTTCTTTGCTGGGACCTCTCAAAACAGATCCACCAGCAACAGTTTGATTCTCAGACCCCACAAAAGACGGTTGTGTCACTGGGGGTTTTTGTTTTGGCATGACAGAATTCTCTTATCGGGATTCTGGTCTGAAATGGATTCCAAAATTCTTTATTGCACATCAACTAGTTTGGGAAATCCTGCCAGCTCCTCCATTGATGGAAAACTCAGATGCAACCTGTGAGACTTTGCTCTCTAAATCTCCTTACCTGGGCTGAAAGTGAAAAAAGAGCCTCAAAACCAATACTGACAAGTGAAAAGGCAAATCAAAAGTGTCTAGTGGTCGCCAGACAGGAAACTGTATTTCCTTCTGTTGAGATTTGAGCCTGAGAAGCCAGCTTCCTATGTTGATGGCGACCTTGTTGCCAGAGCTGATGCAACTTACACTAAGTCAAGATTTAGGTGAAGACAGCAGTGATTCTAGCTTTGCTTTCCTTGGCTTTGCCAGTGAGGGCAATGCGATTAGAATCACACTCACACTCAATGGTTCAGAGAAATGTAGAGCTGGGGCAGCTCACAGCTGCTCCAGGTCAGCTGACTATTGTCTGAGTGTGCAAAAACCCTTTGTTTGCTGTGCAGAGACCTCTGTCCAGGCTTCCGGACGCACACTGGTTTATTTGAAATGCTCCTGATGATTTCAAATCATCTTTATTCTGTGAGAAGACTGGTCACGGCGCACAGACCTCTGGACAGACCTTTGTGAGACTATACTCACTGCTTTGACCCTGGGATCTTGGCCCTAGAGTGAGGGAAAGCAAATAGTAGTCTAAAACTAACTTTATTGGGCTGTTGTCTTGGGGGGTGTTTCAACCCTACTACTTGCCTAGTCCATGAAGTATCCCTACTGATCTGTCTAACAGGGGTTTCAAACACAAAGAATGAACTCTGAAGGATTGGTGTGGGAGCACCAATTCTTCGCATGGCTGTGGGCCAGTGCAAGGGGAAACGGAAGGGCACTCCTGAGGGCACAACTCAACTGCAGAATAAAGAGAGAGAAGAGGGAAACAGCGGTTTTTATCACAGGAACAAATCACAGCACGATGGTGGAGCCGAAATGGCATGATCAAGATGCTCTAGCATCTTTTCAATCGACGAGGCACATACGCCATGTCAGGTCCGTCGCCAACAGATCAGCTTCAATCAGAGAAAAGGTATTGCCAAGTATCTTCACATACGCGATAGCTGGATCGGTGAAACAGTCTTCCCGTGTGAAGGACGGATCTAGCGAATGTTCAAGTTATCTTCTTTATTCGACTTCCTTGCCCCCTTGACTGACAACAAAGCGCAAAACAAAAATGGCTCGAGGAGGGTCCTCCGTACTTTGCTCAATGAGCAGGAAACCAGTCGGGGTACTAGTACCAGGGTCTGGCGATCTATCGCAGAACGCAGACAGTCCTCATGTAGACCAGTTAAAGGGATTGGAGAGACACCGTCGAGGAGGAATGTTGTAGAAATGACGAGATCGAAAGGTAGGGAGGGTGTCAAAATGGGGGCGGAGGGAGTGATAAAGGTTGCAGAGCGACTTCTTGGTCTTGCTTCAGCCACGTAGTGCGAGGGTTAGTGAAGTTGTTCGAAAAAGGTTT
The DNA here is from genome assembly GCA_025765615.1 of Zopfochytrium polystomum. Taxonomy (NCBI): domain Eukaryota; kingdom Fungi; phylum Chytridiomycota; class Chytridiomycetes; order Chytridiales; family Chytridiaceae; genus Zopfochytrium; species Zopfochytrium polystomum. The sequence goes on from JAIVFJ010000050.1 coordinate 202,005, forward strand.
GAGTGCGTTGGAGATCAGGGAGAAGTTTGAGGCGGACATGCCAGGGGACAGCGGAGACAGGGTGAGCGTGAACACAAAAAGTGGGGGGGTCGGAGGAGGTGATAGAGAACTGGTTCGCAAATAGGAGGGGGATGAGAGATGCAGTGAAGTTTTTGGGGGTAGGGGTAGAGGAAAGGGGTGTGTAAAAAGAGGGGTGGCCCGACAGAATATCAACTGAAGGCGTTGGTACAAGATGTGAGTAATGGAACCAATCAAGGAGGGATCGTCGAGGCAGTGGTGCAAATCAACAAACATATCTGAACAATATTCTGTGTAAAGATCAGGGACATTGTGTAAGAGATGGTGGTGGATAATGGATGAAGGAAAAGCAGAACAAAGACCAACTAGGTTTTTGAAGGGATGACAGCAAGCTTGGGTGTTGGCACGCATTCGGACGTAAGACTCAGGTAGGTGGATGCGGTACCAGGCAGAAACAAGGCCGGCAACAGGTGCACTGTCAAAGGCCTTCTTGATGTCATTGAGGAGTAAGAAGAGGGAGAGGAGGTTTCATGACAGTAATCAAGAGCGGAGCAGACCAGGTGGATGGGGACATTGGAGGAAGAACCAGGGAGGGCAGAGAAGTTACGGCCTTTAAGAATCTCAGGAAAAGAGGAGAGGATATGAGATAAGCGACGGAGGCAGACACCCTGAACCACTTTGGCAGCGAGTTCGCAGAGACTGATAGGCCGAAGGTTAGTTACGTACTCCTGGAGGGGTACAGTTTCAGGGGAATGTCTCGAAGCAGGCCAGTAAATGGAACATGGAAAAAGGCGGCGATGGTAAAGAGAGAGTTATGGCAAGTTCTCGTGTGGCGTGTTGGCTGGTGTCAGTGATGTGTCAGTAAAAGGAAGATGTAAAGATAAAGCCAACGCCAGTGTGTTTGGTTGTCGATGCGTCAGTGATGATGCCAATGAATTTTTTTGCGGAGTGGTGGCGGATGGCATGGGTGGCATTAACTGCAGAGCAGCCGGTCCCTCCATCCCACCCCAAGCCACGATTTGGAGTGATTGCTTGATGTGAAGGGGGGGCGAGTGGCAACACAAATTTGGGCACGTTCGACTGCAGAAAACTTGATTGAACACCTGGCGCAGTCCGCCGATAAAAGATTATTTGGCGCTGGTGACTCCTGAGCCAGTGCCGTTTCCCCTTTCGCCGACGGGTACCTTTGAGATTCTCTCAGGTACTGTTTGGAAAAGAGGTCTCCTGCTGCACGGTTTTTTCGTGTCATCCAGGGGCGGGACTTTCGGCTACTTGGCTACTGTTACTCGGCGTTGCTCAATCCAAGGCAGTCGTGGGCACCAAGGGGGTTATTGAGTATGTCGGTCGTAAGAACTGCTTCAACCAGCGGGATGGAAAGCGGACAAGAATGTCAATCAAAGAAAGACAAGCAGATTTTTCTGGGTCGGCAGACACCCCCGACTGTCTCAAAAAGGAAAACGAGGAAAAAAACAGCCGCCTGCATCGATCGCCCGCACCCATTACCAACCACCACCCAACACCACACCCGCTTCCCTACCACCCACCCACCCCAACACACACGTATGCGGTCCTCGTCATCCGGCACCCTCGCGGCCTTCGCCGCCCTCGCCATAGTCGGCTTCGTCTCCCTGTCCACCCTCGTCTACTCCCTGATCACCTGGGGCGGTAGCACCAGCAGCAGCACAGCTGCCGACCGCCACCACCACGCCACTCGCCCAGGCCCCCTCGGCGAAATCCCCGTCAAAGAGTACGCCCTCCCGCCCGCCGCCTCGCCCGCCGAGCGCCAGGCGCAAGCGCGCTTCTTCCAGTCCGTCTTCTGCTCCCAGTTCTACCCGCTCCCAGTCTCCTCCTCCTCCTCCGCCGTCCTTAACTACACCGCAGTCCGCCTCTCCGGCATGCACCCGGACATCACCCGGACCCCGATCGTCTCCGACGTCGGCATGTACGTACTCGGCGGCTCCGGCGACGCCGTGTCCGAAGCGATCGTGCGCTACGGGATCTGGGAGGGCGACCTGTCGCGCGGGTTCGTCGCCGCGCTGGCGGAGGCCGAGTCCGTCGGCATCACCGACCCGCTGTTTCTGGACGTCGGGTCCAACCTCGGGATGCACTCTGTCGCGGTGCTGGCGTACGGGTACAGAGTGGTGTCGATCGACGCGTTGACGATGAACGCGAATCATTTCATGTCGACGCTGTGCAGGCACCCGAAGCTGGTGGAGAAATCGACGTTTATACGCAGCGTGAGTGTTTCAGTGCGGGAGGGAGTGAGATGCAAAACGCTTCATCCACCACACACACACAGGGCCTCGGATCTCAACTCTCCACGTGCGCCCTCACGTCCTCGGACGCCAACCTCGGCGACGGCGTCGTGACGTGCGACCCCACAACCATCGCGCAGTACAAGGCAGACCCGCGTCCGCCCGGGCTTTACCCACTGCGGCAGTGGCTCCCCATCGCCCCCCTCGACAGCTTCGTGGACGAGGACGTGTGGGTACTCAAGATGGACGTCGAAGGGTTCGAGCTGGACGTGCTCCGCGGTGCCGCGCGGCTGTTCACGACGCGCAAAGTGCACTACGTGCTGACCGAGGTCATGGGCGGCGACAACCCGAAATCCAGGGAGATGGTCGTGCTGCTGAAGCGGTACGGGCTGTCGTGCAGCGAGGAGGGTTGGTATGGAAAGAGGTGGGAGATTCCCGATGCGGCGAGCGAGGTTGTGTTGAAGGATACGATATACAACCTCTGGTGCTTACACCCGGAGAATCTGAAAAGGGCGGGATTGGGTGAGAAGGTGGACCGCTCGCTCAGAAACGTGTGACCCCGCTGTGTAATTACGAGTTGGGTAAACGTCAGTCGAGGGTCGTTGACATTATGACATTGCATTTTGCCAATCGAAGAACCTTCCCCTATAACAACCTTCCTCCTTGAAACGACCCGAAAAACTCTTCCTCTCCTTTCTATCGCAATCGCAGAACATAGTGCAATGCCAAATGCTTCACCGTTGCATTCGGTTTCGCGGGTCACCGCAAAGTCTCGCAGAGCCGAATTGAATGAAACCGCAACAGGATAACTCACTTTTTGTTCCGTCAACGGAGTTACCAGCTGTTCGTAGGTGCTGGTGGTACCACCTGGACACATGCGATTCTGTGAGAATTGCCATTGCGGAGCGATCTGCGTCCTCTGCATTCGTTCGGGAGGGTGAGCAGATTTCCGACTTTTGGGTTTGCGACCCGCTACCAAATGCAGTGAGGACGAGGAACGCCTGGTCGTACTTGATTTGCGAGATCGTGACAGTTAACTTGGTTAAGCGGGAGAGTTTACGGATGAACGCGATTAACCGCGAAGGCCCACGTTGGTCTCCAACACATACGGTGTAATGCCCCCTCGTCTTCGGGCTTGACGCAGAGCCAATCTTCCAATAAACGGTTCTCTCTAATCCACTCCAGAGCGTCATCTCTCCGGCCAGCGAAGTTGCAGAGACTAGAAAACCGTGGCCCCCTCCAGCAGTGCGCATATACCGATCCGCGAGTGGGTGTGTTGGGGTTGGGGGCTCCATACACTTTGCTCGTGTGCGAAAAAGATAAATAGAGTAGCTGTCCTGGCCGTTCGTTGCGGTCTGTGTGGAACGTGTATTCGTCGCGGAGAGACACCTTTCACGATGCGAAGATAGTGTGAGTGCTATGTCGCGACCGAAAATTTTGACGGTGCCCCCTGCACAGGTGGGAAAGGTGAACAGGAAGCTTGACGTAGATTACCAAATTGACTGCATCGAAGATCAAACTACAAAAGATACCTCAGCGTCAACGTCCACCTCACTGGTACTTCCATCTTTCATGGTGGACGGCCGTCTGCGGCGGGCTGGCGGCGGCAACAGGATGGTTTTCTTATTGACAATTAGTGGCCATTAGTGAACCCGCAACCCACTGCCATGGCGCCCTCGTAGCCTTTTTAAGAAAGTTGTGAGACAAGGGAAACTAAGCTGAGGGGGAGAATCTTCGCCGTCATCCGCGTAGGGGTTCCGATACACGTTTATCCCGAACGTCCTGATTAAGAAGGAAACCACTCCTTGGGGAGTGGGTCTCCCTCGTTTCTCCTTTTGTTATTCTCGGAATCGGAACATGCCCCATGTGGTGGCGGAGGAGCAAGCGATCCGCCAAGATCTTTCTTTCAAATCACATCGGGCATTAGCAACAAGGTCTTTGACGCTTACAATCTACGGAGTACATACGCGATGCCAGGTTCTTCAACTCTCCTGTGGAGTAGCCTGGATGGAGAGGGGAAAAGGGGGGGGCGGCCCAGAGAGATCTGTCTCTTGGGAAACCACCCAAAGTCGCAGCTAGTGGTGATGTTATGAATCACCCTCTGGAAACCTCTGGAACCTTCTAGAACATTCCTTCATGGAACCTTGTGGAACCTTCTGGAACCTTCTTTGCTTTCCTGACTTGTCTTGTTGTCATTGGTATCATTGGTATCATTGCATTACTAATTGCTCTTTCTGGAACTTTCTTGGAGTCTTGACAAGGAACACTCTCAAAAGGTATAAAAGGGGGATGGGGGACCTGTCCCATCCCTCAAGTGAATTATTGTTTCCAATACAATCATCACTCCTCTCAGTTCCTTGTCTGCCTTGTCCTGTCCTGCCCTGTTCCTGACATCATAATTCACTTCACCCTCTCCCACTACTCTCTGCCATCATGTCTGACCCAAACAACACCTTCCCTGATGCAACTGCCTTCCAAGCCTTGATGGACCAATTACAAGCCCTCTCAAGACAGACACACCAACTTCAAGAACAAGTCCTTCACCAGCAGCACCAGCTTCAACAACAACTTCACCAACAAGAACATCAAGCTCTTCCCCTGCCTCAAGCCAACCAAGCAAGAGAGCCCAAGGTTCCCAGCCCTGACAAGTTCACTGGGCTGGCCAAAGACCTTAGGAACTTCATGGCCACTGTGGAGAATGTCATCCTTCTCCAACCTTCAAGATTTCCCAGTGAGCAAGTCAAGGTTCTTTTCACAAGCACCCTCCTGTCTGGTCAAGCTCAATCATGGTACAGATCTCTCCCAAGCACACCCACCACCCTGCAAGAGCTCTGGGAGGGGCTGGAAGCTACCTTTGGTGACCCCTACGCATCTTGGACAGCAAGATCCAAGCTCAAGCATATCAAGCAAGGAAAGCAATCTTGTGTGGCCTACACCAACCAATTCAAGCAACTAGCCAGAGACTCTGGATACAATGATGCAGCTCTGATGGAGCTGTACCATGATGGTCTCCATGAGTCTATCCAAGACATGCTCTCCCAGTCTCTGCACATCCCTGAGACCTTGGAAGAGTACATTCTCCTTGCCATCAAGATTGACAACAGACTCTACTCCAAGAGGCTGAAGCAAAGACAAGTAGGAACTACATCAAGACCTACCCCAGTCCCTCAAGCTCTTACAGTTCCTGAACCCATGCAAGTGGATGCAGTTGAGACACTTCCTAAGGGTCCTCTGAGCCAAGAGGAGAAAACAAGGAGGGCCCAGCAGGGACTGTGTTTCTACTGTGGCTCCAAGGAGCATGCTGTCAAGGACTGCCCAAGGAAGAAGCACCCAAACTCCCAGGTCCAGGCTCACTGAGGGGCAATTCCCTGGACCCTCCTCCAAGCTGCCCCTGTTTCATCACCACCACCAGCACCACAAACACCTCAGATTCCAAGCCCCACCAACTCACCATGGATGTCAAGATTCAACTCTCACCCAAGTCAACCATCACAACCAAGGCCCTTATAGACTCTGGATCATCCTGCAACATCATTGATGCCACCCTTGCCAAGTCTTGTGCCATTCCTACGATCAAGAAATCCACACCCCTCAAGGTCCACTTTGCCAATCATGCTCTGTTCAAGGAAATCAGCCATGAAACCAAGCTAAACCTCCACATCCAAGACTTTCCACCATCCATGGTCAATCTGGAAGTATTGGATCTTGGCTCACCCACATTCTCTGTCATCCTGGGATTACCATGGCTGCAAGCCCAGAACCCTGCCATTGATTGGGTCACTGGTCAAGTCCAACCTCCACCAATCGGAACAGTCACCCAAAACTCAAGTCAAGCCCCCAAGTCTCATGCTCTCAAGCCCTTGATTCAAGATTCACAGCCAGCCAAGACTCAAGTTCCACAGTTCACAGTTCACAGTCAAGATTCAAGTAGAGCTCATAGAGCTCACAGTCATGGCCATGACTCTTGTTCACAGAACCCACAGTCAAAGATTCAAGTACCACAGTTCACAGTCCACATTCAAGATTCAAGTTCCACAGCTCACAGTCTTTGCCAAGAACAGAACTCTCAGTCAAAGATTCAAGAATCACAGTTCCCAGTCAAGAATTCAAGCCCCACTGCTGAGGAGCACGACAACCTGGACCCATCAGACCTTTTGCTGGCATCCAAGCTACCAAAAGAATATCTCCCTTATGCTGATGTGTTTTCCAAGACCAAGGCAGACCTGCTACCAGCTCAGAGGCCTTATGACTGTGAAATCCCACTCAAGGATGAAACTTGCAGCCCACCTTTCAAGCCACTGTACCACCTCTCTCCACCAGAAGCCAAGGCCCTCCAAGAATACATTGAAGAAATGCTGAACAAGGGATTCATCCAACCTTCCAAGTCACCAGCTGGAGCTCCCATCTTTTTTGTCAAGAAGAAGGATGGGGGGCTGAGACCCTGCGTGGACTACAGAGATCTCAATGAGATGACAGTCAAGAACCGCTATCCACTGCCTCTCATCTCTGAATTACTGGACAAACTGAGCCATGCAAGGATATTTTCCAAGATTGACCTCAGAGGTGCCTACAATTTGGTCAGAATTAAGCCCCAGGATCAATGGAAGACTGCCTTCAGATGCAAATACGGTCACTTTGAGTACTTGGTTATGCCCTTTGGACTTACCAATGCTCCAGCTATTTTCCAAGGCATGATGAATGACATCTTCAGGGATATTCTGGACCTTTTTGTCATTGTCTACCTGGATGATATCCTGGTATTTTCATCTGACACTGCAAGCCATATGGGACATGTCAAGACTGTCTTGGAGAGACTCAGACAGCATCACCTCTATGCAAAGCTGGAGAAGTGTGAATTCCACAAGACCTCCATTGAGTTTTTGGGGTTCATTGTGTCTGACAAAGGGATCTCCATGGCACCAGACAAGATCCAAACTATTCTTGAATGGAAGGCTCCAAATTCCATCAAGGATGTTCAAAGCTTCCTTGGATTTTGCAACTTCTACAGAACCTTCATTGCCAACTATTCTGCCATAGCCAAGCCTCTCACTGATCTCACCAAGAAGACCACCAAGTTTGAATGGACCCCAGCAGCAGAGCAAGCCTGGCTAGCTCTTAAGACAGCAACCACAAGTGCACCACTCCTTAAGCATGTGGATCCCTTGCTTCCCTTCACCTTGGAAACTGATGCCTCAGACTATGCCCTTGGCGCTGTTCTGTCCCAGCCAAGCTCTCAGGACCCCTCTGCTCCTCTGCACCCAGTGGCATATTACTCCAGGAAGCTGAACAGTGCTGAGTGTAACTACACAGTCCATGACAAGGAGTTGCTTGCAATTGTGGAAGCATTCAAATTCTGGAGACACTACTTGGCTGGTTCTAAAGGCATCTCTGTCTATTCTGATCACAAGAACCTCACCTTCTTCAGGGCAAGGAGGTTGCTCAAGCAGAGGCATGCCAGGTGGGCTGAACTGCTCTCTGAGTATGACTTTAAGCTGTGCTATTCTCCTGGTCACCTTAACACTGTGGCTGATGCCCTGTCAAGAAGAACAGACCTTGCACCTGAAGGGGGAGATGGTTTCACCCCACCATCCAAGACACACCTTTCATTGCTTCCTGACAGTGTGTGGGCCCATGCTATTTCCAAGGACCCCAAGCCTCACAAGATTCAAATCAGCCAAGAAGAGGAAAAACTTGAGATACTCAAGACAAGGCATGATGCAGCAACAGCTGGACACCCAGGAGAGCACAAGACATATGAGCTTGTTTCCAGAGACTTCTACTGGCCAGGCATGAGGAAGTACATCAAGAACTATGTCAGCAGCTGTGAAACCTGTCAAAGAAACAAATCCAGCAGACACAAGCCCTATGGACTTCTGGAGCCCCTCCCAATTGCCATCAGCCCTTGGTCATCAATATCCATGGACTTCATTGTGAAACTGCCCCCATCCCATGGATTTGACTCTATCCTTGTTGTCATCTGCAGAAGGACAAAGTTGGCCCATTTCATCCCCTGCACTGAGAATATAGATGCACAAGGAACAGCAGACCTGTTTTTGCAGCACATATTCAGGCTCCATGGGCTGCCTCAGTCAATCATCAGTGACAGAGGACCTCAGTTCAGATCTCAATTTTGGAAAGCACTCACAGCAGCCCTTGGAATCAAGTCTCAACTGTCAACTGCTTATCACCCTCAGACTGATGGACAAACAGAAAGAACAAACCAGACTCTGGAGCAGTATTTGAGGTGCTATGTCAGCTATCAACAGGATGATTGGCCCACCCTCCTTCCGCTGGCAGAATTTGCTCTCAACAATTCTCTCCACTCAAGCACCCAGCTATCTCCTTTCTTTGCAACCTATGGCTTCAATCCAAGAGGAGATCTTCTGGGACAAGAGACCCTATCCAATGTCCAGGCTCCTGCTGCGGCTTCACACTTACATAAGCTTAAGATCATCAACTCCTTCCTGGACTCCACCCTGAAGCAAGCCCAAGAAGATGCCTCAAGATTTGCCAACACTCACAGAATGGACCATGACCTTGCTGTGGGTCAGCAAGTTTGGCTTCTGAGGAAGAACTTGCAGACCAAAAGACCAAGTCCCAAGCTAGACAACCTCAAGTTGGGTCCTTTCAAGATCTTGGAGCAAATCAATCCAGTCACCTTCAAGCTGGATCTCCCTGCATCCATGAAGATCCACCCAGTTTTCCATGTCAGCCTTTTAGAGAAGTTTGTGGCCAATTCCATTCCAGGCAGAGTTGTTCCTCCTCCTCCTCCAGTTGAGGTAGAAGGTGAAGAGGAATTTGAGGTTGAACAAATCTTGGATGCCAAGTGGTTTGGAAGAACACTCAAGTTCCTTGTTAAGTGGAAAGGTTACTCAGATGCTGACAACACCTGGGAGCCTGAGTCAAACCTCACTCACTGCCAAGACCTTCTGCTCGAGTTCAAGACCAGGTACCCCACCAAGTTGCAGAAGAGGCCTAAAAGGGGGAGATGATGTTATGAATCACCCTCTGGAAACCTCTGGAACCTTCTAGAACATTCCTTCATGGAACCTTGTGGAACCTTCTGGAACCTTCTTTGCTTTCCTGACTTGTCTTGTTGTCATTGGTATCATTGGTATCATTGCATTACTAATTGCTCTTTCTGGAACTTTCTTGGAGTCTTGACAAGGAACACTCTCAAAAGGTATAAAAGGGGGATGGGGGACCTGTCCCATCCCTCAAGTGAATTATTGTTTCCAATACAATCATCACTCCTCTCAGTTCCTTGTCTGCCTTGTCCTGTCCTGCCCTGTTCCTGACAGGTGAGGTGCATGTGTTCTAGAACTGCATGCGCTTCATAGCCAGGAATCGTATTTCACCTTTGCAGAGCAGACGATATTGTGTTGGAGAAGCAATCAGAATCTTCAAGTGCTTCTCACTGGGATCCTTGCTGAAGGCAAAAAGAAATGAACTGCAGGGGCAGGTCTGGTTGCTTGAGCGGTGCAAGGTAATTGATGCTGCCAGTGCTTCCTTCAGGAGTGCCCGCACCCCAGATTTCGTTGAACAATCATTGTCCCAACTTCCCCCGCAAAACCCCGTCTCAAACGTCGTCGCTGCACCACGAACCTACTGCAGTCCGCGATCGAATGGCACGCGCCGCTCAAGTGTGCAACATGATTGGTTGCAAAACGTGGCGTCGATGCTTCCTGGGGAGTTCGCACGGTGCCATCATGATGCCTGGCGCTGCATACCAGGCTGTGCTGCCAGTATTTGGTGGCCAGGAACTGGGTTGAGATATCGCTCTCAAATTGATCGAGAGGATCTTCTTTCTGAGCACCGCAACAAGCAAGTGGTTTTTGTCTCCGTGCCGTCCCCCCGCACGCCGTGGATCGCACACCCGCGCCTCCTCATGCCAGATCGCCAGGCCCTTCTACCCCCCCGGATTCCGCAGCACGCCGCAGAGACCGTCTGTCGCTTCGTCGACTCTCCTCATGATCGCTTTGTCGTCGCGACCCTCTTCGTCCTCCCCATGATCCAAGCTGCCGCCTACCGCACCCTCCACGACCGTTTCCAGAACGAGTTTGATCGCGCAGCCTCGATCGGTAGCATCCAGCTGCTCGACCGGCTCCTCGCTTACTGCAAGCTCATGAATCTCGAACCGCGCTTCTCGCTCAGCATTTACGGGGCCGTCGACAGCGCTGGTGCCAAAGGCCATGTTCAAGTTCTCCAGTGGTGGAAAGGTAGCGGCCTGCCGCCGCCGCTCCCTAATGGGTGCCCTTTAAGCGAGGCTTCCAAACACGGCCACGTGGCAGTGCTGCAGTGGTACAAGGACAGTGGATGGCCTCTGGATTACTCGTGGTTGGCAATGGACCAGGCAAGCGAGGCTGGCCATGTGCCAGTCCTGCAGTGGTGGAAAGACAGTGGACTACCCCTCAAGTTCGACCGCGCCATGAGACATGCAAGCTCCAACAATCACATCAATGTACTCCAGTGGTGGAAGGACAGTGGGCTGCGTATTCGTACTGAGATACACGATTTGGACAATGTCAGCTCAATTGAGGTGCTGGAGTGGTGGAGGAGAAGTGGGCTTGAGATCTTTTGTGGCGATTCGCTGATCCGTGCAAGTGAGAGTGGAAACTTGGAAGTTTTAGACTGGTGGAAGTCGAGCGGCCTGAAACTGACCCACATCAATGCTGCGGTATATTCGGCGTGTCGTGCAGGAAACCTTGGTAGTTTGCAGTGGTGGAAGGACAGTGGCTTGGATGTCGATGTGCGTCATGCATTGACGAATTGCTTTCGCATTCCTCCAGCTGTAGTTCAGTGGTGGGGCAAGAGCGGCTGGCCAGCCATCTCAGACGAGAGTCATTTGGTTGAAGCAAGCTCAGAAGGAAGAGTGGACATACTGCAGATCTGGAAAGCAAGCGGTGAAAACGTTGAGTATGGTGAAAAGCCACTGGACAGCGCTCTGCTCTCGGGGAACGTTGCGGCGCTGAGCTGGTGGAAAGAAAGCGGCTTGGAGCTCAAGTTTTCGAGCCCGGTGACCGAAAAACTGGGTGACGGGTCCATCGGGCAAGGGTGGTTGAAAGAAAATGGGCTGATATGACTGAGAAAAGACTGCTGCTTTGGACCGATAACAGTGTGCTGACAGGGGAATGCAATGAAAATTGAAGTGATACCTCATACATTTCGCAACACTTCAAAAACAATGATACTCGCTTCCCATTTACCATCAAGGCCAACCAATCTGCTGAGAACTAGTACTCAATGCGAAAGTCTTTGCTAATGTGATTGGAACGAACCCCGAATATCTTTATTTTCATCTTTACCAGTCAGAACACGGAAGGTAGGGGATGTGTAGAAGGCAGTGCTTCAGCGACACTCCACTCCCACACTCGGTGGCAATCTTCCATCTCCCTCCCTGCTCGCCGCACCAAACTGCTTCCCGTAATCGTCCAACACCTGTTCGACGACCTGCCCCGTCTCGTCATCCACCGCAGGCGCCTCCCCACCCAAACACCCAATTCCTATCCCATCCACCAGCCGCAGGTACTCTTCCATGGACAAGGAGGGCGGGTAAATCGACTTGGGTCGCGTGTGGCCCGCAGCAGCGGCGGTTGAGCCGCGCTTGCAGGAGCGATTTGATCGCGTTCCAGTCGCGCTCGCCGTTGGTTGCTGTGGCTTGGACGGCCTTCATGGTGAAGACGGGTCGCCTCTTGTAGCCTGGCTCGATCGCTTTGAGGCGTTCGTTGGGGCCTCCGACCCTGTGGGAACGCATACAGGGTAAATCGGAGACGGCGGAGCACGATCGATCGGAAAAGGGTTGAGACAAGGGAAAAACGACCCAGGAGTAAGCGGGCAATCTCACCAGATATGAGGCAGAACGCTTAACACGCTCTTCCTGTCAGCAGAGGGGCACAGAATGGGCCGTTTCTCCGATCGAGTTCTACGATTTTGAACAGCACTCGAAACGAGCTCATCGTCGGCACATGTCTCTAAATGGCGTTGCAGGATCGTTGCGGACAGGTTGCGGGTCGCCTCGGCTTGCGCGTGCTAAAGTCCTCCCGTTGTGCGAGGGACCGGTTCTGTATGTTTGGAGACAAGCTGGCCACCATTTCACAACGGTTGCGAAACACTTACAGTTCTCTCCTGCTTAAGTATCGAATTCGCTGGGATCGAATCTGCCTTGACATGTTGGCGTCGTGTTGGTTTTACCAGTGTCCTGTAAGCAGAATAGTTTTGCTAATCTTTTTCAGAGGCTTTGAGAGTATCGGCCAACGTTGGCAATGTCTTGGAAAGTTCGATTGTACTCCTCAACTCGACCCTGCGAAAGGGAGCGAGCTGTTATCTTCAACTCCGAATAAACGATATATGCAAATGACACTTACTTCCTTCAAATCATACGGACGACCAAAAGGAAAGCTATCTCCGATCCCCCGTCGACTCTCCGCCCTTTCAAGCACTCGCTTCTTAGCACCTTTGACTCGACGACCATCCCGACACGCTGTCCGTCGCCTCCCTCGACCGGTAGTCTTTGCTGCAGTGATTCGGACGACGAAGCCCAAGCGTCGATTTCTGGGCCGTGGCTGAGCTAGAGAGGACAGCATCGCAGTGTGCTCTTGGGGGTTGACTTTCGCGGCGATCGCGACGCGTCGGAGTTGCTGAAAGAGTCGTGGCGCAGAGGGGGGATTTTCCATGCTGCTGAAACGAGTGATTGTGATGAAGCTCGCTAAAAGATAAGATGACGCAATGATAATGTGGACTTACTATCCCATCGCGTTTAGTGCTGCGATGTGCTGGGCGAGCCTGGGATCGCGGCTGAGCGGTCTCAAGATATCCTCCGCTATCTCGTCACTTGATTCCTGGTCTGGCCTTTTTGAATGCTCACGAATTTCGATGAAGGAGATTCTAAAGTGTCACACGATCAAGAAATATCTCAAAGTCGCCTTGTGTTTGGAGGCTGTGTGTGGGTGCTGAGACTTTGAGCAGAACAACTAAAACCGGCGATTCCTGGTTGAAATTAAAGAAGCGGCTCGCAAGGTGAGAAGGTGGGTGAAAGTCGAAGGTAACTGAAGTGTTTTTGGCAGGGACGGAAAAAACAGCCTTTCGACAGCGATATGTTGGCAAATTGGGATGCTGGACCCCTCGAGGCCGATTCCGTCCGCCGCCTCCAACACTCTTTGACCCCGTCGAGGGCATGTCGCCATCCTCCAGAGGCGGGAACCTGAATTGCGGGTCGAATATGCGATTAGGCACTTGGTAAGTGAGAATGGTGAATCACAGATTTTCAGCGTACCGACCATTGCGAATTCTTCAGTCGCGCGCTTTCTTATGGGCTCAACGGCGCTGTCGGATCAAACACCTCCGCCATCCAAAAACCCTGCTAACCTTTCGCACGCCTCCGCCATCCAAAAACCCTGCTAACCTCTCGCGTCGCTGGCCGACTTGCTGGCGACATGTCGATTCTGGGAGGGTGGCCGGTGAGTCAATCGGCGAGACACCCACAAACTCAGCCACAGATCGCAGACCGCAGATCGCCGAAACAAGACGCTTCACCATCTGTCTGCCCAACCCCCCTTCCCAGATGCTTCCCTCCCACATTGCAACATCCATCAGCCACTACCTCGATGCGCGGGATCAGTACCGCCTCGCGAAGCTCTTCTGCCTCGAGTCCGTCCAAGTCCACTCCTTTCGTCGAATCTGTTGGAGGGGGTTCGTCGCTGCGAGCGGGCGCGGCGACCTGGAGCTTCTCGATTGGCTGGAGCGCACTTGGGAGTTGTACCCGCCCGATCGACTGCACTGGATCTACAAGGAAGTTCCCCGTGCCATTGAGCGCGCTTCTGAAAAAGGCCACGTGCGAGTGCTGGAGTGGTGGAAGAAAAAGGCGTCGATCCACGATTGGAAGGGCGCGACCGAGAAATACGGAGATTCCCTCACCGCCGCCAGCGCCAACGGTCACGTTGCTGTCCTTCAGTGGTGGAAAGATAGCGGATTCGATTTTAGGTGCAGATTTCACTCGATGGATATGGCAAGCGCGGGAGGCCACGTTCCCGTCTTACAGTGGTGGAAAGACAGTGGGTACGAACTCGATTACCGCTACTGCATGGACAAAGCCAGTGCAAATGGACATATTTCGGTGCTGCAGTGGTGGAAAGAAAGCGGCCTCCCCCTTAAATACACCTACGTCGCTCTCAACTCAGCCAGCGGGAACGAACGCATGGAAGTCCTGCAGTGGTGGCTGGATAGCCGGCTGGAGCTGAAGTTTTCGCCGCCAGCAATGTACCGGGCCAGCAGGCACGTCTTGGACTTGTTCAAGCAAAACAACATCCATATGATTTGCTACGATCGCTGCTTAGTACGTGCAAGTGCCGTTGGCGACGTCGAGACTCTGCAGTACTGGCGAAACAGCGTTCAACGGCTGGAATACTCTGAAAAACCCATGGATGCAGCGATTCGTTCGGGAAATGTCGCTGCACTGCAGTGGTGGAAAGACTCCGGCCTGGAGCTCAAGTACACGAAGAGATTCGTGGACGCTCTTGGAAGTCGATCCAAGGCGCGAAGGTGGTTTAAGGAAAATGGACTCCTGGAGGAGAGATGAAGCATCTTTTTGCGGCGCGCTGATGTGCCAGTCTCAATGCAATTAAAGAAGAAACCGCCATTTTTTCCTAGAAAAGAGATTGGATATTGGAGGAGACAGATTGTGTTTCAAGAGCTCGAGGGTAGCACTGCAGGACAGAAGGGTGACCGTGTAGTCTGGAAGTCAAGCTCTCAAAGAAGCTCCCTTGATTTCGCATTGGAAGGAGGAAATCAGTCAACCATCGGTTTATTCTATCTCTCTGCCTCCAGTCGATGCTTTGCCTCTGTCCACCATCTCGCTGCGAATGGAACATCCCCCGCCAAGTGCATAACCTCGAACGGAATACTATGACGAAAAGCCATTTCAACAATTTCGCAATATTCTGCGGTAACAATTGTTTCTTTCTATCATCTTGTGGGATGCCGCCATTCACGAGCTCTCCACCATTCCAAGCCATTCAGAAGTCCCTCGGGTTCCTGACCCAATATGCTCAAGGTTGTCCCAACCGTGAGCAAATCAAGCTGAGGCCAATTCACGACTTTAGGGACTCCGCCCCGGTCTCCATCAGAACGATCCTGCATCTCGGCGAGCCACTCCATCGTGTCACCGTTGGATGCATTATTTACGATGAATGCTTCCACGTCCTCGTCACCATCGTATGTCAGCTCGAAATCATTGAGTCTCCACCAGATGCAGACCTCCCTCGAAAATGTGACAGCAGTAACTGTAGTTATGAGGGGGCGAATGTAACCACTTCTTGCAAACCATTTAAGGAGCTCCAAATTTCCTGGAAGTGGCGTTGCAGCGTAGATGAGGTCTGCAGCCTCTGGGTCTGGAGGGGGAAACCGATCGCTTCACCACCGGAAAAACGCAACATCGCCATTATTCGCAGCCATCTGAAAAACGACTTCACTCCAGTCGATAGTACATCCTGAGTTCCACCAGAAGTCCAGAACGTCGACGCAGCCTCTAGCTACTGCCCCACGAATGCTAAAATCTGCTCGGACTCTGAAGATTGTTTGGGTAGGTTTTCTTCCACCACCTCAGGGCTGAGCATCGCCCGAGCACAGTAGCTTTCTCAAACGACTCGGTGATACTAGCGAAATTGAATCCAGCCTCTGATCCAATCAAGCACAACTACTTGACCACGGCAAATGGCGGACTTGGCGACAGAGGCAAAGTTGAATACTACCTGATCCACACTCTTCCCACTTCGTCGAGCTCGCGCAGCCCTCTGCCTCGTCCGCAGATGCACTAGCTGCAAAGCTTCGTCGTTAAAGTCCAGCGTCAGGAGCTGGCGTCTCGGAAGTAACCCCTTCTTTACCATCCAGCGCAACGTGCCAATCTGATTTGCTGACGCTACGACATTGAGGTCAAAATCCTCCTCTAAGCCTGGTGAATTCCTTCCCCAGCGGCGCCGGCTCCACTTTAGGACGTTAATGCGACCTCTGATGACGGCTGGCTCAAGGATGCTGAACGAGAAGGCATTGTCGTTCGTCAAAAAGAAAAGATCGCCGGCACGCGGCCAGCGGGTCCAACCACCAATCGAGGACCAGTGCTGTGGCCGTCTTTGAAAGACGCCGCGACCGGCCCACTCCAAATAATTGTCGAATGCTGACAAGTCTGATCGCAAAAGACAAATCAAGAAAGAAACAAAGAGAATGGGTCCCCAACGGCGAAAGCGGATGCACCACAGGTGAGTGGGTTAAGTGACATCGCCACGGCGATCTTTCAAGCATCCGATGCAGCCCCCCACCCTTACGATCTGCAAAACTTTGACCTCCCCACTTCCCCCCTCTCCAGCATTCGAGATGTCAGTCGTGCTGCGAGAACACGGGCACGCACAAAGGACCTTGACCAGATCCACGACGATCTCAAAGCGCCGGAAAAGCTTCTCTCTCAGCCCGAGGACGCGGATCTCCCTGGGCTCGGTCAGCACTACTGCCTCCAGGTGAGCGAGATTCCTGCTTGAGGCGCAAATCGATTGCAGACACCGTCGTTATTCAGTTTTGCTAACGACTACGAACTGTCAGTGCGCACGGTATTTCACCACCGCGGCAGCGCTCGACGCCCACTTGCAAACGAAGCTGCACAAGAAACGGTGATTCGAACTCGCAACACTCGCTTGCCGCCTTAACATCTCATTCATTCTCTCCGTTCAACTCAACAGCCTAAAACGACTGAAAGAAGAGCCGTACACGCAGAAGGAGGCAGAAGCCGCTGCCGGGCTTGGCACCGACAACAACCGGCGGCCGGCTGTTGAGGTTGGATTGTCTGATGTTGCGATGCGAACGTAGAGCGGCCCCGACTAGTCAGATCGCTAGCCCACTCCTGTAGATTTGAAGGTTTTTGATTAAGTAAATCATTGATTATGCACCGCATTTCGTTTCATGTGGGGAGCTCGAAGTGAACTGGACGGAGTACTCGTTCCGCCCTCGCCGAACTGGTGTCCGAATCTGGCGTCGCAGTCGCCGGTCGCACAGGACCACCCTGGCTGCGAGAGCTGCCGAGGGCTCCGCGACGTCTCCGTTCCTTCGAAGTCGTGTTTGTTGCCAACCGCGAGCTGGACTTGAGGCCCAAGCCGACATTCCCTACTCCCACCTCGAGACATATGATTCGCACGAAGAACTTTCGATGGAAAAGTCAGTGCAGTGCTCGAGACTAAAGTGGAGGGAAACAGTTGCTGGAACCGCATACTAAATCTTTGTTTCATTTTTGTTCGCAAAAAGCCCCTTGTCCACCTGTCTTGAGCCCACTGCAAAAGAATCACCTCCTCCCACCCGCTTTCCCACGGCCGCCTGCGCTGGGGCGACTGGCGCTGGGGCGACTGGTGGTACCGGCCTGGAAAGAGAGAGGCGACGAGAACGCTTTGCCGACCGCGCTCCACCCTGAGCTCTTCCCGCTCGACTTGGAACCGCTTGAGCCGGCGCCTACGCCGCCGCCTGCTGGTTTGGCTCCTTGCGGCTTCTTGTCCGGCAAGGCCGCGTGCTCGGGGATGCTCGCCAGCTTCGCCTTTGGTTGCGGTCTCGGCTGTGACTTGGCTGCGGGCCGCTCTTGGTTGACGGGACCGCCAAACTTGGGTTCGACGGGAGTGCGGCTGACGGAATACCCCCGAGAGAAGGGGCGGCGCGAGAAGGGAGAAGGTGAAGGAAGGGTTGGAGGTTGGTCGTAGGGGAGTGTTGCGTATGGTTACCCTCCTGGATTTTTTTTTCTTTTTCTTTTTTTTTTATTTGAAATGAGGCAGAGGACGCCTGTGGGAGAGTAGGCGACCGCCAAGACGAACGCGACGGCGACGGCGAGGACGAGGAGGGCGAAGGTGCTGCGCATGTTCCGTTGTGAGAGAGAACAAACTTTTCTGTGCGTGCGGTCAATTCCACTTCGGGTTTGGTTGTGAAAAAACAAGACAGGCGGAAGCGTTGCGGACGTGGATGCGGGTTTGCGAATTGGGGCTGAGAGGCAGAGCATAACGAGCATAAGTGGCGGATGAGAGTGGATCGTTGACTGAATTGGCTCAGCCCGAGGCGGCGGCTGTTTAGTAGTGCCGGGAACTAATTCGGCAAGACACACAAACAAACACACACACACACACACACACACACACACACACAGAGACACACACACACACACACAACACACGCAACACAAACACAAACACAAACACAAATACAAACACCAGCAAAGAACATTTCCAGCTCGAATTCTGCCTGCCTGCCTTGGAGCTGGCTGCCCAGGTCGTAAACAGCACCTGAACCCGAACGGCACGAACCATGGGCTCAACTTATATTTTACGTGTTTCATTGTCCCTGTCCTGTCCTACACCAGATTCCGGCGCCTTCATCAGATAGCACCGCATCTCTCGTCGCACATCCGCCCCTTCACCACCGGCTTTCGCCCACGCGTCCTCCACCACAACAAAGAAATCAAAGTCTTCTCTTCCGCACGGCAACGGCGCCGAGTGCACGCGTCGCCGCACCGCGTCCACGAGCGCCACAGATCGCAGCTGGTGGAACGCGTTGTCCACAGGACGCCTGTGCGTCGACGCCGTCGACGGCGTCCGCCACCTGGACCAACAAAACAGCCGCGTCGCGTCCATCTGCATCGGCGACACCGACGCAATGTTGATGTCGCGTCCAAAGTCCAAAGTCATCCGCTGCGGCTGCGGTGGACCCTCCTTCTCGGCACTGGCGAGGTCGTCCCAATTGTACAGATCGACGGAGAACGGAGCGTTTATTCCCTTTTCGAGCAGCGCAATGCTTTGCGACGGCATGTGCACGATGCGGTCGATGGGAGACCGGGGCGTGATGACTGCATTGCAGAGCTGAAGAGTGCTGGCCGACGCTATTGGCTGCACGTCAAGGTCGTCACCAGCCTCGTTCGCCGCAAACACCACGGCCGCGTCGCTTTCTCCCCAGCCGTTCCTGGCCACGATGCATCCTGTTGCTGCTTTGGTGTCAAAGTAAATATACTTGAACCTTGTGCTTCCTTCCCACAGCACTTGCAGCGCCCTTTCAGCACGGAGCGAAAACGGCTCCCTCCCAGTCGGCGAAGCGACACTGACGAGGTCCCTCCGTTGATCGTCCCACCGAAACAGTCGGCACGGTCCTAGTGAACCTGCAGGCACCTGCTCAAAGCTCGCAAGGAGGTCCGTGCCGTGCACCTGGCACAGGCGCGCCATAGTCGGATCGAGCCCGGCAGCCGCAGTGACAGGCTCCATCCGTCCTGTCCACATGTCGAAGAAAAACGTCCTGACGCGGCCGCCGTCAGCGCCAGGACGGAAGAGCATGCGCCCCACGCACCGCCGAAAGTAGCAGACCGTGGAGAGGGATCGGTCGTCTAGTATCTCCACATTCTCAACGTGCAGCACGCGGCGCGTGCAGACCCACCGCGGGGCCGCAGATCCGCGTCCGTCATCATCTTCGCTCTCGTCTTCCGTGGGGCGCGCTTCCTGCGGCGGCAACGCGGTCACACCAAACGGGACAAGGAGTAGCGGCTCGGGCGGCGCGAAAGGGCGAACGCCGCCGCCGGTGCTGGTTCCCGTCGCCGTAGGCGCCGTATATCGGCGGGCCAAATCGATCAGTTCGTGCGGGGCAAGATCGCGCAGAAACGATCGCGGTAGGTACGGGCGCTGAGACGAAAGCCGGGAGAACGCCCCGTGGATCCAGACGGCGGTCGCGGTGTGGCTGTCGAGGAGGAACGTGTGGCGAAGTCGGCGGCAGGAGCTTGCGGAGGCCCAGATGCTGCGACCGTCGAGGTACCCCCCAACCGCGCTGAGGACGAAGTCGGGCAGGCTGAGGAGGTGCCGATTGCTGCCACCGCTGCTGCTCATCGCTCGCTTGCACGTCTTGGAAAACTGCTCCACCGGGACTGCCAATCTTAGGGCCAAGCGTTAACTGTTCGGGTGCGAGCTGGGTGCGAGCTGGAATAACTTGGACTTCTGGCCTCTATTCGCAGCTCAAATGTTGCACTATGAAAATGCATGTGGGTTGCGGGCAAAGCATTCCATTTACTCTTGGCCGAGATTTGTTATTTCGCTCCAGCACGAGGATGGGCTGGCTCATTCCGATTAAAAGAGTGCGAAACAATCACAGCTTCCCAAGCGCTAGCACCATATGGGAGTTTGATGTGCTCCCAAACTCTCACGGGCGTAGCGCGCACGCGCCTCCCCACCTCCACCCCACCAAATTCGAGCTCCCGTAACGCTGAACCCCGCCGTGGTAACCTCCCTTTCGTTCAGCACCGCTCCTAAGGGCCGCGATCCGACAGACTCGCGCAAACTAGCTTTGCCGGGAAACGTGTCAGCTGACGATCTTGGGCCAGCACTACTGGCGTCGATGATGGGCGTAGAGGCGAAGAGGCAGTTTGCCGAGAGGCCGAAATACGCGAGCGGCGAAGGCCGAAGGAGGTGCAGCTGTGACACAACAGTGTGGGACATCATGAGAGTGGGGGTGGCGTTTCAGACAAGGAACAGTGCGATTGTGGCGCAAACGCAGATCAAATTCCAGCAATGTCTTGGCGGTCCGCACTCTCCACCGCAGCTGCGCCGGTCAACCTCTGGCGCTTCTCCCGGCAGCAGCGATCTCTCGCCGCAGCACCCTCTCGATCCGCGATATTTACCTTGCTGGTCGCCCTCCTCGTTGTTTTCGGACTGGCAGCTTCCCCGGCATTCGCTTACGAGGATGAGCTCTGGGAGCACTCTCCGTCCCACTGCGCGGGCATGTGGTCGCCGTCGTCGATCCCGGGCATGGCGGGCAAGAACAGCACGATCTCGGTCAAGTTCTCGGAGATGTCGTTTCCCGCCGCTTTTACCGTGTTGAGTGCGTTAGATCTTTGATCTTTGACGTTGTTGCGCCTATGTTGAGCATTTTCGGTCTCGTGCATGGTTTTGCAATGCCCACCCCGCCAACTCCCACATCCAGTCTACAACTACAAGGACCAAGAAAAGCTCATCAACAAGACTGTGGGGCGCGCTGTAACGGTAAGGAAGATCTTTCTATGAACATCGAGCGATGCTCTTCTCTTGATTAAAACGACCATGTCCATCCAGTGCGGGGAGCCCAAAACCGTCGAAACGGGCCAATGCCCGGCCTCCGCCCGCGGACAATTCATCGTCCAGGACACCACGACGCCCTTCGTCGCGCCGATCCTCAACGCCCTCGTCGAGTTCGACAAGGCGCCCGACGAGGGTGCAGACGGCCACAGCGCCTGGAGCGAGGTGTACGCCGTCGGCGTGACGGGGTTCTACTGCGTCCTGATCGAGCCGCTGGAGCTGGACGCGAACAAGACGGTCGTCGACGTCATCCCAGATACGATTTTCACGGCGACGGTGTGGTGGGATAATCCGTATGGCGAGCTGCCGGGGTCCGAGTACCCAAAACTTCCGGTGGGGGCCGAAGAGTATTATTCTTTTGAGGGAGCCAGGCTGACGAGTTGCACCAACGCAGTTTTTCGGGTTCCTCGCGCTTACGTACTTTGTCATTGGCTGCGTTTGGCTTTTCGGCGCGTGGAGATCGTGGAAGGACCTGCTAATGCTGCAGCACTTTGTTACGGCGGTCATCTTTTTCTTGGTCGTCGAAATGGCGTTCAACTACGTAAGATCCTTGACTGCGTTCGTTGAGCATCAGCTTGTTTTGATGACGTGGAAACAGGGCTTCTACGCGTACTACAACGAGCACGGCCGATCGAGTTTCTTCCTGCTCGTTATGGTTGTCGTCCTCAACGCCGGTCGTATCTCGATTTCCTTCTTTATGCTGCTGATTGTGGCGCTGGGATATGGCGTCGTTCGGTGAGTTTAGTGTCACCGACTGGGGGTTTTTTCGACAGCTCACGATTCATTTCACAGACCAACGCTCGGCTCTAACATGACGAAGTGCCTTATTTTAACGGGGATCCACTTTGTCTCTGGCGTTCTGTACGCGACTGGATCTCTCGTGATTACAGACGTCACAGCGAAACTAGCAGTTATTTTCGCCCTCCCTCTTTCCGCCACGATGACAGCCTTCTACTTCTTCACTCTTCAGGTTTGATTGATTCGCGTTCGTCCCATCATCCATACTCAGAATTTGTATTTCGGACTGCTAGGGCCTGGGATCGACGATGCGGACGCTCGAAGAGAGAAAGCAAACCGTCAAGCTGACAATGTACAAAAGTAAGACTTTGAGTTTGTCGCACCTGACACATTCAATGTGATTCTGACAATTCCGTCAAACCAAGATCTGCGAAACATTCTTGTTGCTTCTCTTGTGATCCTGCTTCTTTTCTTCGTAATCAACATCGTGAGTGTCTCGCCGAATCGGGTTTCTAGTTTTGTTTGTCCGATCTCTTACCTCTTGCAAAAAGACCCTTTTCGGCGAGCGGAAGGACCCGAGACTCGTTCCAGTTCTGTGGAAGATTAAGTGGTTCCTGCTCGATGGATGGTGAGTTTGGACTTGTGATTGCTTCATTCTGCCGTGACATTTCTCGATATTCTTTAATCCAACCGTGGATTGCGTTCTTGACAGGCTGAACACACTCTACTTCGCGGTGTTTGTGAGCATTGCATACTTGTGGAGACCGACGACAAACAATGAGCGATACGGCCTTGACGAGTTTAGTTTTCAATTTTTCATGCAGCAAGCATCTGGCATCCTCGAATAGGACCGTTGACACGCTCAATTGACTTTCTTGCAGGCTCGCGAGCGACGATTTCGACGACGGCGCGGCCGACGACCCCGAAAACGGTATCAAGCTGCAGAACGTGTCGCGTCCAGCCGTCGTCAGCGCCGCCGACGGGTTCGGCGGGGAGGACGACGAGAAGGAGGAGGACCTGTTCCGATGGGCGGAGGAGAACACGGGAGAAGGCGCTGGCGGCTCGTCCTCGGGCGGCGGCGGAGGCGCGGCGGCGGGATCGTCGAGGTGAGGTGTTTTGTTTATTTTTCGCGCGCGCGGGTATCGTTTTGTGGTGCGTCGATGAGTTCTGACTCGTATCTTCGTGGGGAACACCTCGTAGTGTGAGAATATGACTGGGCGTTTGAGGAGCATGAAGTTTCTCACACTACGAGGCGTTCCACACGGTGTCTTCTGGCTAGTTGCTGCGTAGCTCGTATGGGATCGCATCACATAACACGAAACTCACCAAAAGTCGCGTGTCGAAGTCGTTCTTTGCTCGAGTGTGGCCTTGGATGGAAAACACCCTGACCTTTGTTGGATCCGGTGCGTCGGAAGTGGCTTCCAGAACAGAACGGACGAGGATAGCAGACACAGACCGACGGCAGGCAGACCGACAGACCGACAGACCGACAGACCGACAGACCGACAGACAGACAGGCAGACACAGACACGTTGTCATTTTACCCCCACACACCACGTCAAGGGCGGAGTAGTAGTAGCAGTAGATATCAACAAGAACAATAACTGATCTCCTCACAATCCCCACATCCCACCGTGGCCGACGCTCTCCCCACCCTGCTACCCTCAAGAAGCATGCCGGGCGACGACGGAGATGGCTCTCCCTCCCAGCAGCAGCAACAGCAGCAGACAGAGTCCGGTCCGCCACCGCCCCCCCCGCTCTCCGCCGTGCCCCCCCACGTCACCCCCGCCGCCGCGAAGCGCATGAGCAACCTCACCATGGCCGGCCTGGGCGTGTCGCGCCTTCCGCCCCTTGCCTTATCCATCGACGAGTCCGCCTCGACAACGGGCGCCCACTCCTCCGGATCCAAATTCGTTCCCGCCCCCATCTCAATCCCACACGCCAGCTCCCGCGAAGACTCCGAGTCCTCCCTCGCGCTCTCCTCCACGGCAGACGCGCAGACCTCCCAAACCTCAACCTCCGAGCCGGGCTACCGCTCCTCAACGGGCACCGTCCTCGGCAGCACCAACAGCCCCAGCTCGCCCAACGTTGCCGTCTCGCCGTGGTCCGATCCTCCCGACTCCGCTTCGGTGCGATCCGCCGGCTCTCTGCAATCCGTCGACAGCGGATCGACGACGGAGCGCCCCGTCTCGATCCAAGGCGGCGCGCCCCCGCACGTCCCGCCGCACCTCAAAAAGGGCGGCCTGATGAAGCGCGTCCTGGTCGCCATGTCGTCGCGCACCTCATCGATCAGATCTTTGACGAACAACAACAACAACAACTCGTCCATAGGATCGCTGCGGCAGGGCGCCGGCGGATCCGTGTCGAGCAACAACAGCAACGAGAGCCTCAGCGACAAGGGCAGCAGCGACTCGCTGAGTTTGCCCGTCGGCAGGCTCGGCAAGGTGCACGAGGCGTTTATAAAGATCTTGCCGCGTGACGCAAAGTTTGTCGACTTAAAAGAGGAGCCGGAGGGCGAGGTGGAGCTAGAGGCTGACGCGGAGACGAAGCCCGCCGACGGGGTGATCGAGTCCCACCCGAAGGAGCTGTCCCTCGAGAAAAAGGCGTTGGGCGACTCGCTGTCGCAGCCGCTGTCGAGGATGGCGTTGAAAAAGATTCGAAAGATGGAGAGAGGTTTGCAGTGTGAAACTGTTTAGGTGTCTTATGACCTTATCTGACGGAATTCACTTCACAGTGGTCGCACGAATGAGATCGACAAAGAATGGGATCAAAGTGAGGGAGCGATCACACGCGATGAGGCCAATTATAGATGCTTTTAAAGGTGAGGTTTTGCGTTGCTGACACGCTCCCTCCCCACTCTCACACCGGCATGCAACCAATCAATTCGGCGAAAGGTTCTCAACTCATTGAATGGCTCATGGCCAACTGCGGCCTCTTTGAGAAGGAGGAAGCAATCCGTTTTGCCCAGCAGCTTCTCGACTATGGTTACATCATCTCCGCCGACTACTTTACCGAGTTCAACGAAAGCCAAATTCTCATCTTCCAATCCCAATACCTTTGGTGCTCGCACCCGTGGAACATTTCAAAGCGAGGTGCGTTGAGGATTTGCGATGCGTTCAAAGTTAATCACTTTCGCTTACCCGCGCCACACGACAGATTACCTGCTATACCTTGCCAAAAGATACGACAATTCGTACAACCCTCGCGCACCTTTGACCCCTCGCGAAGACATCCGGCGAAGGTCACTCGTGAAACACTACTTGAAGGAAATCGAGCTGTTTGAAGTCGGCATTCGGCGTCACGGCGAGTAAGTACTTCCGTCCATTTCCCTTTCGCCGCTTCCCTTCCCTGGAAAGACAGCACTCATTTTGAAACTGACTGAATTTCCAAGAATATTCGAGAGCCTCACCGAAAACGAGCAGCGGATTTTCTTGCTACAAGAGTGGGCGTTCTGGAACTATCAGCGACCGTTAGATGTTTGGGTAAGTCTTCAACTTGCAAGCGTGCCAACGTACCATCTAAACAAATCTTCAAAAGCGCGTGGACAAAGAGAAAGAGACAAGCGCTAATCAGGATCCTGAAGTCCGAGAGCAAGCCTTTGAGGTGAGAATTGTCGTGACGAATGCCAGCAAAGTCTCATAAAGCTTTGGTCCACAAGGCTGCACTTACCCCGGAAGGTCTTGTCACGCATCTCGAAAGAAGACTAGAATACACGAAAGCGAACCTCCTAATGAATCGAAGCAAACCTTCGGTTTCCAGCAAGGCACTTGTGGAACGATGTCAGTTGCACCAGCCACTTGATCCTCTCGTCACAAGATCATTCGCAGTTGTCAATCCATACGTTAGCGACGATGTGGCATACTGGACAGAGCCTAGGTAATACACCGTGCCCGTGCCTTCAATCCCGGTGGTGAAATTGAACTAGCCACCTCCCATCGGGAGGACCCAATTTCACTTTATAGGTCAGTCCCTTCCGCCCACCAGCTGCGGGTATGGTGCTACTCCTTCGCCGACCTCATCGCCGACCCGCTGGGCGTCGAAATCTTCACCGAGTTCCTCAAAACCGAGTTCTCGAACGAAAACCTCGACTTTTACCTCGCCGTGTGCAAACTGGACTCGATCGGGTCGTACACGGAGTTTGTCGCCGCCGCGATCGCCATCTTTGATGAGTTTGTCGCCGTCGGCGCGTCGAGGGAGCTCAACATCACGTCCGGGCTCCGCAAGCAGCTGACGGCAGTTTTTGGAGCGCTCAAGGAAAAGCTCGGAATCAAGACCGCCGCGCTGGCCCCGCCGCCAAGTCCCACGGACCCCACCAAGCCGGACTCGGCAAGTGTGTTCTCAGGGTCGACCGTCTACGTCGGAGCAGCCTCTTCGTCCACCGCCGCCAGTCCAACCAGCGCCACGTCCGCGGCCACTACCGACAGCAGCAGCAGCAGCCCCCCCGACACAGCGCAACCTCCCACCTCCCCGACCCGCACCACCTTCGACTTTGACCTCGCCCTGATCCGTGCAGACGCGAAGTGGCGTCTTCCCCCGGGCGTGTTCGCGCACGCACAGGACCACATTTACCAGCTGATGGCCAAGGACTCGTACAACCGGTTTTTGCAGTCGGAGATCTTGGCGGTTCATTTGGTGCGGGAGGGGGTAAGGGAGATGGAGGGGGATTTTGGGTCGATCGTGCTGGCGGGGTCAGGGAAGCTGCGGCGTGGGTCGTAGGGAAAAAAAAAAAAAATGAGGGTTATGACGGGCAGCACAGAGTGGGGGAACCGGCGGGGGAAAAGTGGTCTCGGGTGAGAGTTTTGAGGCGATAGATTGCGATTTCGGACAGTTTGGTTGATTTGGTCGATTTTTCCTCATTCGCATTGGCGTAAAACAATGATACCGGATGCGCTTTGTTTGGGGGAAAAAAAGAAAAATCTTGATAGGCAGAATGGTATGAGCAGAGCAGTCAACAGCTGGGTCGAAAATCGATAGCCCAATTCCAACACGGCCGAAGTTACCTCACCAGCACAAGATGCACCTTCTCCAGGCGGACGGGCGGCAAGATACCCAAGTTTGTTTTCCACTCCTATGTTCGAGTACTGTCCTGCGCCGACCATTTCTCACATCACGAGTGCAATTAAGGCACGGAAGGCTCGTCGTCACCATCCGCCCGCGTGACACTGGCAAACATCATCCTGTCGTCTGCCCGCCCAGCTGGGCGTCGGGTTGGGTGGAGTGTTTGCCCAGTCCATTCTTGTCTGCTGCTGCTCTTGCTGAATTTACCTTCCGTTTTTGGCCAACCGCAACCGAAAAAGGAAACTGCAGCGCATCGTTCCGCGACTGGGCAATCTCTCCCACGCCCAGTATTCATGCAGATACATAAAATAAAAAGAAGAAAGGACACTCGCAACATGAAAACAAAAAGAAAAAGAAGGAAAGTCAAGCCAAGTCAAATCGAAGAACATGGGCGTGCTATCAAAGGCCCACGTCTCCCTCGTCTTCGACGCCGACGCCTGGGCCGACGACGTGGCCTCGGCGACTCTGTCGTCGTCCTCACCGTCGTCGTCGTCGTCGTCGTCCAAGGCCGCCTCCACTGAATCCCCGACGACGCCAACGGCGGCCGCTGCCTCCAACCCCACCGGCGCTACCTCCTCGTTCCGCGCCCCGCACCTCTACCCGGTCTTTGAGTTCCTCGAGTCCCGCCAGCGCCCGCCCGCGCTGGGCGGCGGCCTCGAGGTGCAGCGTGCGTACCAAGAGTGGAAGGCCGCTGGCGGGACAGGCCCTGATGCATCTGGTGTGGGGCACGTGCGCGGGCGGGTGGTGCTGGACGTGGAGGCTGGGTCGGTGGGGAGGGCGACTGTTCGGGTCGAGAGCGTGGTGGTGCGGTTTGTGCGGCGGGACCCAATGGCGATGGGCGCGCGCGAGGTATTGTACGAGGAGACGCTGTGGGCCGCTAAGGACCGCGGCGAAGAAGAGTTTGCGGGGAGGTAAGCGAGCATGGTGTGTGGGTGTAGAAGCTCGTCTGACCTTACCTCCATTTCATTTCACAACCACCCTCCATCGCACCTTTCAACAAAAGCACCTCATTCCCCTTTTCGCTTCCCATCCTCCCCAGCCTCAGCCCCACATTTACCGAGGTGCCAAAAGCGACGACGACGGCTGGGTTGGGGACCGGGCACGCTCGCGGCGCGCTGTACAGCGTGATCGCGATCGTCAATCGTCCGCTCGTTCACGAGATTGAGACGGCGGCCGTCGTCTTTTTGCGGCACGCGGCGCCCCGCCAGGCGATTGATCGGACGCCGTTTGCCGTGCATAGGGGAACTATTGCTGGGGGTATGTGTGTGCGTGAAGCTGCGTGGGTGAATGGGTGGGTGGGGTTGGGTGGCTGAGCTCTGCGTTCTATCTCCCACCGCCATTGCTATTTGTGCTCACCCCCCGCCCCACCTCCCACCAGGCATGGTCGCTTATAAAATCACCGCCCCGCGCGTGGTCGCGGCGTCCGCAACCGCAACATTCCCAGTGGTCGTGCGGCTCTTTACGGCGGCTGCGCGGGGATCTTCGCCGTGGACGGCGACGGGCAAGACGTCCGAGTGGTTCGGGGCAACCCCGGCGTGGGCGCGGTACTTGGCGGGGAAGGCGGAGGCGCGGAAGGACCTGGCCTGGCTGACCACGGACTTGAGCCCGTCCAAGCGCGGGCCGGTGCGCGAGTGCGTTATTGACGGCGGCGGCCGACGCGGCGGTCGCGGCGCGGAGGCGGTGGTGATTGTGATGCGTGACGGTGGGGTGCGGACGGATGAGGCAAACGGGGAAGTTCACCGATACGACCAATCCCGTCAACAGTCGTCCGACGGACTGGAAGACATACCGGTAGAATCCGACGACGAGCCGCCATTGTACTCCTCTGTCGCATTCGGCGATGCCAAGGAACGCGGCGGCGGCGGTTTCGGTGACGAGGAGGATAACGACGCCGGGACGCTATTTGAGGGACCGGCAGTGTTGGCGCGGGGCGGCGGCGGTCACGGCGACGGTCGTAGTACTTCTGGCGGCGACGCCGACGGGGACGCGGCGTGGGCCGCGTCTGTGCTAGGTGTGGGCGGCGGGACTACTGCGGCAACGGCAGTTTTAAGCGGGGAAGCGACACTGCATCTGGGCACGGCAGGGTTACGTGGCGACTGGTGCGACGGCGAGTTTTACCTGGCGCATTACGCCGACATTACACTGGCGCCTGCTGCTGCGGAAGCGGCGGCTGGCGGCCGACGGCGATGGCTGGTGCCTAAAAGCGAGCATGGCGAGACGGTTCATGTTCCCTTTCGCGTGGTGTACGCAGCCGATGGCGACCACGCAGCTGGGTGGGTGCTACCGGACGAGTGGGATGAGTGGCCGTGGCGCCGAATTGAAGCAATGGAGGGCTACAAACCACTTTGGAGGAAATAGGCATGCGTGCGCTCTTCAATGTCGGAATTCCGCTCCGCTGTCGGTGCTGCCTGGAAGCAGGCAGCAAAATGGGTGCTTGGCCTTGGGGCGGGTGAGGGGCAGCACTGGGAAAACGTGATCTCGAAGTGAGAGTTTGAGACAACCGAGTTTTGCTTTTTACTTGCGTGGTGACACGTAATGATTGCGGCCCGATGCACTTTATTCGCCAGAAGAAAAAAAAATGATCATGAGCAGACCCTTGACAGCTGAGCCGAAACCGATAATTTTCTGCATGCGTGGGGTTACCCTTGAACCGAATAGAAAGTTGCCCCATTCTCCATTCGGACTGCCCAAATCCCAACAAAGACGTCGGGTTTTCTTCCGGTCTTCAGTTTTTAGTCCTGCTCGAATCACGGGCGCACCCGCCGCCCCGCGTGACGCTTGGCCATGACGCAAGCAACCCGTGACATCCGTCCGCCTGGGCTTTGGGTTTGCCCAGTGTGCCGGGTGTCTTTCTCGCCTGCTGAATTCACCTTCCGTTTTTGGGCGGCAGACACAACGGAAAAGGAAAAAAGAAACTGCCGCAACCGCCCAGTATTCATGCAGACATATTTAAAATAGACCGGCGACACGAAAAAAAAAAAAAAAAAGAAAAAGAAAAAGAAACTCCAAAGAAAAAAACCCATTCAAATCAAATCAATCACAAATCGAATCGAATATGGGCGTTCTATCAAAGACCCGTGTATCCCTCGTCTTCGACGCCGACGCCTGGGTCGATGACATGGTCTCGCCGGCTCCGTCATCGTCGCTGTCATCGTCGTCGTCGTCGTCGCCTTCCAAAATCGCCTCTGCTGCAACCCCGACCACGCCGATGACCTCCACCCCCGCTGGCGCCTCCTCGACTTCTCGCTCTCCGCACCTGTACCCCGTCTTTGAGTTCCCCGAGTCCCGCCAACGCCCGCCTGCCCTGGGCGGCGGCCTCGAGGTGCGGCGTGCCTACGAAGAGTGGAAGGCTGCTAGCGGGGGCCCTGACGCCTTTGGCGTCGGGCGCGTGCGGGGACGGGTGGTGCTGGACGTGGAGGCTGGGTCGGTGGGGAGGGCGACTGTCCGGGTCGAGAGCGTGGTGGTGCGGCTTGTGCGGCGGGACCCAATGGAGGTGGGCGTGCGGGAGGTATTGTACGAGGAGACGCTGTGGGCCGCCAAGGACCGCGGCGAAGAGGAGTTTGCGGGGAGGTAAGCGAGCATGATGTGTGTGGGGGTAGAAGTTAGACTAACCTTAAGTCCATTTCATTTCACAACCACCCTCTATCACACCTTTCAACAAAAGCACCTCGTTCCCCTTTTCGCTTCCCATCCTCCCCAGCCTCAGCCCCACATTCACCGAGGTGCCGAAAGCGACGACGGCGGCTGCGTTGGGGACCGGGCACGCTCGCGGCGCATTGTACAGCGTGATCGCGATCGTCAATCGTCCGCTCGTTCGCGAGATTGACACGGCGGCCATCGTCTTCTTGCGGCACGCGGCTCCTCGCAACGCGATTGATCGGACGCCATTCGCCGTGCATAGGGGCACCATCGCTGGAGGTAGTATTGGCGGATGGAGTGTGTGTGTTTGTTTGCGTGTCCGTGTGTAAGTACTAATGAACCGCGCCCATCAGGCGCGATCGCATACACAATCGCCATCCCGCGAGTGGTCGCGGCGTCCGCAACCTCGACGTTCCTGGTCGTCGTACGACTCTTTGCGACCTCCCAGTCTGTCGGCGGCGCGTGGACGGCGACGGGCAAGACGTCCGAGTGGTTCGGCGCGAGCCCGGCGTGGTTGCGGCACTTGAAGGGGAAGGCGGAGGCACGGAAGGACATGGAAGTGTACACCAGGGACTTGACCGCGGCCAAGGACGGTCCGGTGCGCGAGTGCGTTGCTGACGGCGGCGGGCGCCGGGGTCGCGGCGCGGGGGCGGTGGTGATTGTGATACGTGCGGGCGACGGGACGGGGCCGGAACAGGCTAGCGGTGAAGAGGAAGGCCTCGGCGGCGGCGAGGACATCGCGGATGGGGAGGCGGATGAGGACGTCGAGACGCTGTTTGGCGGTCTTGGCCGCGGGACAGGTGGCGGCGACGCCGACGGCGATGCTGTTTGGGCCGCGTCGGTGCTGGGTGTCGGCGGCGAGACTGCCGCTGCAACGGCGATTTGGAGCGGGGAAGCGACGCTGCAGCTCGGTACGGCGGGGTTACGCGGCGACTGGTGCGACGGCGAGTTTTACCTGGCGCATTGCGCGGAGATTGCACTGGCGCCTGCCGCTGCTGCTGGTGCGGCACCGGCGGCTGGTGGACGGCGGCGATGGCTTGCGCCGCCGCGCGGTAAGGGCGAGCAGGGCGAGACGGTGCGTGTTCCTTTCCGCGTGGTGTATGCCGCCGAGGGCGACCACGCAGCAGGGTGGGTACTACCGGCAGAGTGGGATGAGTGGCCGTGGAGACGTATCGAAGCAATGGAGGGCTACAAACCGCTTTGGATGGGCAGGAAGTAGCGCAGGCTCTTTTCTTCGCTTTCCTCTTCCAGAGTTGCTTGTTCGCCACCAAAACCAATCGTAGCCGCCTCATTAAATGCCAGCCTTTCTGACTTCATAGCCCTTTGAATAAAGCAAAAAGCCCAACCACGTAATCGAGCCCCATTCATGGTAGTTTGGACAACATACGAGCTCAAGACCGCTGTCTTTCCACCAGTGGTAAACAGAAATGCTCCGATTTACTCGCATGAACGATTGTGCTGAGTGTGTACCTCAGCTCGAACCCGCTGTCCTTCCACCATTCCAGAACTGAAAGCTTTCCCAGGCGGCTCGCATTGTCAACTGCGCTGTGACTATACTTGAGCTGCAATCCACTGTCCTTCCACCACTGAAGTACTGACCATCCCACCCTCACTCGCCTTGTCCATGGCCAAACAGGTGTACTTGAGCTCCAAACCACTGTCTTTCCACTCCATCGCCGCATCCAAACTCGCCATTATATCCGCGGTGTAAGACATCCCAGTCTACTTGACTTTCACCAGTCCAAAACCGGGAAATCGAGATAGAAACTCGCCGTCCTGATCGCATCTCCCATATATTCCAGGTTCAGCTCAAGACCGCTAGTACCCACCACTCCAAGACATCCAGTTTGGGCCGGCTGCTTGCGTTCACCATCGCGCGCAAGATATTGGAGCTCGAACTCGGACTCTTCCCACCAGTGGAGAACGGTGGGATCCTCCGGCGTCGTCCATCGCAGACTTGCTGCACGCGGCATTGAGGTCTTTCTCTTTGCACAGATCAAGAGTGGGCGAGTTTCTGAGTCTGCAGTGTGTTTGCATCGAACCCCATCTCCAGCCCGCTGTCAATCCACCAGCGCAGGACGTCGCGCGCAAAGCGTTCCATTTCAAGGAGCACCTCCAACAGTTTCGGCCGATACAGCTCGCGAAACTTGGCCGCCGGGAGGCGGTTTCGGAGGAAGTCGAACAGATCCATTTCTCGCCAATTCTTTGGGATGTAGAAGATGTCGGGCTTGATCAGCGTCATGGCGCGGGCCTGGACGTCGTGCAGACGGCAGAGTGTGGCGAAGAGGTACGCAGTTTGCGGCGGACAAAGGCACAGATGATGGCGCCGACAACGAGTACGCGAGGAATGATGATGTTTGCCATATCTGGACATAAGTTGTTTGGATCAGTTTGGCGCAGCCACACGTTGCCAATGTCTTCAACTCGTTCATTGACTGACGGAGGGCCATTTTGAAAAGAACGTAACAATGAGGAAGAGGAAGGCCGAAGAGCTCAAGAAAAAATAGGAAAAGGACTAACCAGCTCTTTGGAAAGAATTGAAGGCAGCTAGCATTTTGCAAGTGATGGTGCTGGTAACAGTTTTGTGTAAAGACAAACACAAGACCTACAGACGCCAAGATCAACCTCCCACCACCACCACCTTCAGTAGTGTACACCACAGCAGCCCAATCCATCAATCAGCCAGCATAGCAAATTCTTTCATGCACTTGCCGCGACATGAGTTGTCGATTGCGGCGCTGCTGTATTTGAGCGGCAGGCCGCTCTTCTTCCACCACTGCAGGGCTTCGACGCGGCCGAGTTCGCTGGCCTTGTCAATGGCAGCCTCGGTGTATTTTGGCACCAAGCTGCTACCTTTCCACCACTCCAGCACTGCAATGTGCCCACATGAACTCGCCGCATCCATCGCTTCCGCAGTGCAAGGCATATCGGGCCCGCATTCTGCTCGCCACCACTCCAAGACGTCGAGGCGCTGTTGTTTGCTCGCTGTTTGGACTGCCCGCGCTGTTCCGTCCAAGTTCAGCGGGAGTCCGCTGCTCCGCCACCACTCCAGCACACCAGTGCCAGCGCGTTCGCTCGCGTACTCCAATGCTTTCGCAGAGTATCTGAGCTCGAAGCCCGAGTCCTTCCACCACTGCAACACGTCGGGATCCCGTTCGTCGTCGATCGCATTCTCCCAACACTCGGCGATGAACCCGTTTTCTTTACACCACTGCAGAAGCACTACCGATCGCAGCCCACCCACCAGCCAGCGCCGATCAAACGGAAGCTCCAGCTGGCTGTCGACCCACCACTGAAGGATGCTGATTCGGTTGTTGTACACGAGCGATCGAATCGTGCCGGATGAGTAGAGACTGCGGAACAGAGGTGGAATCGGAGGAACTCCAAGAGACCGACGTCCTCATGCCAGCACGCCCACTGGACGGGGATTGACCTGATCTTGAGGGGCGTGTGTGTCTGAACGTCGTGCAGCCGGAAGAGGGTGGCGAACTGGTACTTTGACTTGGGATGGTCGACGAACAGGCAGATCTTGTCGGAGACGGTGGCGGCCATTTTTGGCGGGTGCTTATTTTCGACGTGTTCGCATTGAACCCCATCTGATTCGGCTCCTGCGCTTACGCCAAACAGAAGGCTCTGTGCAATCAGTTTTATTACATTCATTCAGTGATCCACTTTTCGAACCAACTCCTCAACTCAGGATTTTCCATCAGCTCTCAGTGGGTCGACACGGAACATTCAACAAAGTCAGTTTCGGGCCGCCATCTTTCCACCAGTCCAAACTCCGATCCACACCCCGATTGAAGGCGTCTAGGACAGCATTCTTCAGACGAATTGTGCTTGTTGGATTAGCCCAAATTTGGAAAGTGTGTTTTATCTTTGCTTTTTTTGCATATAAGCGCGGTAGCCACTGAAGCCTAAAAAGGAAATGGCGCAGCGGTGGTTTGGCTCGCAACAAGCCACACGCAGCCAAACAGCAAACAACGGAAAAACATGCTGTTTGGTTTTGGAAGGGGAAAACACAGAGAGAGAGAGCGAGAGAGAGAGAGAGAGAGAGAGGAGAGAGAGAGAGAGAGAGAGAGAGAGAGAGAGACGGCTAGGAGAGAAGCGGAAATGTTACAGCATAAAAGCGGGTGTGGAAGTACCTTATTAATAATCTATAACAGTCCCTACTGGTGAGCGGAGATGGTCAGCCTCGCTATCCTCGCAACGGCGGCGGCAGGATTGGCTGCGGCGGCGGCTGTAACCGTCGACGCCCTTTCCCACGCCGAGAACACCGGCACTTTCCTGCATATGGCCATGGTAGAGTTTCCCACTGGCAACGGTTGCAGTTTCCAAGCCGACAACATCGTCAACCATCTCAAAGAAAGAGGGTACCGCCCAACCATTCGCACCGTCACCAACACCAACCTGTTTTGCGGAGTCTCTTTCTCGCTGGCAAACACGAGACGCAACGGTATTGTCGTGCTGCTCTTCAAAGTCGCCCCTCCAGACGTACTGATGAGCCACAAACAGCCACACACTCGGTCAAAGACCTCGATGGCACGCTTAGCGTGTCTCCGGTCCAAAACCGGCAAAAGGCCACGATCGCGGGGTCTTCCGAGTCGACGGCACACCCCGAGGCGATTCACACTCTCACTGGTGTGGACAAGGCGCGAAGCGAGCTGGGGCTCACGGGCAAGGGGATCACCGTCGCCGTCATCGACACTGGCGCCTACTACAAGCACCCGGCCCTCGGCGGATGCTTTGGCCCCGGCTGCAAAATCGTCAAGGGGTACGACTTTGTCGGCAACAACTACACTGGCTCTTCCGACACAATCGTGCCCGACTCGGACCCTCTCGACGACTGCAGCGACGAAAGCCACGGAACCCACGTCATAGGAATCGTCGCGGGCGACGCTCGCAACATTACCCAACCCGGATTCGTTCCCCTGTTCCCTTGGAGTGGTGTCGCGCCCGACGCCAGCATTGCGGCGTACCGCGTCTTTGGTTGCAACGGTTCGACTGGGAGTGATGTCGTCGCCGCGGCGATTTACAGAGCTGCCGACGAAGGAGCGGATATCATCAACATGTCGTAAGTGGCGATGGTCCTTCGTTTCGTTATTACCGCATCTAAAGTCCAAAAATTTAGCTTAGGTTTCGGTCCGAGCTTCTCAGATGACATCGACGCCGTCGCCGTCGATCGCGTGAGCAAGAACGGCGTATTGGTATTCGTATCGGCCGGAAACGACGGGGACGCCGGACTCTTTGCGGTGTCCAGCCCCGCCGTCGCGCAGAACGGTTTCGGCGTCGCGGCGGTGGAAAACGTCGAGACCGTTCAGTTCCAGCTCAAAGTTGGGGACCAGGTGTTTCCGTGGAGCCCCGGGCTTAACGGCTCCTTTGCCTCACGGCAAACGCTGGATATTTTCATCAACAATCCGAACGCGGTCGCGCAGAATGTCCACGACGACGGCTGCACGACGGTCAATGCGGGAGCAGCAGGAAAGGCCGTCTTGCTTCGCTGGGGTTCAGGGTGCAAGTCGTTCGCCCGTTGCACGGTGGCCCAGCAGGCCGGCGCCACTGCTTGCATAATCTACTCGGACGATGACACCTTAATCTCGGTAGCGGGTGGAGACATCCCGACTGCCTCAACCAGCCGGGAAGCGGGAGGCGCCATCCTCACAAACCCCAATGTGCCGGTCATCATCACCAAGGACGACATGGTGTTCCCCAATACGCCAGTCGGGACGGTGTCCACATTCTCGTCGGGAGGTTTGGACCCCGAACTTCACATGAAACCGGACTTTGGGGCGATCGGAGGACGAGTCTACTCAAGCATCTCTCCACACGCCGCCGAAGTTCAAGGCTTCAACGGACCCTACGCGACTTACGACGGTACATCCATGGCCAGCCCGTACGCCGCTGGGATTGCCGCCCTCCTGCTGCAGAAGCGGGGAAAGATGTCGTTCGACGACGTGAAAACGGTCCTTCAAAACAACGCTGTTCCCATGAAGCAGTTCAAGACCGAAAACGTTGATACAGTTGCGCTACAAGGCGCCGGTCTCCTCAACATTTACAATGCTGCAACAGCCAAGACTATCGTCACACCTTCTTTCCTCGCCCTCAACGACTCGCAATACGGCCGCAAGGACCACTTTGTGACGATCAAAAACAATTACGGCAAGCCCGTTTCGTACACTGTCAAGCACGTGGGAGCCCTAACAGCCAACCCTTTTGACGGTGTCAGCGACTTTGTGCAGCTGAAAACAGTTTTTACTTCAAACTACGCGTCTCTTGGCTTTGGCAACAAGCAAGAGGCCGTCTTAACCACCGTAGTGGCCGCAAACGCGTCTTACCAGGTCAACGTCAAGGTGACTCCGCCGGCATCGGCAGATCCGTCCCGGTTCCCTCTGTACTCTGGCTACATCGCCATCACCAACAACGTCGACACCTCGACCGTGCACGTCCCATACGTCGGCATGGTCGGCAACTGGATGGACTCGCCGATCTACGCCGTCCGCTACCCCGACGGTGTGGACCGCGGCGCCGGCTTCTACACCACCAACGGGTCCGCCATCGTCGCCGGGTCCACCGTCAACGTCACCGAAGGCAACATCATGCTGTTCTCGTCCTTTGCCGGGTCGACGCGCAACGGCATCGCCGAAGTCGTCTACACGGGGACGGACGCCGCCGTCAAGGACGCGCTGAAAAAGATTGGACTCAAGCACAGCAAGAGCCAGGGTATCCCGGTGATTCGCGTCGAGAACAACGGGACGTTGGCGGGGGCGTACTTCGGTCAGGCGCCGCGAAACAGCGCGATGGACGCGCAAAGCATTCATCCCCCGGTTGCGTATTACTGGGGTGGGGATGTTATACCCGACACGACGGCGGAGGACGCAGTGCTGCTTCCCCCCGGAGAGTACAAACTCCGGCTGAAGGGACTCAAGCACTTTAAACCCCCTGGGTACGAAGGCGATCAGCACTTCCAAATTATAGAGACTGCGTCATTCCATCTCGTTTACTAGACGCAACTATTACCCATTTTACTCTCGTCCATAAAAAAGAGCTCAAAATAAATTTTCTAGAAAAGTATTGAGATCATAGTCCTTTGAAGTTGCAAAATTGATCGGCGAAGGACTAGTCTGAAGGAGATTCTCGGCAAAGTTTCAAGACGGATCCGAAACAGTGGGGCGGCCTGGGGGCCGGTGGTAAAGAAAGACAAGCGACGGACGAAGGCGCAGATGATGATGCCGACAACGGTGTTGTGTGTTGAAATTGGCAGAGCGCTGCCGTTCTCATCCCGACGACAACCATCGCGTCCAGCTGGCTGCCTACCCCTTGTCACAATCACTGTGCAGCAAGAGCTCGTCAACGGGTTGGTTTCTTTCCCAGTTCTGCCAGACCCCCCAGTCCACCACCACCTGCATGCGTTCTTCTTTTTATTGAATTGAATTCTTCAGTCGCCTTTCTCAACAGGCGGTCCACTGGAGAAAGATTAGAGTGGTGGAACTTAGCCAGCTGGCAGATGTTGTCGGTGGCTGGGGAACGTACCATGGCTGCACCATTTTCTTCACACAACAGATAAAAACAAGAAGGCAAGGCCGTTCCCAGAGAGCCAGCTGTTAGCAAGGTGCGATCAGACTGCGATGTCGCCATACCTCCAGCATGTTGAAGCGAACTCGCCCGACGCTTTCGTTTTCGGCAATGGCAAAGTAGCTCAGAAGGGATCCGTGACCTAGATAAAGGGCATACGTGTCGCGGTGCTGGTTTTGAAGCCACTCGCTGCCAAGGAAAAGTCAACTAAGCGAGCAATATGAATCGGTTACCTGACACTCACAATTTACTGGTATCTGCGTGGCCCGTCCCGACATACTTTGATTGCACTGGGCACAGTCAGCAGAGCGCATTACCACGAAAAGCGGACAGCCCTTACGATGCTCCAGCTGGGACGAAACGTTCGCCATTCTGGCCCCTAGCCTGCCTTGTCAACTTGGGCTGCGGTTCTCGCTTGGAGGGATCAGCCACTGTCGAATGAGCAGCTCCGCTTGGTCACACTACCCCACAATCAAAGAACAGCGCAAGTGATGAACACCGAAGATCGACAAAGAAAGGAAAGGCCAACATGAGAGAAAGAACGGAACGCCGCCCGCAAAGCCGTGTGCACCGTCGACTACGTCTGCGTGTCTGGCCCGATCCATCGGGGTGGTGTGCGAGAACGACCACTCACCTAATTCCAACCACAAAAACCTTTTGGAGATAACTCTTCTTTGCCATCCCTGGTGAGTGTCGTGGGGCCTCTTTTCGTACGATCCTCGCAGTACTCTTTGTAGCTAAGCCTATTCGTCATTAGGTATCACTCTTTGGACGGTCTCATACGCTTGACGTCTCGGTTCAAGTCGAACACAGTTACGGCCTGTACCAAGGAAACTTGCGGTTTACAGTTTCAACCCATCGCGCCGCTGCCTGCAAGACGGGTCAATTTCTCCGCGTCGCGGTGCCGGCTGTAAGCGCGCTCGAGTTCCACCCTTGGTTCGTGGTCCTTGCCTCAAATGACTTCGTTACGTTTCTGTTCGCCGAGAGCCGCGAAGCTCCAAACCAATGGACGGCGGAAGTTGCAGCGTACCTTGACGCAGCTTTTGACAACATTACGGCTGAGGGGAGCCCTTCACCATCTCGTGTTCACCTTCAGGGGCTTTTTGGCCTCCCTAGCCGTCTCGTCGTCGAGCACCGCCAGTAGGATTCCATTGTCTTCTACGTTGGCGGCACGGGGGTAGCTGGTCCTGGCTATCCTCCACCAGATCATCGCGTGCGCGCCCGTATCTCCACGCGCTGCTGAACCGGCACGTGACTGAGAACCTCGTCGCGGCGCAACATGCGAAAGGCGGAGGGCTGGCCAAGGTCGGTGTGTTTGTGTGCGGTCCCGAGCGCCTCACGGAGGACACGCTGCTGAGCGTCGCTCACTTTGAAAGGAGTTTGAAGTGTGCGGGTTGTGACGGAAGTGGAGTCGTTTGCTTTGTAAAAGTCGACGACTTGTTTGGACTCTCTCTTAAAAGGTCCATTGAATATGTAGATTGGCCTCGAAGCTCACTATGTAAGCCCGTTTTCCTTCAACCACTTTCGCGCTGCTGACCGATGACCCAACTTTTTCGCCACCGAGGCCGTAAACTTGAGCTCCAAGCCGCTCTCTTTCCACCATCGCAGCGCCGAAACGTTCCCACTTAGCAAAGCGCAGTTCAGCGACTTTTCATTGTACTCCGTGTTCAGGTCGCTCGACTTCTAGAGTTGCAGCACATCCAGTCTTCCCTCGGCGCTAGCTTGGATCAAATGATGCTCGTGCACAACGGCTGGCCAGCCGCTCCCGCTCCACCACTGAAGAACAGCTGGATTAAGATTCCAGTAATCCTTCAACGTGTAGCACACATCCAAGCCACTGACTTTCCACCACTGCAGGCTGGCAAGGTTCCCCACCCTACATGCAGAATCTACCGCAGAATCGATGTGGGTCAGTTTCAGGCCGCTCGACCTCCACCAGTCCAAAACAGCCAAGTTCCCGTTTACGCTTGCATAAACCAGTCCTCCTCCGCAACGCATGTCCAGCCCGCTTCGTTTCCACCACTCCAGCACCTCAACGGAGCTGACGTTATCCAGATCGTTTGCCCCACCCCGAAGGAGCAGCTTGCTGTCCTTCCACCATTGAAGGACATTGATGCGATTGTTGGAGCTTGCATACGCAATGGCGCGTTCGAACTTGAGGGGTAGCCCACTGTCTTTCCACTACTGCAGGACCGGCACATGACCAGCCTTGCTAGCGTCGTCCAACGCCATGCTCGTGTAATGCAGAGGCCATCCACTGTCCTTGTACCATTGCAGCACTGCCACGTTGCCGTGTTTGGAAGCCAAGTTCAAAGGGTTCCCCAGGGGGAGCGGCCTCGTCGGGAAATAGAGCCCGCTTTCTTTCCACCACTGCAAAACGCGTAAATCGCCGTTTGCGCAAGCGGCGCAGATGCCGTCGTAAGAGTGTAGCGAGAAGCGCGGTTTCAGGTTCTTGAGCTTGCAGTAGGCAAGGAGCCGGTCGAGCAGCTGGTCGCTGCCGATCGAGGCGGCGCGATCGAATTCGTTCTGGAATCGGTCGCGGATGGTGCGGAAGGCGGCCGCTTGGAGCATAGGGAGGACGAAGAGGGTGGCGAGGACAAAGCGGTCGTGAGGAGAGTCGACGTAGCGAGCGACGGTCTCCACTGCGTGCTGTGGAATCCGCGGGGCGAGAGGTGCTGTTGGGTGACTCGGCATGGGCGGCGCGGGTGGGGTGGTGGGCATGGTGTCTGGGGTGGAAACTTGACACCGCACCTTGTCACGATCGCCTCATCACCATCGCACACCTCGTCATCAATGTGGGACCCCATCGCCGCAGCCGCCGACCGGCTGTCGGCGCTCGCCCGCTCCTCGCTGCTGACCGCGCTCCCGCTGCTGGGGCCGATCCCGTCGCACGTCGC
Organism: Zopfochytrium polystomum; assembly: GCA_025765615.1. Taxonomy (NCBI): domain Eukaryota; kingdom Fungi; phylum Chytridiomycota; class Chytridiomycetes; order Chytridiales; family Chytridiaceae; genus Zopfochytrium; species Zopfochytrium polystomum. Next base: position 243,279 of record JAIVFJ010000050.1, read on the forward strand.
CTTCATCATGGACGGAAACCGCCGCTTCGCGCGCGCAAAGAACGAGCTCGTCCTCAAGGGCCACGAGTCCGGCTTCACGGCGCTCGAGGCGACCCTCGATTGGTGCCTGACCCTCGGCGTCAAGACAGTCAGCGTCTACGCGTTCAGCATCGAGAACTTTAACAGGAACAAGGCGGAAGTCGACGGCCTCATGGACTTGGCGCGGAGGAAGTTTGAGGAGTTTGCGACAAAGAGGTGGGGGGTTCTGGGAGTGGTGGATCTAAAACGATCGCGCGTTAAAACCTTTACACGATGGCCGATCCGGCGACGATCGCACCGAACAGCGCCATCATCGAGAAGCACGGAATAGCCGTGCGCGTAATCGGAAAGACGGAGCTCCTACCGCCAGAGGTACAGCTGGCCGCGTCTCGCGCTGTCCTCATGACCCGCCACAACAACCGGTAAATCCACTCAACACTAGCAACCCCCGATCGATCGTATTGAAGTAATACTGCCTCGCTTTCAAAAAAAACCCAGCGCCGTCCTCAACATCTGCATGCCCTACACCTCCCGCGCCGAGATCACCGAAGCCCTCTCTGCCTCCCTCAACCTTCCCGCAACGCTCTCAACATCCCTCATTACCCCCGACCTCCTCGCCGCGCTGCTCCAAACGCAGCCTTCCCCGCCGCCCGACCTCCTCGTCCGCACGAGCGGCGAGACGCGTCTGTCCGACTTTCTGCTGTGGCAAGCGTCAGAGGACTGCGACGTCTGGTTTGTCGACCGGCTGTGGCCTGAGTTTAACGTGTGGGACTTTTTGCCGGCCGTGCTGTGGTACCAGGTGAAGGTGTTTTCGGGAGGGAAGAGGGAACGAGGAGGAGAAGGAGAAGGGCAAGTTGATGTAGTTTCCAGAGCGGTTAGCTTGGCAAGGTCGCGAATGGAAGAGGGCAATACTAGAACTGTGGATGGGGACGCGGAAACCAGAGACGTGAGAGAGCTTGCAGAGTTCGTTGAGAAGATCTGGCGTGAAAGAGAGCAGGCTGCAGTGAGGCTTGCTGTGGAGGCCGGTTACTCCAATTCATCAAACGCGGTGGGGCGGAATTGAAGTTGATAAACACTGCTGTATGTCTATTTGAAAGCCCGCCCTTGCGAACGACTCGCATACACGTTTGTCATCTCGGTTGAGAACGCCAAGGACTGTCCACACGGATAAGGAAAAAAAAATAAGAAAGAAAAAAAAGTGGCTGACCAACACCGAGCGTGAATGGCGGAGTGTGGCCGCCGATAGACAATTTGGGGAGTTGGTGCTCGCGTCGCTGGCAGGCCTGAAAGCAAGGGCAAACTGCGCGTACCGATAAGACCTTATGACTGAACTTTGGCGGGCCAGATCTCACTGTCTCATTGGCCAAAGTGAATTTCTGCTCACTGTCGATGCATTTTCCCCTCTCCATCTACCCGCCTCCGAAGGTTACGCTGAGTGATCGCCGCAAACACCGCAAAATATGGCACACTGTGACGCCCGGCAAGTCCGTTGCGAGCCCCGCCACGCCCGTGCACCGCGCCAATCAGCCCGGCGCACCACCAAGCCGTGCATCCATAGCACGTCGACGATATGCACTTGATCTCACTTTTTCTCCTGGGACTCGGGCGAACGATAGGGAAGCTCTCTCGCCGGCGCCTGCAGTGCCATTATCAAGGAGAGCGGGGGCAGCCCTTTGGGAGCCTCGCTTTTCCGACTCGAAGAGGCGACGTGACTCAATCTCCTCGCAGATCTCCAGAGCTGCAGCCCTCCTACCCGTCGACCCTTAAACTGGCACCTCGGCCGACCTCGCGAGCTGCCGATCTTCCACAAGAACGGACAGGAAGGACTGACGAATACGCTTGCGGCTGCGACGGGTAACCACCGTGTTGCATATACAAATTCACTCTTTACATCACCAAAAGCAAGACCCATCTTCCGTGCCGCTCGAGCCTGCGTGCGTTCCGACACAATGTCTGGTTGCCGACGACAGCGCGTTTACTTGGATGTTCTGATGAAAAAGCAAACTCTGCTGGTCCGCGGAGCCTGTGGGTCCTCGCATGTCGACGAAAAAGTTCACCTTCTCTGGTTGGGCCCTTGCGCTGCTTTCTTGCGCTGAGAGGGCAGCTAAGGCGATGTGCGCAGTTTCTTCTAGCTGTCAAATTATTTCGAAAATTCTTGTCCCCTCACCGCTCCCGGTTCACGCACTACCTTGTTCCAACAATGCACTCGGGAGGCGACGATGCAGAGATCCACTTTCAGTCCGGGTTGAAGCTCGGTGAAAACACGAACGACCCCGTCTGTAAGTGCTCTTGACCATGCTGAAGGGAAAATGACAAAGCGTACGCTCGCCTTTCACCGAACTCCTTGCCTGTCACAAGCCGCCGTCACCGCAATCGTCTCGGACCTCGGGATCAGCAGCGACACGATCGCCGACTACAGCTGCATGGTGGCTGCCCTCGCCCGCGCCGAGGAAGCAGAACGACCCGACGGCATCCTCAACGATACCTTCGCGCGACCTTTGCTCGGCGACAGCGGCGCCGCGATGGGCCGCATCATGCTCCGCGACAACATGAGCGCCGAAGTCCAAATGTCGATCGTGCGCCACCGGCTCTTTGACGACGCGATCGCCGCCGCGCCGCTGGCCGTCGCGCAGGCCGTGATCCTCGGCGCGGGCCTCGACTCGCGCGGGTACCGGCTCCCGCGGATGGCCGCGTGCCGCCGCGTGTTTGAGGTTGACGGCAACGCGGCGATCGCAGCATACAAGGCGCGGCGGCTGGCAGTTCTTGCCGCCGCGCCCCTCGCCGCCCACCACCACGTCGTTGTCGCGGACCTCGCCGGGGACGAGTGGCACCGGGAGCTCGTGCGGCTCGGCTTCGACCCCTTGGTGGCGACCGTCTGGGTCGCAGAGGGGCTCCTTCCGTACCTATCGGCCACCGTGGAGGAGCGCGTGCTGGATACAATCGACCGACTGTCTGCGCCCGGCAGCCAGATCCTCGGCGACAGGTGGGGCACGGGGCAGTTCAAGGTCGGCGCGGTGGCGGGCGCCGGGCGGGAGCTGGAGTGGACGCTTTCGAATTCGGACGAGAAGCGGAGGGCGTTTGGGGAGATGGTGGGGTGGAAAGGGGAGGCGCTGTTGGTGCGAGACGAGGAGGCGGTGTACTCGGGAACCAAATGGGACGAGATGGTATTTGCGCGCTTTAAAGTGGCAAAGGAGGCGGTGGTGGTTGGTCCATGGGTGATGGAGCAGTTTACGAAGGTGGTGAGTGCAAACACGGCGAAAGAAGCGACGGCAGGAGCTGAAAGCGAAGTGGAAGGCGTCAGCCACGGTATTCTGAGTTGAAAGATGGGCTTTAACAATCTTGAAAAGTTCCACATGTTTGTGTTCTAGATACAAAAAAAAGAGGGGAGCTTCGCATCCCGAGATTTATTTTGAATGAGCCAGATCGGCACCGTTTTATTGAAGTAATAAAGAAACAAGATGGTGCTTTTGTTGTACAACCATATGTGGCCGATCGGTGGTGGAATAACCTTGCAAAAGAAAGAAAAGAAAAAAAAAGGAAGTGAAAAAAAGGAGCTTTGCTGCTCTATCCCAAATACCATTTGTTCGACAGACTTAAACGTCGGTGGGGCAGAGGACGAAACAACAATTCTTATTTCTATCAATGGGCACATTTAGGGAGTCAGTAATTGATGCTTACGACCTTGTAATTACGCATGCAAATCATTGCAGCAAGAACGCAAAAATAATACGATGCCACAGGAATACACTAAAACCTACTGATGCCGTCGACGGATCGCGGCGAGCAAGGGCTAACGTGGGACGGGCTGTCCGTGGGCGAGTGGCAGTGCGTCGCGTTTGTGCGGGTGCTGCACTGGCGGCCGCGGCTGGTGCTGATCCACAAGCGTCCCAGCTCGGTGGAAGCTGCGATGGAGAGCAGGATGTGGGCAGCGTTATTTGAGGGGGCCGCGGCCGCGGGGACGACAGGGTTGTCTGGAACGACAACGGTTGTGGCGGTGTCGCACCGCGACGTTCCGGGGTTTGTGAAGACGGAGGACTTCGGCGGGGGGCGGAGGCGGACGCGCTACGGGTGCGATGAAATAGATAACCACGAGCGCCTCACAAGAGCCTAGCTGGGAAAGCATGGGGGGTCTGGGTATCTGTCACTCAAGGGCCCAGGGTTCAAGTCATGACGCCAGCTGTTGAAGGCAACAAGAAAGAGTATGGTCTTGAATCATAAGGAGTGGTGTGGTGGAGATGCCTGACGACCCTGTAAGTCTGTAGTGCATGGGGTGGGTTTGCCGAGGTGATACCTGGATGTAGTCTATAACGGTTCACCATTGGTGGCGCTTTCTCTTCCCGTTGGCCCTTTGGGGCTGGAACAATATAAAAAAAAAAAAAATAGATAATCACGAGCACCTCACGCGAGCAAGCACTATTTTTGTTCCACACTGGAGGAAATTTCGCCTCTGCTGTTTGTCTGTCTGTCTCTCTCCTCTCGCTCCCCTCTCCTCTGTCCGTTTGCCTGACTGTCTGTCTGTGTGTGTGTGTTTGTCTGTCTATCTCTCTCTTCCTTTCTCTCTCTCTCTCTCTCTAGCTCTCTCGCTCTCTTCTTCTTACTTGTCCTTGTCAAAACCCCGAACCAAAACCAAACCAAACCAGAATGGCTCGGACGAAGCAGGTTGCCCGCAAGAATCGCAAGCGCGGGGCCGCCGCCCTCGACGACGATAACAACCACGACGATGCCAGCGCTGCTGCCACTGCCGCCACTGCCGCCGCCGAGGGCGCCAGCAGCATAGACGTCGATCCCCCCAGCGACGGCGCGAAAAGGGTCCGCATGTCCGGCGGCAACGACGACGATAACGGCCAGGCAAAGTCGGACACGACAACGGCCCTGGCCGGCGCGACCTACGCCGACGAGACCGTCTCCATGCCTACGTCGAAAGGCGGTTCAAAGCCCACCAGTGGAAAGGTGGGGAAGTGCAGGGAGGCTGTGACGGGGTCATCCGCATGATTGCGTCGGCCGAGTGTGCGGCTGTTTTGTTGGGTTCTGACTTTCTGTAGCCTCCCGCAGCAAAATCGTCCAAAGCGCCCTTAAGTTCAAACAGCAGCCTGCACTCTTTCTTCAAGCCGATCGATGCCCCTGCCACGTCGAGCAGCAGTCAGAGGAAGCCCCTTTCAGCAGAAGCCTCGGAGCTCCTCAAGCTCGAGCTCGCAAACATGGGGGCAGACTGGCTGGACGCGTTCCTTCCAGAGATGCAGAAGCCGTATTTTTTGCAGGTAAGTGGTGTCATGGGCGGGTTTTATTCGCGTTACCGTGAAGCACTGACGACTGTCGTTCTTTTTGCCGGCAGATCAAGCGGAACTTGGAAAAGGAGCGCCTGACGAACCAGGTGTTTCCGGCGGCGGAAGAGATCTACTCATTCACAAAGTACCCGCTGGCAGACATCAAAGTTGTCATCTTGGGACAAGGTGCGGAATCGCGAAGCGTCTTTGCCCAAATTACGACTAACCAACTCTTCAATGAAGATCCCTACCACGACGTTGGCCAGGCTCATGGTACAGATTGCCCAGTCGTCCTCCATTGACTGTTTCGACTTACTCCTCACCGCTTTGGTTTTGCCGGTTGAAGGTCTTTGTTTCTCGGTGAAGAAAGGTGTGAAGGTACCGCCGTCGCTCGTCAACATTTACAAGGAAATCAAGGACGAGTACCCTGACTTTGGGATCCCCCAACATGGCTTCTTGGAGGGATGGAGCAAACAAGGTGAGCAGCGTCTGCATGCCCTTTCCCTTTCGTGATTTGAGGATTTCATCCATTTAACTCCTTCTCACCGCTCATACGGCAGGCGTGCTCCTTCTCAACGCGACGCTTACCGTGCGCGCGCACAACGCCAACTCGCATTCCAAGTGGGGCTGGTCGACGTTCACCGATGCTATTATCAGCCACATCAGCCGCAACTCGCGCGCGGGGGTTGTGTTCATCCTGTGGGGCGGGAACGCGCGGAAAAAAGTGTCGCTTATCGACAAGAAGAAGCACTGCGTGCTCGAATCGGCCCATCCGTCACCGCTGTCGGCACATAACGGATTCTTTGGTTGCGGGCACTTTAAAAAGGCGAACGAGTACTTGGAGAGGACGGGGAGGGAGGCAATTGAGTGGGGAAGACTGGAGTGAGCGGAAGCTTTGGTTGGGACTTTCTCAGACAATTTCAATGTCTCGTTGCTTTCTTTGCCATCCTTTTCTTATTGATGGTTCTGCTCCTTTCCCTGCCGATCGCGCAAAAGGAGAAGGGAAAGCGCAAACCTGTTGCGGGGTTGCTTTCTGCCCAACGCCGCCTCGACGATGGCCACGAAGTGAAGCTCGATTCCCACTCGTGTGGCTTGCTCACCACGCCCACTTCTTGGAAGATCCGCACAACAAAGCATTCAGGACACCGGCTACTGGCGATCGCGACTCCCCGATCGAGCAGCGGAGAACAACGGCAAAAGTCGATGCACCAGAACCGAAGACGTCCCACCCGAAAGGACGCCGCTGTCCAGCTCCTCGTTGTGGGAAACCCCGGCGCAGTCGCTGACCGCCGCCCGCCGCCGACGGAACGGCTTAACGTGCATCCACCGCCGGTTTGGACGATCCCACCTCAGCTTCCACCGCCGTATCCTCCGCTCCTCTTGTTCGACGACGGCCGCGGCGCCGAGCGGGCGCTCCGCTCCGAGGTGAAGCACTATTTCCTTCCAGCGGCCCTGCCGCTGTCTTGCTTTTTGACAGACCAAAGCACATCGTAATCGCCCCTCACTCTCCCCCAACTACAAGGGCTTCTTGACGGTCCGACCTGACAGCAAGCACCGCGCCTGCGACGCTGTAAAGCGATCGAACCGCGCGCTCGCCCACGCGCACGACCTCGGCCGTCTCCTCGCGCTGACCCGGGCCCGCCTGCGGCAGTGCGAGTCTGGCATCCCGCAAGATGGCTGCGCCGTGCCCCTCGAACCAGCCGCAACGGTAGACGTAGGCGTCGGTAATGACGCCGAGCCGACTGCACCGCCTCCACCTAGAACGACGGACGCTACGGCGCAGACGGGGTACGAGGCCCCAAACGACGACGCACGTACGGCGAGACGGAGAGCGCGGCAAAGTGTAACGTGGGCGCCTGTGGAAGACGACGTGTGGAGCGTGGAGGCAGTGCGGGACGAGTGCGAGTCCGTCGGTTGGTGGGAAGAGACCGATTATGGCGAGGACGAGGACGACGAGGACGACGGGTGGTGGTGGTGGTGGCCGGATGCGAGTGATCTGCCGGCGTGTCCACCAGGAACGCCCGTGTGCGATGACGGTGGCATTGGTCGTGCACCGAAGGTGGTGGAGGTCGCGGTGCCGCGGTTCCGCGAGTTTCAGTGGGAGGCTTTCGAAGAGTGGCGGCGAGGCGGCGCGGCTGGAGACGCGGCGGAGTCGCTGCGGCGGGCGGCGGTGCTAAGAGCGGCGGCGGTGGAGCTGGGGGGGCTCGCGCCTAAGGCACGCAGTGACAGCGGGGTCTTGTCGGTTCGCGATGAGGGGCGGGTGTGGGAGGTGCGGCGGCGGCTGCTGGCGGAGGAGGCGGAGGCTGGTCAAAGCGGAGGGTGTTCTGCGGAGAGCGGTGAGCCGGAATGTCGAGATGGCGGCGAAGGCTGCAGGAGAAAGGTACTGGTGAAGCCGTTGATGCGCGGGTACGTGGAGCAAGTTGTGCGGGAGCGGGTGGTGGTGCCGGAGCCGCCTAAGGTGGCAGAGTGCAGCTGGCGCGAGGGGCGGCGGTATGGGAGGTGGTGGGAAGCAGTCACCCCATCGTTATGACGTGCTTCAAGTTTTGCGTCTGTGTGTGTGTGCCCGGTGTACGGCATTTCTTCTTTCCTACTTTCTTTAATTGAGAGAGCGGGGTAATGTTATTGACGCGATTTCAACAGCGGTCGGAGAGGTGCTTCATCCTTGCGCGAAAGGCGTGACGCGATGGCAGTCGTATCTTGTGCGCATCAAGGTCCCAGTGCAGTGTTTTCGTGGCTGGGCCGCATTCGCTTCTAAAAATGGCGGAGTCGTCGGCAGAGTTCTGGGCCAAGTTCCTCGGTCCAGGACGATTGCCGCGACTACAACGGCAACGACGACAATAAGAACGATGATGACGAGCGTGCTGCAGCATGGTCACAGTCTGCTTCTCGATCTCCCGCCGACCGTCGTTCTCCGTCCCATCCTGTTGCTCCTCCCCCACACGATCTCGTGGCCCTCTCCTGTGCGTCCGTTGCTGCCACCGTCGCCGACGCCACCGATAACGCAGTGCCCCGTCCGTCCTGTCTCCAGCAGAGGCTGTCCATGCCCGTAGACTCTGTGGGTGCATCCGCAATTGCCTTCGCCGTCGCGAGCCTCCGTCGTTTCGACTGCGAGTGAGGGTACTTCGATCGATTCATTCACGAGCGGGAACGGACCAGCCGAGAGCTAATGCGGTTGCAGAGCCAAGTGCCCTGGCGCCGGCTGTGGCCGGCATTCCCAGCCGCCGCGATGATCCTCGACCGCTTTGCGATCGGATCGGTCTATCTCTTTCTGAGTGGTAAAATGGGAGCGATTAATTCCGACCGAGAATCAAGACGATGACTTTGAAAGCGGCACAAATTGCCCTTCGCGCATTTTCCCTATTACGAACCAAGGTATCTCCGTGCGGTGACTGCTTCCACGAAGACTCTCTCTTCCGTTCAGCAGCCACTGCCAATGACAGGCCCGCCGGAACTGGGCGTGGTGGTATCTCCGTGAAGGCGACGAGCTCGACGAAACCAACGTTTATGCGGGAGCCTTCTACATTGCGGTGACTAACGGGAGCCTCGACCTAGTGCGGTACTTTCTATCGGCGCAGCACCTCGCCTTTTTTCACCGACTCAATTTTAGGTGCTGGCGCTGACGGGATGGTCGACGAAAACATACTGGCGCAAAACAACGCCCACCGGTGCTCCTGTCGACCCACTTTCAAACAGCATGCCGTTGGCGCAAGAAGGCTGTAGTCCGCGCCTTCCTCGAGCACCCCGCCACGACCCCCCCTTTTGCGGGTGAAGACGGCAACTGCGCGTGTTTGTACGAAGACGTCATCACTTTCTTACCCACTTACGTCGAAGGTATCAACGAGTCCCAGCACGAACGAGCCGCCATCACCGAGATCGTCCACCTCCTCCTCGACCACATCCCCATCACTGCAATCTCCCCAACAGCAAACAACTGCAACGCGCTCGTCGCGTCTTGCGGTATGGCCACCACCCTGGAGCGAGTGCTGGCACTTCCGGAGCTCACAGCGATGCGACGGCGGCGCCGCCGGCGGTCTCGGAGGCGCTGGTGGGCTTGCCGCTCGTTGTGTTTCCGCCTCGGGCAAAGGAGATGCTGGTGGCGGCCGCGCGCGGGCACAGAGGCGATACCGCGGCGCTGGAAGTCGTCCTCGCGTCCATTCATACAGCCGTCGCGACAGAGGCGGCCGCGCCGAATTCGCAGGACGCGGAAAGAAACGACTGGCCCCCGCTGTCGGGAGTTCTGAGGGAGGCGTTTTATGTATCTTGTCGATATGGGAGCCGAGTTGGGGCGGAAGTCTTCAGGAGGAGTGGGAGAATGCAATGGGAAGATGAGCAAGCCGTTCGATGCCGGCTGGAAAACGAAACTGATCGCAGAGGTGATACTGCATGGGATGAGCATTGGGAAGATGGAAGGGACGACGAATGGGCCGATGGCAATTCAGATGCTTACCTCAAACAGTATGGAAGGAGGAAAATGCACAGACGTGATAAAAAGGAGAGCAGAGGGAGGTTTTTAGCTTGAATATGGTTGCAATCGGCATCAACTGTGCTTGCGTGCGTAACGATTGAACAACGCCAAAGAGCACCCACACAACCATCACTTGATCGCTTCTTCGTGTTGACGTCTTGATATTTGCCGACTGGCCAAACCGAATCTTCCTTCGAATCGACTTTCCGTTGGAACGAGGGCCTTCGAGAATCCCGTCCCTCCCCCACCACCTCGATGGCCGCGAGGTAAAGCAGGCTTCGCATGATGTGAGAGTGCCAGTAAACTAAAGGAAAACAGGTGGCGTCATTTGAGTGCACGTCCACGTGACTCCTGCTGATTGTGCCCGCGCCACCCACCCGTCAGGACCACGGAAACTCAACGCTAACACGTGGCGGCGCCATGCCCTTGGTCACTTGCCCTTTCTCTCTCCCTTTCCAACCTTTGCCCAAAACGCGGGTCTATTCCTCGCACCCGTCTGAAGGTATCGCCGCAAATGCTAACGGTCGCTCGGTTTGCGGAAGGCGAGAGAGGCGTTACAATTATCTTGCTGTTGTTGTTAGTCCGCAGCCCACCCACCCGACGGGACCAAGGGAACCGACCGCCACTCGTGGCGGGGCCCTTACCCTTTTCCTCTCCCTTTCCCCCCAATACGCGGGTCGATTTCTCCCACCGTCAGCAGATCGGACGGTCTCTTGCGAAAGGCGAAGCCAGCGGGAGAGAAACGTTTCAATTATCTTGCTGTTATTATTTGAGCCTGCAGCAGGCAGGGATGGCGCCTGCCTGCACCCCGCACACTCACCCACCCAACAAGCAAGGACGGTGGAAAGCGAGAGAGAGAGACGGAGGAAAAGGACATGGGCGCGCTCGATCACCGTATACGCATGGTCTTGCAAAAGAGAAAGTCGAAAGAAGTGAGAAGAGACGAACGGATGCAGACGAAAAGAGAACAGAAGTTGTCTCGAGCACTCTCGCAGTTTGTTACGGAAAGGAGGCTCGCGAGTTCACCCCATCCCATCCGTTCTGTCAGGACTCGAAGGTGTGGAAGTAGAGATGATCGTGGGCTTGGGCGTTGTAGAGCTTGTACTGGAAAGTTGGACGTCAAGGAGATTGTCAGGCGTCAATGACGCACCACTGCCACGAATCTCTCTCTCTCACTCGCCCGGCTTTAACATACACCGCTCACCAACTCAGACCGACAGAAACTAGCTGACGCGACCCCGCTGAATCAGCCACTCCACTTCATGCCCTCTCCTCTCCGACACTCACCAGCTGCATGGTCCTCGCCCTCGTGTTGGCGGCTGCGCCGACGGCCTCGGCGGCCGCCTTGAGGGTCATGGGCTCCAGGCGCGGAGTCAAGAGCGTCGGGGCGTCCGGCGACGTGGGAGCGGCCCTTGCCCGCTCCGCGGCCCCCGCCCCCGCCCGTGCCGCCGTGGGTGGCGGCGCGAGGACGGAGACGGCGTTGGCGATCAGGCTCGTTTCGGAGTCAGTGGGCGGCGGCGGCATGCTGAGCGAGATTGTCGAGTCGGCGTGCTGCAGAAGAAGCGGGGAGGAGGAGGTGAAGGGCTTGAGCGGGCTGGCGAGCGCGGCGGCGGCTGTGGAGGACGAAGGCGAGGCCGGGGCCGGTGCTGGTCCAACTGACGCAACCATGCTGACGTTTTCAGCTGTTTTTTTTTTTTTTTTTTTTTTTTTTTTTTTTTTTTTTTTTTCCTCCCTTTTTTTCCCTTCAGTATTTCCTCTTTTCTTCTATTTTTGGAAGGCTCCCGGCCTTCGGAGAAAACCGGGTGGCGCTGAGAATGCACCCGTGAGAATGTCTGTGGAGGTCGAAGGCAAAGAAAGGCGCTCGTGGAGGCGGAGGGGGAGGAAACTCGTTCGTTAAAACTTCTATATAGCAAGCCAAGACGGCAGCGGTGATTTAGGCGATGGCCGGACGCTGACAACAAGCTCTGCTTTCGCTTGATTGATTTCGCAGAATATGGTCGCCACTTTCCCCAAGCGACAATCATAGTCATAGAATTGTCACCAACGTGGTTCTTGGATACGTTCCTCCGTCGCTTGACAAGAATCCGACAAAAAACGACACTTTAACCCTTTAAGGGTCAGTCCCACTGTGCCACATGCGGCACAATGACCCTCAAAGATGTCCCATACCTAACTTCTGCACTGATGCAACTTTCCTGATGAAACCACGCTCAGAATTGAAAGGGCTTTCTGTTGGTACCTTTCACTTTGTTGTACCCAATCTAGGCAAATAGTAATTGCAACAAAACTGCAGCTGTGCGAATGGTGGCACGCTTTTTCTCCTATTAGTGGATGATATAAAAACTGCACCAAAGTCTTTCAAAATTTGCATACTAGTCGTAAAATGGACATGAAATAAAATGGTCTAAGTGACTATGGCTCCAATTTTTTTTCTGTGATGATTCTGTTGAGCAAAAGTTGGAAAAACAACCAACAGCCAGTGATAACCAGGATTTGAAATGCCAGACATTTGCGTGTTTTCCAATTTGCACCACACATGCAAAAAAAAAAAAACAATACAGAACTACTTACTTAGTAACAAAGACTGTTTTGGATAGCAACTCTCTGCTGATGCTGGCCGCTTTCTCCTTTAATTGAGTTTTGACAAAGATTTGGTCCATTATCGTGGGGGCACTTTTGAATGGTCATGGAGCCACTTTAGTGTCGTTTTAGCAACCACAGCATTCTCCAAAGGAGACCAAATTATTTAAGCACATAGCGAAATGACTGAGCTTCAAAATCCTGCTGTTGGTTTGAATTTTTTTCAATGATAAATCTGGCTGCAAAAAATTTGAGTGAATTAAAAAATTTTAGGGGTCATAGACAGTAACCATGATGGATGCAAAATGCACTACAAAGATACCCTGTGCCCTTTTTTGGCAGGTTGCCCCTCAAGACTTTTTCAAACGCCTTTCTTTTGATCATATCAAAAGTTCTGCTGCCAAAAATGTTAGGCAGAACTGACTGGTTAGCAGCAAGAGGCACAAGACGGACCTGAACCTATTTTGACTGTCAGTTATCATTCTCACAATGCCCATGGGAGAGCAATCCACCGCCAATGCAGACCTGGGCCCTGGCTTGCAGTGTTGACAAATACTCCAAGTATTAAGTGGAACAGAAACCCAGTGTCAACAGTTTTCCTCCTCCTCAGCTTGAGCAGATAATATAGGAGAGGTTTTTACACTGTGCTGGTCACGCTTACCTTGCAACTATTACTGTGTGCATATCATCATTATGTATCAATAATTCATAACAGAGTTTTTCGTTTTCTCTCCAAGTTGGGGAGAAGGACCACCCACAAACACACATCTCCACTTTATTCACTCCTTCCACTCACTCAGAGTAGACTGTTTACACAACAGCGTGCCAGATATCTGGCTGCATCAACCACAGATTCTAGCTCAGAACAACAATCTCTACCACCTTCAACAAACAGAATCAGCATAGCTCAACCTTTTGAATCCATTTCGTTTGGGAGGCCCAAAATTTTCAACGCCCTCTCCTGGCCAACTCCAAAATTCAATCTGGGCTTGCATAGTGCATTTGAAATCTCTAATTCTTCTCTTTCCAACAAGCTATCATGCAGCTCTCTACGTTGCCTCAACAAAATTTGATTGGCCTCCAAAGTTGAAAAAGGCTTCCTCAACTTTGCAAGACATCTTCTCAACAGCGAGAAGCGATTTGAGGACACACTTACACACCAGTATTTGCCTGCTTCTGCTATTTCCATTGATACTTAACGCGCGCAGGAGCTACAAGATTTTTCGCTAAGAAGGGCCCAAAAGTCGAACTACCACTACCTCAAACCACCATTTTTGTCCGTTCCTGTGTGACAAGTCACCCCAGCTGACACCAAATTGCTCTTAGTTCTCTCCATTTCGTTCTCCAACACTCCCCAAGGGACAAACACGCGCCAAAACTTTGATCCTTGGCCTGAAATTTGGCACACAGTTGCTCTTCAACAGTGCCAGCCTGCTATTTGTCCATCGATCAGCTTGCAACAAGCATTGTGTGGAGCATCAAACAACTCCTTGAGTCACTCACTATTTGTCACTGCTGCATTCTCAAGCAACTCCTCCAAATTTTTCCAGCTACAGGTTTCTCCTGCAACAGGATCATCACAACGCGCACCGCAATGTTGTCCAACCTAAACTCGTTTGTTGGCATGTTCACTGGCAAGATGCTGATGGAATTCAATGACTTCAATTACGACTGCGATGATAGACGCCACCGAAGTGACCATAACTGTTATGTTATCGAGTGGATGTGGCTGTGGGTGGTTGGGTGTGGCGCATTCTTGATTGCTTGTGTTTCCATGCACAAGTTCCCCGCCAGTGACCTTCCAATCCTCTGCTCACTTCTTTCTTTCCCCCCCTTGTCACTGGCAACAACAACTCCTTCTGCAGCACCCCAGTGACACCTCAATGAGGGATGTTTGGTGGCATTCTGTCTGTCCCATCACCACTAACTGTTTTTGTTGTGTTTGAGATAGGGCTCTTTGCAAGATAAAGACCCCATCGCTTTTCCTTCTCCTCTTTTCTGGTGGACCCTTCCCTTTGTGTTTTTCTTCCTCATTGTTTGTCATTGCAATCAGACAAACAAATACACCCCTCTTGTCACACTCATGCTCCTGCCTTCCTGTCTTCTGTCAATGAGCCTCCCAACCAGTTCCATTCTTTTCCTTACAGCGCATCTCTTGCCCAGGGTTGGACATCCATCTTCCGCCAGGGGTTAGGGAGCTTTGCGCAAGACTTTTGCACTGATCCTCACAGGATTGCCCCTCTGACTCCTCTTCATTTTTTGTTTTGATTCCTTCCCCCTGTTAGACAGATGAGTAGTGATACTTTGTGGACTAGGCGAGTAGTATGATTAAAACACTCCCTGGACAACAGCCCAATAAAGTTGGGTTAACCCTTTTATTTGCTTTCCCTCACTCTACGGCTTGGATCCCAGGGTCCAAAGGAGTGGGGATAGTCTCACAACAACAAAGAAGCCAGTGAGTGCAGCAGTCTATCAAGATTCTCCACTTGAGTGGCTTCACACATCCAATTCCACAGGGTGGAAGTACAGGCACAGGGGGCTTCTGGGACTTGGACCTGGGACCTCCACCCTAAGAAGGAATCACACCCCTAGACCAAAGCTCCATGCTTTTTTCAGAAGTGCCTCAACCTGTCCGCTGCAACCTAGAAACTGGGTACTTGACTGTCAATCAAGGCTGACATGATACCCACGGCCATGAAAAGTCTCACAATATGCCCATTCCAGAAATAGTGACACGAGCGTGCCAGGGGTTGAACCTGGAATCTCTTGATTCGTAGTCAAGCATGGTAACCATTTTTCCACATGCCCACACCAAATTAATTAGCGCTTTTGGATCGTATAATTCCATTGCTATCTTAGGACTTCCAAACGCATGACTCTTTAAGTCAAATCAACCTCTCAGCGCTAAAATGCAATCACAGTTACCCCAATCCCATTCCCAAGATCTTCAGCAGTATGAAATACAGAGGCCCAGCTGCATCAGGTCCAGAGAAGCATAATCCAAGATCCTGATCAAAGGGGAATATCTGTATCCTCTTTAAAACACAGGCACATACAGATGAGGCAGACATGAGCCTGTTTTTTTTTTTTTTTTTTTTTTTTTTTGCTCAGATATGGGAGGATTCCCAGGCAAAACGGATATCCAGTGCATATGTTTTTATGCTTCACGCGTGGCAGCATACAAGCTAACTTTGGCCAGGCCTCCCACATCTGCAAGGGCAGTTGCATTCTGGTGCTTTGGGGCTAACTGCACCCAACTTAGCTGCATCCAAAAAGAGCAGATCTGTTTTCAGCTTTTTGGGATGGCAGCCTTGCCCAAAATGAAGAAAAGAAAAAGAAAAAAGTCCTGCAAAACCCAAGAACCTCTCGAGTTTAGTCAGCCATTTTTCAGAGGGCAAGGAAGCCTTGAAGATGGCAGGGGTTAGAGTTCCACGTACGCTTCCCAGTTTCAAAGTTTGCCTCCTCTGTCCAAATAACCTTGGTCAAATCTTTGACAGTCCAGTCCTTATGCTTGCAACCATTTGAAGGCAAGAAAGACGTCTTCTCTGAGACGTGGCTGTGAATTACTGTTGTAATGTAACAAGGGAAAATTTGACATGAGTTCACGATTTTTCCAACAAATTGTCGCTTCAAATTGTCACTATTGTTGCAAGATATCTCAGAGCCGTTTGTTGCTCAAGCAAAATATTGTAGATTATAGGCTGTAGACCGAGGGCTTTTTTGGGCATCCACTGCATGGAAGATCGACCAGGCTGCCTGACTTGTGAAACCCTTGATTACAAGATGGTATCAAAGCGGCTGATCTTACCAAGGCTTTATTCCTTTGCATGTAAGTGACAACTGTCTTGCATGTTCGCAGCATTGTGTTTTGTGTGAATCTGCTTCTCAGTTCTGAATTTGGAGGTGATCTGAGAGATGGAGGCAGCATGTCCGAGACAATGGCACACGGATGGTGGTGGGAGGAAGCTGTTTTGACTCGGTTTAGCCATTTCCCACTGTGGAGAGAGAGCGTGTGTGCCAAGGAGACAGACCCTCCTTTCTTTTTGGCGCATCTTTCTGCCTAGCCTTCGTCAGATGCACTGATAAACTCAGCTCTTCATAAGGTCTTCTGCTAAGGATTCAAACCGACGCCACGGGCCGGTTCTCAGGCCTGTCCCGAAACCGGCACCAACTCTCAGGCCAACTGAGGACCTTGTCCCGGGACGGCCTGAAGTTCCGAGGCCGGCCTGGGTTCCTGGACCGAGGCCAAGTTGGTTGGGACAAAAGACCCTGAAGACAAAGTAGACACAGAAGACAAATGATAGACCCTTTGGCTTCATTCGGGATGCCTTGACCCACAAACGGCAAACCGACAGTACTGTGTGCCGAAAAAGAAAACAAGCAAGTGGGAATACGTCCACAGAAAGGGTATTCGAACAAAGGGGTCCAGCCCCTTGAGATCTTCCTGCGTGCAGATTGAGGCCAGATTATCTCTCCGCTTTGTGCAGCTCGGCCTTCTCTTGGACGGCAGAAACGGGTTCCTTCTGGGCTTTTCCCTGCTTTTTGGACGCCGTCCGAGCCACCTTACATCGATGCAGCTGTTCAATGACATCAACAAAGTCCGCGTTCGACCGTTCCGCATTGGAGAGAACCGCTTTCAGGTCTTCCTCTGTGATTTCTCTGCCCAGCGCGGTAACAAGGGTATTGACCGAGGGGCATTTGTTGTGGTGGCCCTTTGAAGACGGAGGATGAACGTGCCAAACGACGTCAAATATGAACGCCGCCACATCCCGCACGAGAGTTTGGGGATCGTAGCTCGTTTTCTGCCTCCAAATATTCATGACTTGAAGACGCAATTGCTTGTGCGGGTCGTCCTTCGTTGAGCTGAACAGGCAGAAAGTGTCCATGAAACATCGCAAGGCTGCTGCTAGCGCTGTGGTGTAGGGCGACAAAAGTTTTGAAACTTCCATCCCGACTGTTGTTTCGACCACCTTGAACCACGAAATTGACGACTTTCCCACGTCGAGGTCGATGAGCGTTTTGTCAGCCAGGCTGCGAGGACGCAGTCAGTCGCTAAGTTTAAACACAGCAAACTCAACTCAACTCACATCATGGAGCAGAACCTGCAAAATAGCAATGACTCTGCGAAAGCCTCACATCTTTGGCGGAGGGCATTTGCAGCGGCGAACGCGAGCGATCGTATCCTTGTTGAAAAGCAACGACCCTCCAGAATGCTTTCAAACACCATGGTCGATCAAGCTGATAAGAAGGTGGTTGTTGCGTCAGAAGCTTAAACGGCAGCAGAGTAGGTTCATGGTGGCAAAGCCACTAACCTTTGCAATCTCAAATGCGTTCTGGGCTGCTGTGATGCCCCAACTCAGAGGAAGCAGGCAAAAGCCACCAAGGAACTCCTGCAAGCTCTCCCACAGTTCCACAAGTTTGGCGCATTTTCCTCCCACATCTTGAACTTGAACGTCAGCCACAGCTCCCACACGGATGCAGACGTAAAAAAAGAATACTCGGTTATTTTGCATCCTCGACAACCCGCCAGATTGAACATGGTGATTTTTGCCTCCCCCAGTTTGGTTTGCGCTTTCCAGTTACTCCGGCTCGGTTGTCTTGTTCAAATCACACATACTTCGTCATTTTGTTTCGAAGTGGGACGGGGATCGACTTTCGTTTGTGGTTTTCACCAAGGAGGAGTTTGCGAAGGAAGGAGCGTTCGTCAACTGGGGTTGAGTGAGTTCGGTCTTGGAGTTATTTTTCTTTTGTCAGCCTCATGTCTGAAGATTGTTTACATGATACATCGAACTGGGAATTTTGGCGTCGGAGATTATTTTTTTTGTTTGCAAAGTATAGTCAACAAAATTGGGATGCATGGTTGGACCAACTTGGCCGAGGGACAAGCAGATCTGCGATCATCTCGCAAAGAGATCAAACCCGAAATCAGACACTGCTTCAGGCGCAGGAAAGAGATCATCCACTCAAACAACTGCAGCAGCCATGTAATATTTACCCTTCGCTCCTCGAAGCTGCTACGGTCTAGGTCAGCACAAATATTCCACGCTGATTGCAGCTTGCTTCATCCTTCCCCACGGCCACCCCAGCAAACAGCGTTCGCCCTGCCTTCGAGTCGGAACGCACCACCTGCGCCCCATCCAGAGGAGCGGGGGAACCAAAGTTGTCAGCAGACCGCTTCAGTCCCGTCCACACCAGCATTATCTTGCAAAAGTTCCTTGAGGAATCGTGTGGGTTGTCTTCTCTGCAGTCTGCATTTCCGTCTGATCGTTGCCTCATTCAGCAACAGCGAGTGATGCGCCACTCTCTGATTGGTCTGCAAGATCATCTTCCCCTCTCTTCATCCAATCCGACTTTCCTGAGGAAGCCGCAGAAAACAGTCAGGTCGCGATGGGAACGCCCGAGCCCATCTCCTTTCTTGCTTTGTTGGAGGCTGATCGTGCTGCAGCAGATGAGACCTCCGTTCCTCTGAATCCTCTGAATCCGAAATCGACAGACGGGGTTGATGATCTGATGAGCGTTGTTGTTGCCTCGGATTTTCAGAAAGGTCTCTTCGATTGTTTTGCCAAGACCAGAAAGGTCCATTTTCTAATCCAGCATCTCGCTCTTCAGTCAAAGGGAAAGGACGAGAAACCACTCCTCGCCACCAGCTGGTGGGTGCCTTCAAACGGGTACGCTCCTCTTTGGGATCGCCTTCAACCGCTGGACCTCCTAAAGCTGGATTGAGTTGGACGTCCGAGTCGTCGAGTTCCATTCCAGGTCCCTCGCCTCGTTCAACATCGTCCGGCTCACTCAATCAGCCATCGGTGCTCTCAATTTCTTCGTTGGCGGAACCTTCTGCGGACCAAGCTTCCTCCGAATCTGAGAACGACAGCAAAGAGCAGAAGCAGCGATCGCTCTTTTGGGTCCACTTCACAAACGCAAAAACGCCAAACGGCAAGCCCGGAGCAAAGTGCAACAAGTGCGGGCTTGTCGTCAGCCAGTCTGGAAGTTCCACGAGCTCCATGAGCAAGCATCTTCGCCGCAAGCATCTTGACATTTCCAAAAGCGTCATACCTGTTCCCGCCACAAAGAAGGTTGTCTGACCCATGGATCGGCATGTTGAACACTCCTCTCGGGTCGTCGAACCGTTGACAACCGATCAGATTGGTCGACTTCGGAAGCTGATGGCAGATTTGGTGGTGAAGGAGGAGCTGAAGTTTGTGATTGTTCAGTCACCTGCCCTGAGGGATTTTTTGGAAGAAGTCCGGCCTGGCGTCAGCGAGTTCCTCACATCGTCAACGACGCTGGTAAACTACATCTCAGAGTACAGCCACAACCTTCGCAGTCTGCTCCGGGAGTCTTTCGCCGCATCCAGGAACAAGATCTTGCTCACTATGGACAGTGCCACTCGAGGCCGACACAGGGTCCTCGCCATAACTGGTAACTTTGCCTGCTCTTGCTGATTTTTTTTCCGGTTCTGACTCTTTGCAGCTCACTTCATCGACGACGAATGGCAGATGCGGAGTTTGCTTCTCCGGTTTGCAAAATTGCCCTATTCAATAAATTTACGTATACGGACGGTGAGCTCTTTTAATCAACTCAACGTGTGTTTTTTGGTGTTACGACAGTTTGTAACTGCCGGTGTCGCCGTTCCCGGCTGGGACTCCCATCGCTTCTCTTGACGCGGCTTCTCCTTCAAGAACGACGTGGGCAATAGCGTAGTCTCCATCGTGCGAAATGCTAACATGCGCAGCTCCGATACGTTGACTCGCTAATACTTCCCGCTCCAACACTAGAGTGGGCTTCCCTGTGGTAGCGACCAATTAATATATATCCATTTCCGGCAACACAATGAAAATTCGTCTTACCACTTGCACTTGAAAGAACCGACACTTGACTCCAACCCAGGTGGAAGTGCGGCTGCATTGCTTTGAATGCTGCCTCTTTCGCGGCAAATCGACCACCTAAAAACTGCACCACGCGACGCGCGCCAACGGGCTCACCAACGAGATCGGCATTAACACCGGTGCCCAACTGCGTAACTGGTAGGGGTCGGTCAAGGTCAAGATCAGCTACGCCGCTGAAGCGCCCTCGGAAGTCAGCCAGTTCGCGTGGGCTAAGAATGCGCGCTGCGAATCGGCCGGGCGCTGTGCGCATAAGCAAGGCTTGGATACGTGAAAGGCTCACAATATCAGTTCCTATTCCGACGATCATGGTCATCTAAAGCAAGTCCCGACGGCGTCAACGCTTTGTGGAAGTAAGATCCCGTGTCGATGAGTTCAAGCAGGCTTTGCAAGCACTCTTTTCATAGAAAAAGAGTTTCGTTTCTCGAGATGAGTAGCGGTGGGTGTATCTGAACAACTGCTGCACGTCTATGAGCAACGGAAGAAAATGTCCAAAATGAGGAATACCTATTCTCAAGAAAGAGCTTCTTTATTATTTGTTGATAGAGGTAAATGGAACTAAACCTGAAGAAGCCGCCCGACTATGAGCGACAGGAAGAAAGAAATCGAAAAATGCGGAAAACCTTCAAACCAAAGAAAGAAACACGAAGTTAAACTTATCAAACCGAACAATGATAAGGAAACAGAGAGAGAGAGAGAGAGAGAGAGAGAGAGAGAGAGAGAGAGAGAGAGAGAGAGAGAGAGAGAGAGAGGTGGAGGGAGAGGGAGTGATGGCGCTGAACGTAACTCAAAGCCGTGAGCGCACGAAGAGTTTGGTTTGGTGGTCACGTGATTCTCTTTCGGGTCTCCTGTCGTGGACGCCGATCGTGGATCGGCAGCTTCAGCCCGGCCGCAAAAGGGTCATTGCAAGATCGTGATCGCGACGTTTGATTGAGGTCCAGACTCGCGAATCAACGACCCCTCGTGGCCTCCCACCATTTTGGACTTTGGGAAGGATGGACTGCGCGATGGCAAGGTGGGTGTGGTGAGGATGATGGGCCACTAACCTATTCGAACAGGACAATATTTTGGAGCGAAAATGCGGAGCTGACAAGGGTGCAAAAGTACACCAGTCTGTTGCAAAGGTATGCCGTTTGCGTGAATTTATTGTCGCCATAATGGAACACTTGGACAAGAAGGATGTGGGTCGTGAGTCGTGTGCGTACCCAAACATGTGGAGTAGAAATAGAGAAAGAAACAAAAGGGTGAGACCTCCCGTGGACTCGATTCCCACCCCAAAATAAATATTCCAACATAGAAGGCCTAGCTTGTGAGGAACTGCGTCTCGGCCGTTAAAACCTCTGCAGTCTCCAAGTCGGCCGCGTTGACGCCCTCATCTACCGAAAGGTGGAAGAACCTCCCGTTCCACCCGTCCTCCAATGACACGGCGTCCTCCTGCTGCTGCACCGTCCCCGCGACGACGGGGTCCCGCGCCGCAGCAGCGCTCTCGGGAACGTCCCACAGCGTCTTGAGTTGGTCGCGACGGACGTGGGCAAAATGGAATGGCACGCGGCGTCCGGCGAAGCGGTGAAGGTCGTCGCGGAGGTCCAGCAGCATCTGCAGGCCGGTATAGTCGACCGCATTTACCGCGGAAAAGTCAAAGACGACGGCGCGCAGCGGGGGCAACTGTGCTGGGGCGCGGAGGCGCTCGCGGTCATAACTGCCGAGAGAAGAGGCGGATGCGGTATTGGCAGCGGCGGCAGCGCGGGCGGCACGCTCCTCCGTGTCGTCATCCCAGCTGCGCTCGCCTTTTGACCGGGCCACACCCGTGTACCGGAAGGACTTGAGGATCTGCGCTTTCAGCGTCGAGGCGATATACGACGAGTTGGGGTATGTGAGGGCTTCGTACGGTCGGAATACGATAATGCCAGGGGGAGTCGGGAGCAGTGTCTTGTTGATCTGAGAGTACCCTTCGCCTTCAGCGTCAATCCAACCGGCAGTCTCAGTTCTGGACAGAAGCCGCGCTTTAGGGCGTGCAATTCGAACGAGCAGCACAACCAGGGAGAAAGCGACGGACGAATAGATGGCAATTTCGATGGTGGAGAAGAAAGTGACGACAAGCGCAATCCAGAAACAGATAAAATCTACAAAATGGGACCTGAAAAGATGGGCGATGGTCCGCGGCGATGCAAACAGGTCCGTTACGGCCGCAGATATAACAGCCGCGAGAACGGAATTGGGAATGTAGTAGAAGGCGTCCGTCAAGGTATACAATGCAAGCAGAATGATGACAGCAGTGAAAAATGCAGCCATTGGACTGCGGACGCCAGACTGCGACTTGATAGCGGAACGAGAGAAGGACCCAGTGGCCGGATACGCGCCTAGAAAAGCGCCGACAAAGTTCGAAACACCAATGGCAACGATTTCCTGGTTGACGTCCGGGTTGTAACCGTTAATCCGACCATACGACTTTGCCACGGCGATATGTTCCAAGATCGATACAATCATGGCTGCTGGAACAGCCTTCAGGACCGTTGCCAAGTAGGAAGGCGCCAAATTGGGTTGAGGTAGACCAGAGAGGCCTTTGGGAACCGTACCAACAATCGATATCGTGATGGAGTTGTGAACAGCGTACGAGATAGCGGTGAACAGAATCACCGCAAACCCGTTGCGCATAATGCCCACAAATCGAAAGAGGGGCCATTTTTTCGCAAGATGAGCGCATGTGAACTTGATTGCCAGAATGAACACAAGCGCAGCGAGTCCAAAGATCAAGTCGTATTTGCTCTTTGGCAGTTCACCAAGCTTTCGCAGGAACGATCCAAGTACTTGCCATGGGGCTTGGGTCGTGTCGATGCCTTTGATTCCGCAAAGCGTCCCCAGTTGCCCAATTATAATTTGGACGCCTGCTCCAGTTGTGAAGCCGACAATCACAGGTATCGGGACAAAGTCAACGACGAGGCCGAATCGGAAAAGACCGAGGAAAAGCTGAAAGACGCCGAAAGACAACACGGAGGCGCAGGCCGATGCTTCGCCATGAGGATTCGGACTCTTTCCAAAAGGAAAGAAGGACCCGGATACTGTTGGAAAACGAGACAGTCCTCTCACTGTGGTCATCAAGAAGGTCCGGGCCCTTGCTCGAAAGCTGCGGCACTCCCCTCGGCTCCAGTCGTTCTTTGATACTGCAGCAGCAGCAGCGGAGCAAATCACAAGGTCCAAAAGACCAAAATTCCTCTGGACAGCAGGACGCGATGGAACAGCGCGTTGCAGTTGCTGAAGACGTATTTGGAGCTGTCGCCTGCCATTGACCACTTCCTCAACGAGCTTCTGCAGTCTGATCAGGGCATACGAAGCCTGAGACTGACTGCTGCGGAGATCGATCTGGCAAAAAAGATTGTCCTGTTCCTGGAAGTGTTTGCTTCAGTATCGATGACTCTTGGGGCAGAGAAGTACCCGACACTGTCGAGTGCTGTGAGGCCACAGCAGTTGGTCCAAAATCTTTGGATCGGGACCGGGGATTGCCCGGACCGAGGACCGGTCCGTTGGTCTGTCTCAAGACAAGACATTCGGTTTGAATCCTTATCTTCTGCCATCACCAGTGGTTTAATTGTATCACCAATCTGCGCATTGCAAGGAGGACGAAGCAAGTTCTCTTCCTGCTTTCTCGTTGCAACACACTGGCCAAAATAACTGTTGAGATTCGACCCACAGGGTGCACTACGCCCTTTACTGATGATCCCTTTGAGAACTCCATCCAATCACATTGGATGGGGTGTTTGAAGGGCTCAGTAGATTCAATACTTGAATGGGGCGCTCGGAAGGGCTAATCTGTTCTCAATAAAAAGAGATAGGCAAAGGCGGCTGTTGTTCTAGCTTTGTTCATCCTACCGGTAGGAACAATGCAATTAGAACATGCACAAAAACGTTCAAACTAAGCACTCTGCACATGTAACACAGCACAGCAAGAATGCAGAAGCAGTGTACCACTGCCCCATGCTCGGAATTCCGCTCTCTGCATCGGAATTGCGCTTCCTGATCTGTAATTCCTCTCTATGCATCGGAATTCCGCTCCCTGATCCGGAATTCCAGCTTTCCTGCTGTGCTGTGCAATCTGAGCAATGCAACAGGCATTTAGGAATCAGGGATTGCACCAATCACTGCATTTCTAAAAGTGAGATAAAAACTGAGCTCACCAGAGATTGCACCAGTCATTGGATTTCTAAAAACAAGGAAAAAAGCGGCTTGTTTCTCAAACAAGCTTCCTGATTTGGAAACAACCAAACCAATTTACAAGCAACTGTTTCTCAAACAAGCTGTAAATTGGTTCCTGGTGGTACTCAGCCCAGACAAAGTGCTCAGCCCAAGGTGGTACTCAGCCCTGGCTGGTACTTAGCCCAGGGTGGTGCACAGCCCAGGCTGGTACTCAGCCCTGGGTGGTGCTCAGCCCAGGCTGGTACTTAGCCCTGGCTGGTACTCAGCCCTGAGTGATACCCAGCCCTGGGTGGTACTCAGCCCTGAATGGGTACTTAGCCCAGGATGGGGGTTTGTGCTCAGCCTGTTTTATCTCATTTCTGTGTCCTGCCCTGTGCAGCCCACTTCTCCCTCTGTTTTCTGATGGCTCCAACCTGCAGGAGTATAAAAGCAGCAACCTCTCACAGAGATCAAACAAGGAATCCAACCCCCTCCTTGCTGCTTTGACAGAATCCAGTGCAAAACAAGCCACTCTCTCTTCCTCCATTTGCTCTCTCTTCCATCTCTGCCCACTCACTCCTCTCTCCTCTCTACATCCTCTCACTCCTCTGCAGTGATGATGGAAAAGGGAGAGGAGTGAAGGATGGAGAGAGGAGAGAGGAGTGAGTGGGCAGAGATGGAAGAGAGAGCAAATGGAGGAAGAGAGATTGGCTTGTTTTGCACTGGATTCTGTCAAAGCAGCAAGGAGGGGGTTGGATTCTTTTTTTGATCTCTGTGAGAGGTTGCTGCTTTTATACTCCTGCAGGTTGGAGCCATCAGAAAACAGAGGGAGCAGTGGGCTGCACAGAGCAGGCCACAGAAATGAGATAAAACAGGCTGAGCACCAACCCCCATCCTGGGCTAAGTACCCATTCAGGGCTGAGTACCACCCAGTGCTGGGCATCACTCAGGGCTGAATACCAGCCAGGGCTGAGTACCACCTTGGGCTGAGCACTTTGTCTGGGCTGAGTACCACCAGGAACCAATTTACAGCTTGTTTGAGAAACAGTTGCTTGTAAATTGGTTTGGTTGTTTCCAAATCAGGAAGCTTGTTTGAGAAACAAGCCGCTTTTTTCCTTGTTTTTAGAAATCCAATGACTGGTGCAATCTCTGGTGAGCTCAGTTTTTATCTCACTTTTAGAAATGCAGTGATTGGTGCAATCCCTGATTCCTAAATGCCTGTTGCATTGCTCAGATTGCACAGCACAGCAGGAAAGCTGGAATTCCGGATCAGGGAGCGGAATTCCGATGCATAGAGAGGAATTACAGATCAGGAAGCGCAATTCCGATGCAGAGAGCGGAATTCCGAGCATGGGGCAGTGGTACACTGCTTCTGCATTCTTGCTGTGCTGTGTTACATGTGCAGAGTGCTTAGTTTGAACGTTTTTGTGCATGTTCTAATTGCATTGTTCCTACCGGTAGGATGAACAAAGCTAGAACAACAGCCGCCTTTGCCTATCTCTTTTTATTGAGAACAGATTAGCCCTTCCGAGCGCCCCATTCAAGTATTGAATCTACTGAGCCCTTCAAACACCCCATCCAATGTGATTGGATGGAAAGTACTCAAAGGGATCATCAGTAACGGGCGTAGTGTACCCTGTGGGTCGAATCTCAACAGGATGGCAGAACAGAAAGGACAGACCACACTAACAAAAATGGATGGGGGCACATATTGAACTTCAGAGGTAAAAGAAAATGAGTCAAAGTAATTAAAAAGAACAAAGAAGAAAACAGCTTCACAGATCAGAAAAAATGAGTCGGAGGTAAGAAAACCAATGCAACTCAGATGGTATTCACTGAGAATAGCTCAGAGAGATTTCGTCATATAGTCTGCAGGCTGTTCTCCTCCAGCAATCCATTCAAGCCGTACAACCTTTTGTTCCACGAGTTCTCAAATGTAATGATACTTTACAATGATATGCTTTAACCTATTGGTGAAAAGATAATTTGAGCTGAGGTTGATCACACCACTGTTGTCAGTTTAGATGACAGGAGGAGTTGGAGACAGAAGTTGAAGTGTTAGATTTGGGATAGTGCCTTAAGTTCTTGTCCGAGTTCAGACAACATATTCAGCTCCCTGCGGTGACAGCATGACAGTGCTGCTCCAAACAGATGTCCCACTATAGCTGTTCCTGCAAATGGAATATAGAAGCCAAGCTTTGATTTCCCATCTGAGTGGACACCTTGGGCAGTGTTGGAGTAACTGGCTATGTTGGGATCCTTGCTGAAGGCTCCAAGATATGATACTGCTGGGGCAAGGTGTGTGTGTTGCAAGGTAGTTGATGCTGTCATGGATTCCCTGGTACAGTCTCTGATTTCCAGTTGCTTTGTCCATCCTACGTGGCTGAAGATTGAGACTACTGGGAAGGGCAGTTACTGCAGTGCGGTTGTTGATAATGTTGGCGTGGCACTGAAGTAACTCCTTGATATAGGCTTTCTAGTGTAAGAAGATTCCGTTATGGTGATGTTCCAGCTGCATAAAAAGGATGGTTTTTGATTGCTCCCATTTTGCAGAGTTTGTAACAAGATTAGGCAAGGCAATGGCAGAGGAAGTTTTGCCAGAATCACCAAAAACAAATATTGTAAACTTAGCTTGCAGTGTGGATGATGCGCCAGTCAATTGACAAAGAAGGATGCAGTGGTCTTCCAGAAGATTGTACTTTCCTGACAACTGTTTGATTTGGGTGGTTGTTCGTCTCGTGCACTCAGTGTTGTGGTAATGAACTGTTCCATGCAGATTGGCACATAAAATATGCTGTTGAGGTATGTGTTGCTGATATCAACTGTGTCAGTGTCCCAGTTGATTCAGGCAGCCATTTCAGTGAGTAAAAGACTATTGATTTGGAGAAAAGGTGAGTGAGTATTCTGAATATCAATGCAGTGACACTAAGTGGGGCCCTTAGCCATGAGCCGTGCATAGAAGCACTCAATGCTGCTGTCTTCACAAAGTTTGACCTTGTAGACCCATTTGTTCCAGATAATGTTGACATTGGTGGGTTGTTCAATAACTTCAAAGGCTGTCTGCTCATATACAAGGGTCTGGGCAAGGTGTGCTTGTCAAACACAGTTGGCCTGAATGTGTACCCTTTGCAGCGTTTTCAGATGGTGGAAACAGCTGATGTGATTCTGATGGAATTTCGCCTGAAGGTAAGAAGTTTGTGGTGGATTCCTAATTTTAAAGTGTTATGTTTGTTTTGTGGTTGTAGAGAAATAGAATCTACTTGTGATGGTTTTAACTTTAAGAAACTTTAGGGAAAATTAGTTCAGATTTTCTAAGATACCCTGCACACAAAAGAAAGCTCGAGAGAAAACTCTGCACAGGTGAGCCTTCTGCACGATGCTGGTCTGGGCTCCCCCCAGTACCCTATGAGGCGAGGCGACCACTCCCCCATACACAGCTTGCCCTCAACGCTTTCCCCTGCGTCTCGCCTGGGCACATCAGAAGAATGACTGTCTCCTGGTTGGTACTCCTTGCGGAATGGGCTCCCTGCTCAGGACTCCACCTCCTCTGACACAGGTCCAGGCCACACTAGCCTACAAGCTGGGACTTCGGTGTTCGTGGGCCTTCGGTTGATTTCACATTGCCGGTCTGCCACATCGGTCCGGCCTTCCACAGTCATGCCTATAGTGCTCCCAGTAAGGCCCACTGGGGGTGACGTTAATTGCAGTAGCACGGAATCCAACCCGTCGTGCCGTCACCTCCAACACCAGAGCTGTACACCGTTATCCGATTCACTTTCGCTGTGGATTACCATTTGGTTGATACTTTTTACCAATTCCAGTTTGACTTCTTCCAATTCTGATTGCTGAAGCTGAATGCTGACTGAATGGAGGAAGTTGTTGTTTTCTGGAGTGACTCTGCTGTGGGGAATGGTTGATGCTTTGTCTGACTTTGTGAGGCTGCAGAAAACTGAAAGCAATTCCAATTCAACTTGTTCAACTGGCAAAATTCAGGTTCAAAGATGGTTCAAGGTGACTGGTGACTGAATGGAGCAAAGTGGTGATGTTGGTGTTGTTTCTGAAGCTGATCTGCAGGAATGAATAGTTGAAGGTTTCCTGAATATTGCTGAGACTGCTGAGGTTTGAATAGTTTGATGATATGGTAATTGTAACTGTGTGTGAGGTGGTTGATTATTGTTTTTGTTGGTCTAGAGTGGAGAATAAAGATAGAGACAAAGTTAGTGGTAGAAAGCATTAGTGAGAGTTAGTATATCCAGTGAGTACCAGCCTGGGCTGTGCACCACCTAGGGCTAAGTACCAGCCAGGGCTGAGTACCACCTTGGGCTGAGCACTTTGTCTGGGCTGAGTACCACCAGGAACCAATTTACAGCTTGTTTGAGAAACAGTTGCTTGTAAATTGGTTTGGTTGTTTCCAAATCAGGAAGCTTGTTTGGGAAACAAGCCGCTTTTTTTCCTTGTTTTTAGAAATCCAATGATTGGTGCAATCTCTGGTGAGCTCAGTTTTTATCTCATTTTTAGAAATGCAGTGATTGGTGCAATCCCTGATTCCTAAATGCCTGTTGCATTGCTCAGATTGCACAGCACAGCAGGAAAGCTGGAATTCCAGATCAGGAAGCGGAATTCCGGTGCAGAGAGAGGAATTCCAGATCAGGAAGCGGAATTCCGATGCAAAAGGGCGGAATTCCGGTGCAGAGAGCGGAATTCCGGAGCCTGGGGCAGTGGTACACTGCTTCTGCATGCTTGCTGTGCTGTGTTACATGTGCAGAGTGCGTAGTTTGAGCGTTTTTGTGCATGTTCATTCCAGATCAGGAAGCGGAGTTCCGATGCAGAGTGCAGAATTCCGGTGCAGAGAGCGGAATTCCGATGCAGAGAGCGGAATTCCGGAGCATTGGGCAGTGGTACACTGCTTCTGCATGCTTGCTGTGCTGTGTTACATGTGCAGAGTGCGTAGTTTGAGCGTTTTTGTGCATGTTCTAATTGCATTGTTCCTACCGGTAGGATGAACAAAGCTAGAACAACAGCCGCCTTTGCCTATCTCTTTTTATTGAGAACAGATTAGCCCTTCCGAGCGCCCCATTCAAGTATTGAATCTACTGAGCCCTTCAAACACCCCATCCAATGTGATTGGATGGAGTTCTCAAAGGGATCATCAGTAACGGGCGTAGTGTACCCCGTGGGTCGAATCTCAACACACCCCCGCAATAGAAAGAGAGGGGGCAACTGTTTCTCCTGGAGTACATGGCTGTCCAACAATGCCAGCCAAGCAGTGGGACTCGAACCCACCCATGTACCCCCCTACACTTGTGAAAACCTGCATGAACCCACAAGTGTAGCTGGAGAAGCCAGAGAGAGCCTTTAGACTAAGCGTTGTGCTGATTTGAGCGTGGGCACCACGCTTACACCTTGGAGGTCGGCGAGACTGCAAATTCCCATCAGTGATGCAAGCTTTGCATGTTGAGCTGCGGGAAGAGCTTTGGTGAGAAGGTCGGCAATCATCATGTCCGTTGGGCAATGAATGAGTTGAACCTCCTTTTTCTCCAAGTGGTCCCGTATGAAATGCAACCTCACGTCAAAGTGTTTGACCTGACCATGGTGTATTGGATTCATAGCAATAGCTATGGTTGAACGATTGTCTTCAAAAACAGTAGTGGGCTTATTTAAATCCATACCCAGCTCCTGGAAGAGCATTCGTAGCCAGATTGCCTCTTTGATGGCCTCAGTAAGGGAGAAGTATTCCGCCTCAGTTGAGGACAAAGCGACAACTGATTGTTTCTTGCTGTACCATGTAATAGCACCCCCGCAAAGCATGAACACATGCCCTGACCTCGACTTGCGTCCATCCTCTTCAGCATAGCTGGCATCAGCGTAGCCATGTGGTTCATCCCACTCTGGGTAAGAAATACCTGCAGCTTTCTCTACCTCTGGGAGCGTTGCATTGGTGATGCATGTCATCTGGGAGTCTCCCTTTTGGTAGAAAAGTCCATGATCCCAGGTAGCGCGGACATATCGCAGCAATCTGTCAAGCGCAAGGGAATCTGAATGGGTTGGAGTGGACTGGTATTGTGCAAGTGTATTCACAGCATACGCAATGTCAGGGCGCGTCAAGTTTGCAAGGTAAGCAAGTTGCATGAGTGTGCTTCGGAAGTATTCCGACTCTTTTTGTGGAAGTTTTCCAGAGTCCACATCGTGCATCCATGTCGTGGACATGGGAGTTGCTTTGATTTTGACAGGTAAGCCTTCATCGTCACACCAGTAGTTTGCTTCCTCCAAGACATGCTGTGTGTAGTTTTTCTGTCCAATAAAGATTCCATCTTTGATTTTCTCAACTTGAATGCCAACAGCAACTTTTGGGTTGAGGTCCTCGCAGATTTTGAACTTTGATTTGATCAGAGAAAGAATTTTGGCAATTTCTTCTTCAGTGTGACTGAAGATGAGGATGTCATCTACGTATAGAGTGATGATGGTCTTGACCTTTCCATCAGGGTGCCTTTGCACAAAGACACAGTGGTCAGTCTTCAATTGCGTAAATCCAATTTCTACTAGGAAGTCGCGGATTGTTTTGTACCACTGTCGACCAGACTGGTGCAGTCCGTACAGACTCTTCCTGAGTAAACAGACAAGAAGTATCCCGTCTGCACCACTTATCTCAAAGCCTTCTGGTTGTTCCATGAAGTTTTCAATGTCCAGTTTGGCGTTCAAGTATGCAGTTTCGACATCAAGGCCTGCAAGTATGAGGTCAAACAGCAACGAGATAGCAAGGATTGCCCGTATGGAGGAGCTGCGGACGACAGGGGAGAAGGTCTCATTGTAGTCCTGACCAAAGATCTGAGTGTAACCCCGACCAACAAGGCGAGCCTTGAAGCGTTCAAGGTACCCTTCACTGTCAAACTTGTAGGCAAAAACCCATTTGGGCTTGAGTATCTTACGCCCTTTAGGTCGAGCAACTAAGTCCCAGACATGCTTTGATGTGATCGAATTGATCTCTGAGAGTTGAGCTGCCTTCCAATACTTTGCAAAAGGAGAACGCATGGCCTCTTTATGTGAAGCAGGGAGTGGTGGTAAGTCCCGCTGGTGGATCCTTTCTGTTGGATATGCTGTGACTTCCTCCGGCTCAAGCACAGTGTATGCTTTGAGCGTTTGGTAGAGTTCACGAAATTGTCCCCGTGCTATCCGTAGTTTACGAATTCTTGCAGTTAAAGCGCGGAGTGTTTTCCGACTGTAAGTGGAAGGACTTGTGGCAATTGATGGTTTTGTTCGTAGTTTACAAAGGTTTGCCTTCAATGCCAGGTAGTCACGTAAACCTGATGGCTCTCGTGG
This sequence comes from Zopfochytrium polystomum, assembly GCA_025765615.1. Taxonomy (NCBI): domain Eukaryota; kingdom Fungi; phylum Chytridiomycota; class Chytridiomycetes; order Chytridiales; family Chytridiaceae; genus Zopfochytrium; species Zopfochytrium polystomum. Next base: position 274,976 of record JAIVFJ010000050.1, read on the forward strand.
TATGATTGGGGGATTTGTTGCCTCCCCTGTTGACTCTGGCAAAGCTAGAATGTCAGGGGAAGTTGAGCGCTCCCTAGGAGGGATTTCCTGTTCATCAGGTATTGACTCTGGTTCAGAATCAGAAGCGTCGTATAGCATACCCGGCTGTAGATCTGCCCCCTGTGATCCTGCAGGTGGTACATCGTCTTCTTGTGAGTCAAACAGAGCGTCAGGATGTGCCACATCTGGATCAGTGGACATAGCGGGGGTATGCAACGAGGAGGAAAGATATTGGAAATCCTGAGCTGTGGGTTGGACTGGTCCCCATTCCTTCAAGCGGGAGTCATGAAGGAACTGTCTCCAGTTCCGCACAATGCCAGGAAAAACATTTTCGTGAAAGGAGACATGGAAGTGTTCCGATATTCTCTGAGTTTTCAAGTCGTAGACTACTGGAAGAGTGTTTCCTTTATACCCTAAGAATATGCCTGGCGCCCCTTTGTCAGGATGTTTAAGTGTTCGCTTTTCCTTTGGGATACGGTGGATAACCAAACAGCCAAAGGTGCGGATGTGATCAACATTTGGCTTTTCACCGTACCAAGCTTCGTAAGGTGTTTTCTTAGTGTAAGAGTGGTAAACCCTGTTCTTGATGTATGCTGCGTAGCGGACTGCATACACAAAGAAAGAGTGGGGCAATCGTGACTCTAAGAGCATGCAGTGTGCCATGTCTTTGAGAGTGTTGACCTGACGTTCTACCAGCCCATTGAATTCCTTGGTGAATGCAGGACTAGGTTCTAAAACAATAGGAGGATGCCGAGTATTGGCCCAAGTTTTGAATTCTCCATCTTTGAAGATTTCCCCCCTGTCACAGCGCACAGATGTGATATGTTTGCCATGTTGTTGTTCAAACCTTTCGATCGTAGACCGGAATCTTGTGGGCGCGTCGGACAAAGAGTTGAGGAACTCAATGTCAAGCCAACGGGTTGACTCTTCCACAACCAGTTGCCAATGTTTTTCACCATGGTGTCCACGTGCGGGCAGTGGGACAGCATCAGTGTGTAAACGACCAAGCAGTGTGGTGTTTGGTCTGGAAGTGGAGTGGATAGGCGAAGCTTTCAATTTCCCAACATCACATGTCACGCAGGGAATGTCATGAATGAGGAAAAATGAATGACCAACTTTATTCAGATTTGACCAAGTACGCTTCAAAGAAGATAAAGACAGGTGACCAAATTTCTTGTGAAGAGCTCGGACTGCTTCAATGTTCTGAGGGTTTGGTAAAGGGTCTGGGTCAGTTTGACTTAAAGTTGGAGTTGCAGTTTGCAAAGGAGCAGTTTGCTGTTGCGACTCACCTGGGGCGTCCCCCGAAGGAGTCGGCGCGTCCCTTCCAAGTTCTGCCCTGTCGAGACCAGTATGTCCCGTCAGAAGAGAAGGGTCCACAACATAAACATTTCCTGTGTCCCTGTGAGCAATGGTAAAGTCTGAACCATGTACCCGAGGGTGCAATAGGGCTGTGTCTGCTGTGAAAGTCACGTTGTGACCTGTCTGCCGCACGATTTGCTGAACTGAGAGTAGAGTGTCTGAGAACTCTGGCACATAGAGCGAGTTCCTCATGATGAGAGCTCTTCCGTTAACGAACAGGGTGAAGTCGCCCACTCCAGTGGCAGTTGTAAAGCCGTCAGCTGTTTTGATCTGCTGGGAGGTGGGCCGCAAGTTTGTGAAGTGCTCTTCACAAGGCGACATTGTCCTGGAAGCCCCAGAGTCAAGGATGACCTGGTGTGGGTTGCCGCCAGCAAGTCTTGCCATCAGCGCAGTCTCATAGATGCGGCGGTAGGTGACGTTGCGGTAGAGGAAACGTCCAGATTCGTACATCACTTTGTAGCCGACGTTTGAGACAATGTTGTCAGTGATCCAGTCTGGATCCATTCTGCCGTCAAGAAGTGTAACTGTGAGTTCCACTTCAAATTCCTCCTCCACCTCAACGGCCTGGCATGTTCCAATTTCAAACTCCCGTGCCGCAAGTGCCCTTTCTACTGAAAGGAAAGTCGTCTAGAGCTGATGTGTCTGCAAGGCGCGCAGCACCCTCAGTACTGAACTCCAACATTTCGACGTCTTCTGCTTCAGTAGGCGGTGGTGGAGTATCCATCCTGTAGCATTTGTGGGGAGGAGAATCCTCAGAGGCTGCGCAAGAGGCTTGGTGGTGTTCTTTAGCAGCCACCTCACGTGCAATCTTGGCAGTCTCAGTAGCTTTCTTGGAATCAGCTGGCGTGGCCTTGGCTTCTTTGGCGTGTGCAGGCTGCTTGCCCTTGGCCTTCTTTGCAGGGCGAGCTGGCTCTGACTTCCCGTGAGGGAACTTGAGGCATTCCTCGCGAGAGTGTGAGACCCAGATTCCATGAAGGTCACAAGTAGGCTTGCCGTTGAGTGCCTCACCGATCTTGCGCTTCTTGGTTGCCACTGAGGTCTTTGCTGAAGCAGCTGTTTCCATCTCAGAAGTGCCGTGGTGAGCAGAGTGTCTGCTGTTCTTCTCTTTGCTTTGCTGGTACAGCGTGTGGCAGTTTGTCAACTCCTTGACGAGATCGCTGGTGTTGGCGTAGCCTGACAGCCCCTTGAGAAGATTTTGACGAACGCCAGAGAAGATTTCATGTCCAGGCAGCGTTTCCCTTGCTTTGTGGATGATGGCAGAACGCAGGATGTTTGTCACACCCCTGCAAGTGGTGGCAGTACATTTGAAATGCTTTGGCCAATCCGTGACCAGTGTGGTCAGAGTGGTGTACCACTCCTGGACTGCCGGACCAGAGTCTCTGGGTTTTGCCAAACGACTGTAAGTCGCAAGCCACTTGTCCTGCTGTGAACCAGTGTGGTCCTGCAGGGCGTACTTGTCATTGAGCCACTTGTACCGATCAGCGCAGTTGGTGATGTTTGCTGCATTCATGGAGCGCACATCCTCGATGCGCGAGCAGGAGTCGAGGGTAGCAACCGCCTTGTCGTGTTGGGCCTCAAGCTCCCTGTAGGTCTTGTGTTCTTGGCGTATACCAGTGTGGTACTTGTCAAGGGCAGCGTGGTGCAGACGGTACATCTCACTGTACGCAGCCTTGGACTCCGCCGTTGCAGAGGATTCAGGGGGAGAACCAATACTGGGAGGAGCAGCGCCGATGCCGACCTTGGTGCAGTGCTCGTTGAACGTACCGAAGTAATCAGGCTTGAGGAAGCTGGCAACAAGATTGTATGCCATGACCGGCTTGATGACTTCTTCCACATGCAGTTCCCAAGCCTGGTAGCCGTAAGAAGAGAAGCGGACAGCCTTGGGGGTCGAAGAAGACATGCTAGGTAGCGGCTTGGTGGACCAGTGGACTTGTTTAGAGCGGTAGCCCTTTTCTTGTAGAGAGCCAAGAGCCCTTTGTTGCCTTAAAGTAGCTGGTGAGCCGGTGCTCACAGACAGGTTGGTCTTGTTTAGAGTCAGAAACCCTTTTCTTGTAAGAGCAGCAGGGCCCTGTTCGAGCGTACAAGTGTGGCTGACGGCTTGTAGGTAGCTTTGTGATGAAATCCCACCCAGGACTGGAGGGACTTGGTGTGTGTGGGGATGAAGAGAGAGAGAGAGAGAGAGAGAGCAGTGATGATGGAAAAGGGAGAGGAGTGAGAGGATGTAGAGAGGAGAGAGGAGTGAGTGGGCAGAGATGGAAGAGAGAGCAAATGGAGGAAGAGAGAGTGGCTTGTTTTGCACTGGATTCTGTCAAAGCAGCAAGGAGGGGGTTGGATTCCTTGTTTGATCTCTGTGAGAGGTTGCTGCTTTTATACTCCTGCAGGTTGGAGCCATCAGAAAACAGAGGGAGAAGTGGGCTGCACAGAGCAGGCCACAGAAATGAGATAAAACAGGCTGAGCACCAACCCCCAGCCTGGGCTAAGTACCCATTCAGGGCTGAGTACCACCCAGGGCTGGGCATCACTCAGGGCTGAGCACCAGCCAGGGCTAAGTACCAGCCTGGGCTGAGCACCACCCAGGGCTGAGTACCAGCCTGGGCTGTGCACCACCCTGGGCTAAGTACCAGCCAGGGCTGAGTACCACCTTGGGCTGAGCACTTTGTCTGGGCTGAGTACCACCAGGAACCAATTTACAGCTTGTTTGAGAAACAGTTGCTTGTAAATTGGTTTGGTTGTTTCCAAATCAGGAAGCTTGTTTGGGAAACAAGCCGCTTTTTTTCCTTGTTTTTAGAAATCCAATGATTGGTGCAATCTCTGGTGAGCTCAGTTTTTATCTCATTTTTAGAAATGCAGTGATTGGTGCAATCCCTGATTCCTAAATGCCTGTTGCATTGCTCAGATTGCACAGCACAGCAGGAAAGCTGGAATTCCAGATCAGGAAGCGGAATTCCGGTGCAGAGAGAGGAATTCCAGATCAGGAAGCGGAATTCCGATGCAAAAGGGCGGAATTCCGGTGCAGAGAGCGGAATTCCGGAGCCTGGGGCAGTGGTACACTGCTTCTGCATGCTTGCTGTGCTGTGTTACATGTGCAGAGTGCGTAGTTTGCGCGTTTTTGTGCATGTTCTAATTGCATTGTTCCTACCGGTAGGATGAACAAAGCTAGAACAACAGCCGCCTTTGCCTATCTCTTTTTATTGAGAACAGATTAGCCCTTCCGAGCGCCCCATTCAAGTATTGAATCTACTGAGCCCTTCAAACACCCCATCCAATGTGATTGGATGGAGTTCTCAAAGGGATCATCAGTAACGGGCGCAGTGTACCCCGTGGGTCGAATCTCAACATAGAGGGTAAATCTGTGGTGGTGCCTCTAGGTTCCTGTCAATACATCTAGTCAAATCCAGGTCTCTCAAGGTGATATGAATGAGCTGGCTGGTCAGGTACTGCTGCAGAAATGGTCTCTCAGGTATGCCCCCATCTCCCTGGTTGTTGGCTCCTGTGGCTCTGGTGGGCCTGGTCTTCACTGGGTTCAGACCCTCTTTCTCTCAGATTAATGCCTGTGATGTCTTGGTGTCACACTTGTGTGTGGGAGTGAGTTTTAACCTTCCTTGCTTCTAAGATAGGGGATTCCTCTGGCCTGGTGAGGCAGATGTCTGTGTCCTAGTAGGATGAAGCAAGAAGAGTCCCACTGTCTCCCACCCTGTGTGCCCCCTCCTTGGATTGAGTTGGAACCTCTCTTGGGAGTGAGACAAGATGTGTCTGGTTCTGTTAAGTGGAAAACAGTTCTGGTTTGATCCAACAGACATCTCTGCACACTAACTGTTCCTTGTGTTTGCCCTTTGTGTCCAACCCCCTCCAACTTAGGGCTTGTCTTTGGCAGAGATGGAGCTGGTGCTCCAAGGTGCTGGCTCCAACAGGTTGGGACCTGGCCACTTTCCTCCCCACTCTCTTGCCTTCCCCCTTGGCTTCTGCCTTGGGAAGGAGCTGGCACAGATTGGTTGGTGCTGCCTTAGGCGCCCCCTTTGTTGCCCTAAGTCTCATTCCTTACCGAGTGATTCGGTCCCTTTGGCTTTGCCATTGGGGTTTCTCTGTGTCTTGGACCAGAGGCATTTTGCACTTTCTTTTGTGATTGTGCCACCTTTGTCACACTTTACTTATGTTTCCCTTTTAGATGTGTGATAGCTGCTCTTTTTGTGTTTAAAGAGTTTCTTTTGTGTTTGATGATGGGCTTTAGTAGACTCCAAATACATTTTCCTGTCTGGTGACCCCTAGACACCTTCTTTTGCCCTTTTCATTAGATAGGATTGGTATTTAGGCCATTGCTCTATTTCCACCTCCAGCCCAGGGTGAGGAGATTTAGAGAGCACAGTCTCACAGAGGGCTCTCATGGTCACCTATCAAGGTGAAAAAATACTTTAACCCCCGAATATGTTTCTGAGCTGATAGCTTTGATGTCGACTTGTACACACGTTCTCCAAGGGGTGGCTTTCGAGTGGTTGAGCACTTAAGTCCAAGTTCTTTCAACTTTGCCTCCATTCCTTTTATTTCTGCCCAAGAAGGAAACTGATTATTGAAATGAAAGACCATGGGACAGCTAAAACAAAAAAAAACACACCAGCAGTAGCCATTTCCTGACGTTCTGGATCAATATCAAATAGATTGCTTTTGTTATAACCATCACCGCGCATTCGCTTCCTTGCAATAATATCCATGTTCTTTTGAACAGCCTTTTTCTTTTTGCTGAAACTGCTCCTTTCCGCTTCGCTGGTGCTCCTGCTGCGACCAATTTTGCTTTCTTTGCCCGAATGGGTGGGATTTTCGCCATTTTTGAATCAGTTGCCATAGGCAAAAGTCCGCTCATCACTGTTTCAGCAGTTATCATTCCGGCAGTCGTTCCAACGCCTGAAGAGTCTGAGCCTGAAAGAGGTGGGTGGTTTCTATTTAGCTCGCTGGATTGCAGTGGTGATGTTGTTGTTCTCACCTTTAAAAGCGTCGACAGTGGCTGCAAGGATTGCTGACCCATCTTCAGGTGCTGCCACCGGCGCCACTGCCATTGGTGATGCCCCCAACGCCTCTGGCGCCTCTGACTGCGACAATGCCACTGCGTCCATTTCAGATGCCACTGTTTTGGCTTGGACTTTCGTCACAGCTGGCCGCAATTGGAGAGGCGTTGTACCGCAGCCAGTTCCATGGCACACTGGGCAGCTCTTTGTGCACGTGTGAGTAGGTCGCGTCAGCAGCGGCACTGAAGGGCGGGTTGAGGGAGGGGGAGATGACAGGGTTGACAAACGAGAGGGTCAAATGAGCTTTTCAAGTATATGTAAAGAAGACGTTGCAACTCACCATCTGACGTATTCACAGCCATGTGCAACGGCGGGTTCAATGTGTCATTGAATGAGAAGGATACAGTGTGTGTTCTGGTCTTCTGTCCCTGGGAACCATTTGACCAGCTCACGACTGTCATGTGCAAATGCATAATGCTCGCTGCGGTTAGGCCCTCTGCGTACTCTCCATGTTGGGCCGACATTTGGATCATCAGAGTCCACTTGATTGTTGCGCAATGCATAAATTTGATCTGGGTTGATGCAGTGGCAGAGACCATTGCTTTTGTTGGATAGTTCTGAAATTAGATCGTCCAACCAATCTCCAAAATTTGATGCACCTTTAAGAATAGGGAATGCACAGGAGGCATACCTGATTTGATCACAGTTGCTCATGCTTGGGAGGTAAATGTGTGAGAGCTTTGCAGGAGAATAGAAATTTGAAAGACAGTGATTTCCCTGGTTTGGAGGTGGACGGCAGGAGGTGGACAGCAGAAAACTTCTGAGATGGGAGCAGGTTATACAAGTGTAGTACACTTCAATCAGCCAGCCCTAAACGACTGTGATAAGATGCTTGGAACCCGAGATATGAGTGAGGACAAGTGTAGCTTGCGCAGCGAGTGGAACGAGGTAGGGACTAGAAAACGCACTTCTCACAGTCAGAAACTGAGAAATGAGTTGTGGTACACTGAAAAGCGCTAGCTACACATAGAAATTGAATATCCCCACGATGCTGAGGGCTAATTTGAAGTACCACCGAGTTTCCCCAAGCAGATCAGAGGCTGTAGAATGCAGAAAAATTCGTATCGAGCAGGTTGGTTGAGTTTATGGGCGAGTTGTGAATGTGGGAAGTTCCAGGTGACAAATTTTGACGAATTTGGCGCTACTTGGATGGCAAAACCCCGGAGAGCTACTATTCTGCAATGAGGAAGACAAACACAGCCAAATTTGGTGGGTAGATAGAGTGGAAGTAGCTCTTTCCTGTGGTGGTAAGCGATTCCAAAGGCAATTGAAGGACGTTGGCGAACTTGGAAGCCGGGTTTCAGTTGATTTTGCATGTTTCCAATGTGACTGATACTGTGAATGACTGATTGTACTTGCCAACAACGCTTCTGCCACGAAAAACAACTGTCAAAACGCCACTGCTAAATGTGGTGTAGGTGGCGGAGGAGGTGTGGGGGACAAAAATTGGTTGGTTGTAATGAGGACCTGCAAGTGGAGGTTGTGGCGCAGTCTGTTTTCTTCTTTCTGCTCGTTGCAAATGATTCTTCTCATTCTGCTGGCTTCAAGTACTTCTCCTTGGTGATTGGAATGGGTCACAATTTTGTATGAAAGAAATGACAGCTGCTGTATGTGGATGGTGGTAACTGTTGGACGACGGTGTTGTGATGGTGAAGCTGAGGTGGGAGACTGTTGTACATGCTGTTTGGCTTTAAACAAAATTGTTGCAAAGACCAGGGTACAGAAAATGCACCAAGTCCTCATCATAGTTGGTGCTCCCATGCACCACAGTGTGAGGTGTTGCTCCTGCACATACTGCTTACCACAAAACCCCCAAAACTCTAACAGTCGAGGTCGGCTTGTAGGGCTGGGAGGTCTGTGGCAACCTTTTGCGCAAGGTCACGTTTCTGGTCCTCTCAAGCCTGTGCAGGTCGGATTATGCACCTACAGATGGGGTGAAAGAAAAGGTTGTGTATAGGCAAAAAGCAAGAATAATGAAGCAAGGAAGGTGGTTGGAGATGTCTAGAAGGTTGGGAAAGTCGTCAAGGGAAGTAATGTGGATGGAGGTGAGGTGGTGTAGAAAGATGTCAGAAATCCAAATACTGTCAAGGTGCGAACAACATGGCAAATTGGTGGAGGAATGGGTGCGAAAGGTGTCAGATAGGTCACAAGCAGTCAGAGTGGGAAGGAATCTGCGATGGGAGAGTGGGATGGGTCCAGCAGTATCATGGTCAAGGGGGATACAATTGCATTCCAGTCACCAAACCAATAAGCTGGGTGGTTGGGCGGTGTCGTGGTTGAGAAGTTTGGTACACCACTCCTGGAGGGGCGCGAATTCTTGCGTAAAAAAAGGCGGTGATGATGGAAAGAGAGGGTTATGGTGAGGCTCCTGGTGCCATGTTGACTGATGACGATGACGTGTCGGTGAAAGGAAGATGTCAAGATGAAGCTGACACCAGCGTGTTTTGAAGTTGAAGCGTCATTGAAGATACCTGTGTATGTATTTGTGGAGTGTTGGCAGATTGCATGTGTTCCAGTAACAGCAGAACAGCCTGTCTCTTGGAGTGCGAGGATGATTGTGCCAGTCAAAGTCATCCAGTCAGGATTGAATTGTGTGAGACTACACCGAGGTCTCAGTGATAAAGTCTAGGGATTTTATTCGCAAAAACAAGCGTACCTGTCATAAAACCGAAAGGATTGGGACCCCTATTATTGCTCCTGGTTCTTTAGTTTCCAAGGCGTTATCAAAGTGTATTTGCGGCTAACCCGTCTTTATTATTGGGCCTGCTTTTACTACTTTCGTCTTAACAGTTTCTGTTGTGCCAGGGGTTTCTCAACCTATTTTCTTTTTCGGTGACTAGCGGAGACTGCCCAACTGCCTAGGGATGGGGTGCCTGACAGGCCGTACCCCAGGCCCGCCTAATTTATTATTTATTTTCGGCACTTGTACACACACACATAGGGTTGGGGGGATTTAGAGCATTTGTGGTGCTCCAAGTCAGGGGGTTACTTGTCAATTTTCTCTCTCTCTGTTTTTGGGCCATTTCTCATTTTCCTTTTTACTTCAATCTGATTTCTGTCCATTGGCACCAATACAGAGTCCCTTCAAATCCATCTGGCTCACAAAGGTGAGGGTAGTGAGAGATGGTACACACCCGGGTGTGTACATGGTCCCTTCGTGGGGCTCCTCTTAAGGGGCCGTGGGTGGGGAATGCAGCTGGCCCCACCAGCAACTGTGTGACATTGCCGGCTCTGTGTTGGAGTGAGGATCCCTGGCGCTTGCCCGCAGCGATGACGGTGGTGGTGGTGGTGACGACGACGGCCGTCCCCAACCTTCCTGTCCCCGCAAGGGTGTTGGTGGCTGCGCCCGGTGCGGCCCCCGACACCTGAGAGTTTGATCTACAAGCGCCTGCCTCGGTCCTATTGCTGTGAGGGTGAGATGTGTGAGTACGAGTGCGATGCGATAAAGCCCGTTGGTTGAGTGGTCGTGCCAACGCAGCCCAGCGGGGTGCGTGTACGATCGCAGGTGTTTCCGCGTGCGAGTTCCCTGCTGGCGACCTTCCGACCCCTACATAGTCAACTCCCTTCTCTCTCTCCCCCCCGTCGCCAGCGACGACGAGGGTTCCCACAGCACCAACTGCGACGAGGGGCGCGAGGTTGCGCCCTGTCCGTCCCGTTGCTATTAACCGCTCCTGTTGTATTTGAGATTAGGTTCCTGAGATAAAAACCCCTGTTTCCCTCTTCTCTCTCTTTTTATTCTGCGGTTGTGTTGCGCCCTCGGGAGTGCCCTTCCGTTTCCCCTCACATCGGCCCGCGGCCACGCGAGTCATCGGTGCTCCAGCACCGATCCTTCAGAGGATTGTCCCTCTGAATGTTCATTCTTTGTGTTTGAGACCCCTGTTAGACAGACCAGTAGGGATACTTTGTGGACTAGGCAAGTAGTAGGGTTGAAACACCCCCTAGACAACAGCCCAATAAAGTTAGTTTTAGCCTATTATTTGCTTTCCCTCACTCTAGGGCCCAGATCCCAGGGTCAAAAGAGTGAGTATAGTCTCACAATTGCATTTGGAGACGAAGTTTTGGCCCACGTTCCAGGTGGCAAAACAAGGTGGTGGGAAGGGGGAGGCTGTTCAGGTGTGGAGGAGAGGGGAGGTGGCATTATTTATTGACATTTCCCGCATTGTTTTTTTTTTTTTTTTTTTTTTTTTAAAGGAAGAAGGGAAGGAAAAAGGGTGATAGTGTGCGCTATTCAACGAGGGAACCTCATTGCGGAGATGGGCGTGGACTTCAGCAATTGCATTTGTAATCTGGGTCTGAATGGTGATGGTGATGGTGGGTCGCTAAGCACAAAAGTGATGAGCAGGAACCAATTACTGACGTTGCTGATGCTGTTCGTGTGATTGGCAACTTGGCATATCTGGGCGCCAATCTTTGTGTGAAGTTGAGTGTTGTTGTTGTCAAGAGAGGTAACACCGATCCCTAGGCGATAGTGCATGGGAGCTGGCGGGATGAGTATGGGAGGATCAGGCATGCTGGGGTCGCGAAACGGAGCTGCTGGGGTGGCGGTGGCGCTGTCTGGTGGTCGGTGTGCCAATTGGCGGGGTTTTTTTATCCATCCATCCACCATCTCGCTGTCGTACTAAATTAAGAACGCGTTCATTGTGGAGATTTAGGGCTCTTGTACGGGCCTAGCGGGTTTGGGCGGTGGGTGACTTGATTTACACACCTGTTATACAGCCAGACGGTCAAGTCGTCTCGGCAGCCGTCGTCCGTCGTCGACAGCCACGCTGTGCTTGGCTGCCGATCCAGTCGGTAGAGTAATCATCAAAGGTTCTGGCGGAGAATTGCTGTAGGGACCCGACCATGCTGTGATCGGAGCGGAATTGTCACCCCTTACGAAAGTGACAGCACAGTGCTGCATCTCGCAATGTAGAGTCCATCTTCCGCTTTATGCTGTTTTTGCCGCCCGGCTGGCTCGTGTGTAGGGTGGGCTGGAGCGAGACAAGGACGACGACCTGCAGTTGCGTGCTGCGTAAGCAATACCACCGCGGCGACCCGCGGCTCGGATAACACCAACACCGCAGACTACATCGATGCTCAGATGCGATCTGTCTGGAGGGCACGAGACGCTACGCACTTCCCTGTTTTCGAAGCTCACAGGCTGAATTGGGACCCGTTTCGGTCTTCGAAGAGGGCGGATCTGAGGAGAGGTCCAAAAATGGGCGACTGGTGAGTAAGATCTCCTTTGAGATTAATCGCCGTTGTAACCCCCGGAATAAGGACCTCAGCAGTCGATGCTTTTGGTCGTCACCCACGACGGTGTGTTTAAACCCTCGTTATGCGCCGTGCACAGACGGGGACGAAATCGAAGCTCCGTTGTCACCAAACCCGCCTTAAGTCACGTGGTCAAGGGTGTGGCGCAATTAAGACCAGCGCCAGAGGAACGAAAGAAAAAAAAGGACTCGTCAACCGAACCCTTCGTCCACCTCAATCACACACACTTCAGCGATGGCGCACTCCAAGGTTTGGTACTCCCACCCGCGCAACTACGGCAAGGGCTCCCGCCAGTGGTGAGTGCACTTGCGAATCTCTCCTTGAGCGGCCCCAATCGCCACAATTCCAATTCCGGCTGGCGATGGATCGGGAGCGCGCCGCTAGAGGGCCTGGAGGGATCGGGCAGATCTTTACTGTCAGGATCTCTTGGCTTCTGTAGCAGATCCCATTCCCCTTCGCTTCCGGCTGTCGCGACAGCAGATCGCCTCCTGCCGCTCTCTCAATTTCGAGGATTTGTGAACCGATCGTCAAACACCACCAACCCATTGCAACTTCCCCCTTGTCTTCAATTTGCTTAGCCGCGTCTGCGCCCACCAGGCTGGTCTGATCCGCAAGTACGGCCTCGATCTGTGCCGTCAGTGCTTCCGGGAGTACTCCCGTGACATTGGTTTCGTCAAGGTCAGTTACAATCATTTTTGCTTCTTTGATAGGCACGATTTGCTGACGCTTTGTTCCCATCTTGTCCCACTTTTCTCTATAATGCCAGTCCCGCTAAGTGTCGAATCCTTTTCGATCGATGGCTGGATTGACCGGGAGGGGAAACGTGGTGGGCTGGAGAGTGATGAAATCGGAAAGCGGTGGGGTGTGCGTTTGCCCCATGATGTCGATCTGCGACTTCTAGTTTGGGCATATTTCTTTCGGGGAGGTTTTCTTGTATGAGGGTGATAGTGTGGACAGGTCGGGTAGCAGTGTCGGTCCTGGGGGTAATTTCGTGCTCCTGGGCCACAAGAAGATGCAGTCTTTCCCTCACCAAAATACTTCAACGAACCATCTACTTTGCAAATTGTGCCGTATTTGGCAGTGGAAGCGCTTTGAATCGTCGGTTCACCTCCCGCACCAAGGCCATGGCCCACCGCGGTAACTCCTCCAGCCCTTCTCCTCTTCCCACCTCATTGCTAACCGTTGACAGTGGTCGTGGCCCTCCGATCTCCACTCGGTGACGGGTCCTCCAAACACCAGCCGTTCACCAAATTCAGACCAAGTACCGCCACGCCACTCGACTCGGGGAAATCCCCCACAAGTTAGAGGAACTCGCAGTTCGTCGAGCAGAAGAGACTCAATGGCTCTTCCGTCATCCCGCGAAATAAAATCTGAACGCTCTGCTCGAACGACTGTGGCAACGTCCAGCCCGCTGCAAACCAGCTGGGTCAGCCCAGTCGTCCGGATGAGGCTGTCCACAACTGTGCCGGCGGCCTCCCACTCAGACGTAAACTCGTCATTCGACCCTGCCGGAAAATCCACGTGAAAGTCCGACGGCTGCACTGAAAAGCCTGAGTCGCAGTGTATTCCCGTCGCAGCTACGAAGCACAGGTAGATGTGGAGATGCACCGCCTTGTAGATGGGCTCGCAAGACACTAGCTCCTCCAGCAAATAACTTATCCTGCTATTGCGAAGAGCCCAATCCTCCACACGACGCCCGAACGGTGCACCGTTGAATGGAAGCACGACGCGTCGAAGTGGCGCATGCATATCATCCGCGCGCCGCCGGGCCAGGGCGCCTGGCAGCGCACCCCAGAATGTCGAGGCCTCTGACGGGTCAGGCAGTTCCATCGAGACTTCGAGGGCGTCGACTACGCGGCAGGCTGCGAGGGCCTCCCTTGCGAGGTGGAACGCGGTCGAGTCCGGTGACTTGGGGAGGTGGATGCCGAGGGTTTTCAGCGGCAGATGCCAAGAGCCTGCCGGCGGCGACAAGGTGGTTGCGGGGGCGAGGTTTCCCACGAATCTGCCCAGCCGAAGAGACTCTAGCATGGACGGAAGGATGTCTGTTGACGTTGCGGAAGCGCGCATAAATGCATCCAACACACCAAAGTATTCGATGGGGAATGGATCCAGCGTCAGATGGCGGAGCGCGCCAAACCGTGTAAGATAGAGCATTGACGATATATCCTGGGGCGGCACTTGGGTGGTCGTCCTTATGGCGAGAGATTGTAGGTTTTTGATGGTTGCAAACGGCTTCACTGTGCGCAACGGGCAATGGCTCCGAAACACTTCAAAGAAACTAAGAAAAATGGCTGGCTGTGACGGAAATGCGAGAAGATCTTGCCAGTTCAGCGAATCGAAAGAAGAGGTTGGATAGAGGCTGTACCGTTCCGATAGTTAAAGAGTCAGAGAAAATCGTGGCAAATGAGACCAATGTGATCTCTCACCGCAGCGAATAACGTTTCAGCTGCAGACATGAATTCCGAATGGTCGCGATCGCTGAGGGAAGCTGGTTATAGTGGTACAACTCGAAAAAAGCGAAGTCGATTTGACGGACGGCGTGGCCGATCAGCGGCAGCTGCCTCTTCATAATGTGACTCGACAGCGACAGATTCAGGAGGATTGGGTGGGGGAGGTCGTGGGTGCCGTCATCAATTGTCAGATTCAAAGTCTTGAAGATCACGGACTCCGCGATGGGCTTGAGCGTGCGGCACACGCGCAAAAGGTGAGCAGGAATCCATGAAAGCGATCTATAAGCGCCGCTTCCACCAAGAGCGGAGGGAACATCGGCGGGGACGGCGTATGCTAATATGACGCGGAGCAGGTGGTCAGGGAGGTTCAGCAGGTGAGCCATTGCAAATGAAGTTTCAACAGCCCAAACTGCGCCACGAACACAGCGCGCGTTGAGGATGGTGGGAGGGCGAAAGTCGGACTGAATCTTCAATCACTCGCCTTTCCTTTTACGCTCTGCAATCGAACACTCTTCGACCGTATCTGGCCGCTGTCAGATCAACCCTCTCGGCTCCAATCGACCTGGAAATCTTCGCCTCCCAGATTCACCGAGGGCCACATCAAGGCTGAGGTCGAATCGAGGTCAGTTCCAGTTGTTGTGAATCCACAGCGGCGATGCCCCACAACCCCCTCACAATCATCATAAGAAAAACCGATTAGCAGATGTTTTTCCGGCCCAGGCAAACAACGGAACTACTTGTTAAGCCTGTCCTAGTTTCCCGCAATGTGTATGAGCAGGTATTCATCCAGCCGTCCATCAACGCCGTTCGCATCAGCATCAGGATATAGAAGACCGACGATCTGGAACGCAAAAACATTTAAGTTTATCATGATCAGGGCGGAGACTTTCCAGATTCTGAGAAGGAAGCCGATTCAAGTGAGGGCGGAGTGGAGGGTTACGCTGGCACCATTTTCAAGTCCCTTTCTTCATATCTAACACAAGCCGAAACAGGGTTTCGACATGAGCTTCCTCATTTCAAACTTCCACACAGAGCAGATGTTGAAGCACAAGCTGGTTGACTTTGTTCTAAGCAAGGAAATTAGCGAGAAGAGTTTGAGGTATCATGCGAGAGCGCGTACTGTTGCGAAGGGTTAGATGTTCTGTTGCCAATGTTTGTGGTACGGTCAATTTCATTCCTTAAATGGTTGCCATGCAGTTCTTAGAGCAGTTCCTTCGGCATTGGTAGTTAGGAGCATTATGTCAATAACGATCTCGGGTGATTTGGAGAGGCGGACAAGTGCAAGAGGGCACGTCGGCTCGATGACACGATCTGCGCTTCTATTTCGATGAACAACCCAAACCAAAATTCAATTCCGCTGCATCACGATTTTTTTTTTCGAGTTCGAAACACTGCACGCTCCCACTCCCCGAGTTGCGCCAAGAATGCCGAGTTTGGCGCAACGATCGGTCTCGCCTCGCGCGCAATCTCCAGCGCGCGATCCCTCGAGATCCGCAGCTTCCAGCCGCACCATCGTTCACTTCGAAGTGCTTTGTTGAGCGAGCGGTGCAATGTAACGTTCGGACCCTGTTGGAGAATGGGGCCGCGAATAATGCCTTGCAACCTTGTTGTTTGAGTCTATTCCTTCCCCCGGTCTACCGTTCTGTGATTTTTACCCTGTTTGCCGCTTCCTTGCCCTGCCTCACTTTCCCTTCGCGGCCATCTGCTTTGCAATGGCTGCAACAAACGAGTCGAGGGTGTAGGACAGGCCCTTGTTGACCACCCACGGCGACATGGTCCCTCGCAGGTCTGAGCGAATCATGTAATACACCTTGGACTGTGAGCCGTCGCCGATGCTTTCGCACATGAAGCCTTTCGTTGGGTGGTGCGCGTATGAGTGTCAGAATGGAACGTCCTCACACTAACTCTGTCCCAAACAGCAGCAACAACTCACCGCTCACAAAATTGTACCCCCTCACGACCCCCTCCGACTCCGGCAACAGCTTCTTGCCAACCCCTTCCTCCACCGCCTGCCACGCCGAGTAGAACCGCCCTATCCCATCGTTCCTCACAACAATCCGAAAATCCACGTACTCCCTCGCCGCAATCATCCCGCCGAGCACCGCAGCAGACCGCGACGTCATCAGACCGCCGTAGTAGACCTCGTCTTTGGCGCTGGCGTCGTCGTCGGCGACCGGCAGCTCGTCGATGCGCAGAAGCTCTGCCCAGAGGGTGACCATCTTGTCCCAGGAGGTGCGGTTGGGGATGTCGCCGCAAAAGTCAAAGATGGCGGAAGCGCGATGGGGGAGGATTGCGATCACGATGTACTGATCCCAGGATGACGAGGGGAAGGAGCGCTTTTTGATCGTTTTGCCCGACTGAGGGAAGGTGGGGAGGGATGTGGCGGATGGGATAGGGGAAGATTCAAACCAGCGCCTACGCATATGTGTGAGGAAAAAGCGCCCTACCGATGAGGAGACTGTGGACCAGGCGGGCGTCTCGAGCGTGTCGATCAGGGCCAGGAAGTCTCGCTTGAGTTGTGGGGCGTGGGCGGCGATCCCTTGCAGTGTGGCGGCGTCGACGTCGTGGGGCATGATGAGGCGACGAATCTCAAAACTTGTGTCTTTCAGAGGCGTTATAAGGTTTGACAAGGAGAAACGAAACTATCCGCCCACTGCACTGCATGCGCACTGACTGTTGGTCTTATTAAGAATCTTGGCGTCTGGCAACAGAAAAAAAAGGGTGTGGACAACCGGAAGGTACAATCATGAGGGGACAAAAAAGGGATAAGAGGATGCGGGAACGAAAGTCAAAGAACAAAGCAAAGGCCAAGTGGATATCCGTGGTTGTTTGCAGGCCGACAGCGCGATAAGTCAAATGTAGCCATGTCTGAAGAGAATCTCCACGACCGCGGCCTGCCCGTCGTACGACATGATCTCGTCGGACGACATTGGCCCACCGACCGCCGACACAATCTTGAGCATCATCTTGCCCATCTTCGCCGCAAACTTTGACGTCGAATAGTGCCTCCTGCCGTGGGTGCGCACCGCCTCTGCGATCCGTGCGACGCGGTGGTGACGCGACTCCTGGTAGAGGCGGAACGCCTTGCGCGGGTCGCTGGGCATCCTGTTAATGAGGGCGGAGAGGACCTCGGCGTCCTCGAGCACAACGTTGCTGACGTGGCCGAGGAACGGCGGCATGACGTGCTTTGCGCATCCGATCATGACGCAGTTGCCGCGGTACCACTGCGGGAGGAGTTCCATGTCGTAGATGGTTGTCGGGAAGATCTCTCGCGCACCGCGGATCAGCGGCTGTAAGAGGTCGGGCATCCCCCACCGCGCGGCCATGTCCGCGATGGCCACGCGCTTCTGGTACAGGTCGAACCACGGCTGCCAGCTGTCGTGGGAGACGATCTCGGAGGGTTTGAGCTCCATCACTAGCCACTTGATCTGTGTATCTGATGTGCGGTATAGGAGGCAAGATTTGGCGTTTGCATTGTCGGTGTAGTAATGCAGGGCGTGGGACTCCCAGGCGACCCCCGAGACTGGATCCAGGTCTGTGATGCCGTAGTAGCCGATGAATCCGATTGGAGAGGGGTTGCGGTTTGGAAAAAGCACCTTCCGCACTCCCGAGTGGATGCCGTCGGCGCCTATGAGTATGTCGCCATACGCGACCGTGCCGTCTTTGAACTTTGCTTTGACGCCGAGGCTGCCGGGGATAGGCGGCTCCTCAATGTCCACGAGCAGCTTGTCGGTGTGGACGTAGACGCCCTCCTTTGCCAGTGCATTGGTCAGGATGCGGATCAGGGCTGTCCGCTTGATGGTGACGGTGAAGAGGTCGGCGCCGTTGCCGGCCGTCGGGAATGCGGCGACGAGGTTGCCGGCGAAGTCGCGGATCTCATGGCGGTCGCAGTGGTTGCCCTCGCGCACAACGTCTTCGAGCAGGCCGAGGTGCTTGATGGCGCGCATGCCGTTCTCAGCGAGGTAGGCTGCGGGCGGCACGTCGGTGAAGTCCAGGGCGCGGTCGTAGACCTCGACGTCGTGGCCGGCACGGCGGAGAGCGAGGGCGACGGCGGGCCCGCCGATGCCGGCGCCGATGACCAGTATCCGCATTGATTGAATGAATGAATGGGGTGCTTTTTTATTTTTTCTTTCTTTTTGTTTGCCGCTTTCTTTTCTATTGGTTCGTTCGGTTCCCTTGTCTGTCTAGATGTCTTGCTGTCATGTTTGTTTGTCTCTTTAATTTCTCCTTGTTTTTTTCTTTTTTTAGTTTTTTTTTTTTTTTGCTTTTTTTTCTCAGTTTGCGAACTCCAAACGTCCACGTGACATTCCAAACAGATGAATGAATGAGACAAAAACTAAATGATTGGATGCTCGGTTTTGTCGTTGTTGTTCGGATCTGCGGGATCGCATGCATGCATGCATGCATGCTGGGCGAATTCGTCGACAACTTGTCTGTCGGTCTGTCGGTCTGTCGGTCTGTCTCCTTGTCGCAGTTTCGATTAGCCTGCGGACGAAACCTATTCCGTCAGCAATAGAGATCGGGAGGCCTGGGGGGGAGTGTGGGGGACGAGCGATGTGGCTGCATCGTCTGTGAACCCCCATCCGCCGATCGACACCGTGCGCTTGGTAGCTTCGTCAGTTCAGATAGGTGTTTTCCTTTTGACGTTACCCATTTTTCCATCTCCACCCTCAGCCGCACCTGGAGCAGAAGTATGCTGCTGCTGCTACAATGAAGACCGTGGGAATAAGTGTGTGGGCAGATCAAAGGACTGCTGTGACGTTTATCAACTGGTACGACTCCCATCTCCCAATCCCTCTATTCATTTAACACACAGTAAGTCTGTTTCACAGCACAGGAATCCTCATCAAGATTTTGCATCCCACCTTCACCTCCTCCCTCCATCTCTTCTGAGTCTGTTTTTGTCGGCTGGGTTTTCTCCCCCATAAAGTCTTTTTTGCTGGCCCAACCAGCCGCCAGTCCTTGTCCCACGGTAATCGCATGTAATGTTTGAGTCTCATAACAAAGCCACCAACGACGACATGCGCCAAACATTAACTCTTACTCAAACCGCGGAGGGGGAGAAGCGAAGAGATGAGGTCAAAGCCACAATTTGCTATCAAGAGAGGGACCTCATCCGTCTCAGCACGACGGAGCGCAGTGCGGCGGCTGGTGGGATGGACGGGGCATTTCAATCGAGACAGACATGTGCAGAAAGGCTTTTGTGGTTGGTTTGACGGAGAGCAAGACAGGCGCAGGGTCGCCGAACTTGGCGCAGTGACAGGCATGTGCGACGCCTGTTCGACCGAGTGCTGAGCGCACCAACTTTGTAAGTAGGACCAAAAAGCAGAGACATTGGCGCCCCTCAATCACTCATGTGATGGAGAAAGTTCTGCCAAAGAAGGAGCCAACGCACCATAAAAAGCGTAAAACAACAGTAATGAACAAGAAGATCACGATCCTCATCGCTGCCTTCCTTGTGGCACTCACGGCGAGTGCTACTGCAACTCCTTTGAGTGATTCAGGTGAGCTCACCGGATCCGATCTCATTGTCTGACCTGATTTTCCGGGATTTCGTCGCCACTCTCAGCTGCTGGAGAAGCATGCTTCTGCTTCGTCGATGATCGTGGGCTCCAAGATATGTCGTCAAGTCGGACATTCAATGAAGAAAGGTGCCCACTTCTGTGCTAGCTCCCCACGCACTCGTTCCTTCGTTTGGCTCTGAAAAATTGCTCTGTCCTGCAGCAACTACTCCTCAAGATTTTTGCAGGCTTTTGCGCACCACCTGCTCCACGGTTGTTTGTGAGCGAGTAGCTTTGTTCTCTTGGTTGTTGTTGCCCCTGCCTGCTTCTTGGGCGCGAATCTTCCGAACACTCGTCATCAGTTCCTTAATTTCCGAGGTCGCCCAGAAAGAATTGGGTTTCTTGCGAACGATGTCTTGGAATTTGGGCAGACAGAATTTTGGGAGTACTTGTCGACAGTATGGCACTTGCACTTGGTAAATTGCAAACTGGCCCAAGCACCCTCAAAATTTGAGTAAGTGTCTTTCCTCCTGAGCAGTATAAAAGGCAGTAGGGGTGAGAGGGAAGCCGTAGTGTAGAGAAGAAGAACCTCATTGAATAAATACCCCTCTAAAAACCATCTCCCATCCTTCATAGTCCTTGTATGCAGTCACCCTGCTACACTGCTAGCGGGTACGAATTCCCATTACGATGCTGTTTGAGGTTCTATCAACAAACCTCAGCCGGTTGAATCACTGCAAGCACTTATTTCCTTTCAAGAGAGTAAAGCCAGGGCGCTAGGGCGCTCATTCATCGTCTCCCGCTTAAACCTTGCGTGGCTATTTGGTTCACGTCATATTTATTGCATTTGACACTGGTTGATAGAAAAAAGAAAATCAAAGAGGCTCGTATATAATCGCCGTGAAATAGCCAACAACATGAAATCAGGAAGAATGCTACAGGTATCCATGTCGAAGAAGAATGTCCGCCACCGCCGCCTGTCCGTCGTACGCCATGATCTCGTCGGACGACATTGGCCCACCCACGGCCGACACAATTTTCAACACCAGCTTGCCCACCGTTGCGGCAAACGGCGACGTCGCATAGTGCCGCTTGGCGTGCGTGCGCACAGCGTCTGCGATTCTCGCGACGCGATGGTACCGCGCCTCCTGGTACAAATGGAACGCCCTCCGTGGGTCTTCTGGGAACCGGTTGAGCAGCGCCGCCAGCACTTCGGCGTCCTCGAACGCGACGCTGTTGACGTGGCCAAGGAAAGGCGGCATCGCGTGCTTTGCGCCGCCGATCAGCACGCAGTTCCCCCGCCACCACTGCGGGAGCACCTCCAAGTCGTAGATCGTCGTCGGCACAATCTCCTTTGAAGCCCGTATGAGGGGCTGGAACGACTCGGGCATACCCCACCGCCGCACCATGTCTGCGATGGCGTTTCGTCTCTCGTAAAGATCAAACATCGGCCGCCAACCGTCGTGCGAGATCTCGTCAGGTCGCATCTCCATCACGAACCAGAACAGTTGCGTTTCCGAGACACGGTAGACCATGCCGGATTTGGCGTTTGCGTTGTCTGTGTAGTAGTGAACGTTCCCTGACGGCCAGACGTCGCCCATAGAGTGGTCGAGATCGGTGATGCCGTAATGGCCGATAAAGCCCACCCTGATCGGGGAGTGGCGGGGAAAGAGCGTCTTTCGCACGCCAGAGTGCACCCCGTCGGCACCGATGAGGATGTCTCCGTACGCGACGGTGCCGTCCTTGAACTTTGCCTTGACGCCCAGGGCGGTGTCGCCGGGCGGCTGCTCAATATCAACGAGAAACTTGTCGGTGTGGACGTACACCCCTTCCATGACGAGCGCGTTTGTCAGGATGCGGACCAGTGTGGACCGCTTGATCGTGACGGTAAACAGGTCGGCGCCGTTGCCGGCGGTCGGGAATGCGGCGACGAGGTTGCCGCGAAAGTCGCGGATCTCGTGGCGGTCGCAGCGGCTGGCTTCGCGGACGACAGCGTCGAGGAGGCCGAGATGCTTGATGGCGCGCATGCCGTTCTCGGCGAGGTAGGCGGCGTGCGGCACGTCGGGAAAGTCGATGGGGCGGTCAAAGACCTCGACGTCGTGGCCGGCGCGGCGGAGGGCGATGGCGGCGGCCGACCCGGCGATGCCTGCGCCCACAACGAGGATCCGCATGTATGTATGCCTCGGGCCGGTCTAACAACAAGGGGGGTGGGTTTTGGTTGGTGGTGGGTGGGTGGGTGGAGGTGGAAAGTTTTCCCAGTGGAGTTTCCTTTTTCTGACATGCCGCTTGTTTTGGGCAAAAATCGCTGTTTGTCTTGCACAAAAATTGCTGTTTGTCTTGCGCGCCACCACCGTTTCCGCGGACATTCGGAATTCCCGTTTTGCCGTGCAGTCGCAACAAGTATTTCCCGTTTTTTTCTCTCTTGGGGCCTCGCTGCGCCTCGTTAACCCTGCTGTTCTGTCTCTGGCGTGTTTCTGTTCCAGAGGGCTATCCGGTGGTGAACTTTATTTTTTTTCGTTTTTGGTTTTTTCACATTCGAGGAGGGCGGCGACATTTCACTTTGTTGGATTTCGGCAAGCTACTTCCTTTCGCAAGAAGATCGCCTCCCAAATGATTGAGCAAACGCCAATCACGAACCACTTTTCTTCTTGCTGCACTGGCCCTGTCAAACCAACAAGGGTGGGTGGGTTGGTTGGGAGACTGGGAGTGCGGCTCCTGTTCCACCGCGAACGGTTGCGTTTCATCCGTCTTGTCTCCTCCACATTCAACAGTAAATATCTGGGCTCCCATTTAACGCACTATAGCTGAGAGTCGAGACAGAAACTCCACTTTCAGCAAATTATTGGATAAAGTGCCTATTATCACGATAGTCAGCATGAATGAACCAAAGCTGAAGAAACCACTCCTTTGTCTACTTCCAGAGTCGCTTGACAGTAAAAGGATCTGAGCTCGCTCTCTTCCTGCCAACCGCAAATGCCCTTTGTTCGTCTTATTGCAACCGCGGGCTCGCCTGCATCAAGACGTGGCGGGGCAACGGAGGGCGCTCCCTCGCGGCGACTCGGAACTTCGCCAAGCGAACTGGCATCGCTGCAGGATTAAATGAAGGGGAGAAAAAAAAAAAATCTTGTCTGGTGTGTTTGTTCTGGGCGCAGCGGCGTCGCGCGACGCCCTCTGATCTGCTACAGGCAACTTCACTAGCGCAAGCTCACACACACACACACACACACACACACACACACGCACGAACACCCCCACCCCCATCCATCACCACACACAACATGGCCCCCCCCGATGACGATCGAGATCGAGGACTTCCCCTCTTTGCACAGTCCTTCCACGGCAGCAGCATTTCATCGTGGCGCCGTTACCGCCACATCCCAAACCACGTAATCGCCGCGATCTGCAGCTTTCTTGGGACCGTCGACCCGCACGCCGAGTTTGCCCTCGCATCCATCTTCTCTCTCCACACACACCAGGCCGCCGCCTTTCGTCGCATTCACGCCGGTTCCCACGAGTTCGACGCCGCAGCCGCTTCGGCCGCAGATCCAACCCAACTCCTCGACCGCCTCCTGGCCTACTGCACCCTCGTGCGCCTCCCCCCGCGCTTCACCTACAAAGCCCTCTGCTCCCTCTGCCAAAGCGGCCGCGTCGCCTCGCTGCAATGGTGGGCCAACAACAAACTCGGGTGGCTGGACGTCTTTGACGTCTACGGCCCGCGCAACGCCATCCACGTCGCAAGCGCCGCCGGCCAGACCGCCGTCCTCCAGTGGATCAAGGAACACCGAGCCGCCCTCCGCCCTGGCAGCGAAGAGCTCAAGTACTCGGACTGGGCCGTCGACGATGCGTCCGCCGAAGGCCACGTCGCAACGCTGCAGTGGTGGCTCGAGAGCGGGCTCCCGCTGCGGTACTCAAGCCGCGCGATGGACGACGCCAGCGCCGGCGGCCACGTTACCGTGCTGCAGTGCTGGCGCGAGGCCGGCGTGCCGCTAAAGTACACGCACAGCGCGCTGGACCACGCGAGCCTCAACGGCCGCGTCGAGGTGCTCCGTTGGTGGCTTGCCAGTGGGCTGGAGATGCGGTACACGAACCGCGCCGTCGACGACGCGAGCCAAAACGGGCACGTGGACGTGTTGCAGTGGTGGAGCGACAGCGGGCTCAAGATGAAATACTCCCACATGGCTATGGATTGGGCGAGCAGGAACGGGCAGGTAGAGTCGCTGCAGTGGTGGAAAGACAGCAAGTGGTTCGAAAGCTACACCGACGCCGCGCTCCAAGAGGCGACCCTTGATGCGCTGCGGTGGTGGCGAGAGAGCCTCCTGGACAAAAAGTTCACCGAGGGCGCCTTGATTGCGGCCAGCGCACATGGGTACGTTGAAGTGCTGGAGAGTTGGCTGGAGAACGGGCTGGGGCAAGAATACTCTGCAAAGCCCATGGACACCGCGGTCCGCTCGGGCAACGTGGCTGCGTTGCAGTGGTGGAAGAACAGTGGCCTCCAGCTCAAGTACACCATTGCGTTTCTCGCACAGCTGGGACGCCATTCCAGAGTCCGAGCCTGGTTCAAAGATAATGATCTGCTACCGCAATTTTCAAAGCCACCACGCTGCATTGTCGGCCGTTCGCAAGTTACAGCCTCTCTTTCATCCTAGGTCATGGAATACGTGGGCGCCAGTTCTCAAACATTGTAATATCGTTAAACTCATCTGCTGCGGTGTGGTCAAGGAATGCGCGAAGAATTTAGCGCACTCCTGGTCCCAACAATCGAAAATTTCCTATTCTTTCTTCTTTTCTTCGTCAAGGCGTATAACAAACTACTTCATAGTACGAGATGCATATTGAATATGTCGAGGACGGATAAGCAGGAGAATAAGGGATACGTAAGCGAAGGACAAAATACTGCCATAATGAAAGAACGGAAACAGTTCGATCAAAACCAAGAGGTCAGATTATGTGCATGGCATCAAAGGATCACAGGAGGGCCCAAGCGCGACTCTCTCCAGTCGTCCGAATCCATCACTTCCTCGGTCTCGCTTGATGCGAGTACCTCGAAACCTTTTGCCCATTTCTTCAAATTCCAACCGCGTGTGAACATGATACCCATGAGCCCAAAAAGCGCCGCCAAGAAATTAGCCACGCTGCGCCTGTTGGCCGGCGCCGCCGCGTACCGCCGCACAATGGTTTCAAAGCCCTCGTGGTCGCAGCCAGTCAGGAACTTGACGTGGTTGGTCGGCGCGTTGACGGCGAACGCGCCGGCACTACTGTCGACGGGATACTCGAGAAAGTTTGCCTGCGCGAACGGCGGGATTCCCTGCTGCGACATGGCCTTGCTGGCCATCCAGCGCGGCAGGTGCATCACGCGAAGGCTCTTCCACCCGGCGACTTTTGCGATGACGGCGACCATCTCGTCCCACGACAAGTTTGTAGGTCCTGTCGGGCGGAACGTCTGGCCGGCGTACTGGTGCAGCGGAGCAGCGAGCACGGCGGCGCAGCAGCGGCCAATGTCCTCGTTGGAGGGCGGGGCGTTCGTGCCGGTCCCGAAGATGGTGGGGAGGACGCCCATCTGGACGGCGGAGCGGAGCAGCCCGAAGCCGAGCCAGTTGTCTGCAAAGTAGCCTGGCGCGACGACGGTGAGCGAGGCCCTGCCGGCGGTCTGCAAGGCGCGGAAGACGCGTTCGGCAAGCCAGACCTGCTGTGTGTAGAGCGAGCGGTGGTTCGGGCTCGCGAGCCACTGGCTAAGCATGACGATTTGCGGAACGCGGGCGTCTTCGGCGACGGCGGCGAAGACGGCGGCGTGCTGGAGCATGAGCGGCGCTCTCGCGGGGAGGAAGAAGGCGGTTCGGACGTCGGTGCGCATGGCGCGACGGACGGTGGTGGCGGAGATGAGGTCTCCGACGACGACGTCGACGCCGAGGCTGCGGAGCCTTGCGCGCGGCGGGGCCGTCTGTGCGGACGATGGCGCGGAGGGGCAGGCCGCGTGAGAGGAGATCCTGCAAGACTTGGGTACCTACCTTGCCCGTCACGCCGGTCAGGAGTATGACGGACCTGGTGTCGGAGGTGGTGGTAATTACGGTGGTGGTGATACCGTCAGTTGCAGCTTGCAATTGTTTCCATTGGGCCATTCTGGGTGTTGTTGTGGCTTGTTTGTGTAGAGTGCAGTAGCGGTGGTGGACCTTGTGTTTATGTATTTGTTCCTCGGCTGGAAGGCAATACGAATGAATTCGCTGCCGGGGCTGGTCGTGCGTTTTTGTACTCGACGCGGCCCCAAGAGAGCTGGGTTGAGGATGATGATGATGATTGATTGATTGATTGATTGATTGATTGATTGATTGTGCTTGCGCGACTCGAAGCGGCGGAGTTTCTGAAAATCAACCACCGCGGCGGATAACAAATCAACCCGCTGGCCCACCATGCCGCGACGAGCCAACGGACAGCCAATCAGCGCCGTCGTCCTTGAGACCCCCCCCCCCCCCCACCCGCCGCCGCTGTCGACTATGTGTGCAGTGAGTATTGTTGGTAATTGACAATAGCGCTCGGTCAGGGCCACCACGCCTCGGTCCCGAGGAAGGCATCTCGGCGGCAACTACGAACCACTTCCTGACCAGATCGCCGTCTTGTCTGCTGGCGACCCATCAGATCCTTGGAATCCGCTCTTTGCCTTGGCCGCGGCCGGAGCGCGCCTGGATGCGCTTAAGATCGGCATTCTCGCTCTGTCGAAGGATATCGTGGCAGCTCTCGGGCTACTCGACGTTCCACACGACTTGGTCGATCGGTTCGCTCAGCTGTTCCCGCGTCTGCGCTCGCTGGCCATCGGTGATTTCCCAGGCGTTGTCGATCTGGCACCAAAGCTCGTCGGCCTAAACTCCAAGTCGCTGGTTTCGTACGCGGCACAGCCTTGCGAGATCCCCATCGGTAGTCATACCAACCCTCGCCGATCACAGTGCACTGCGCCACCTGTCGCTTCAGCTTGCACGAGACGACGACGACGCATTCACAGCGCTCATGCACAGCCGTGGCGCCGGTTTGCGTTCCCTTAAACTCAGCTTCTACCTCCTGCAGCATATCCTCCTTGCTGCACCAAACCGAGTCGCGCTGGAAATAATCAACTGTCATTTTGCGCCCCTCCCTTGGCGACCTTTCCGCCTTCTCCGCCGCCACCCCACCGCCGACGCCGAGTTTGCGCGGCAGGCCGAGGAGGTTCAGAGGGAGGTCTAGGGGCGCATCTCGATCCCGCGAAGGCAAGGGGACTGGCCGGTCCTGCTGGACTCTGTTGTTCAGTTTGACTTGCCTGCCTTTGGTTGTGTCACTGCGCGAACGGAAAGCGGCTCTCCTGGCCAATCTCGTTTGTATTTGCAGAATGAAAACAACAAGAAGCATCAGTTTGGATAAAATCTGTCGGCTAGTTCTATGCTGGCGCTGCTAAACTGCTCAGCTTGTCCTCTGCGATCAACCTGGCCCGGACCCTCTCAAGCGCCCTTCCCAGCAAATTCAGGCCCCAACCGTGCCTCTCTGCCGGATCGGCGTCCGCCACCACAAACCCGATCCCCCACACCCTGTCGTCCGGTGCCGCCTCCACGATCTCGGACCCGCGCGTCGCGAGCAGTGCAGCCCGCAACCCCGCGTTTTGCGAAAACTTGAGGTAGTTGCCCTCTTCGACGATCGCGTCACGGTGCCGCAACCACGTCGTCTCGTCGAACCCGCGGATCTGCCGCCCGAGCGCCTTGAGCTCGGACGGGTCGCCGGTCGCGAGGATAGCGCGGATGACGAGGTCGGCGTCGGGGTCGCTGTCCGAGTCGCTGCTGCTGCCCGCAAAGAGAAGCGCCTTGCGGTGCATCATGTACTGCTCGGCGCTGGCGTAGGCGAGTGGTGTGTCGTCGGCGTCGGTGGCGGTGGACGGCGCGGTGAAAGAAGCGGGGAATTGCTGGCTCAGGAAGCCGTGCGGGCCTGTGGAGTCCCAGAAGAAAGTGATCTCCGGGGAAAGCTCATCGGACGCGACGGGAACGATGTTTGGTTTGTCGACGTTGGCTTGCTTTGTATGTGCGTGGTGGTGCTTGTGGGGGTGAGCGTGGGCGTGCGTTTGAGCGGGCGTGTGACTGTGCATGAGTGCTTGGGGACGAACTCAGGAACCTAGTTTGGAGGAAAAGCCTCAAAAGCTGCCGGTGCTGATTGCCATGCGGCTTGTACACTATGCAGTGAAGCAGACCACGATGTGGCGTGCAGAAGGAGAATGCAGAGAGCCACCTCAAAAGGAGGAGGGGCGGCGGGAAGGGAGGATTGGGGATCCGGGGGTGAGGATTCCTGCCAGTGGAGAGAAAGTTGTGGCCGAGTCGCCCACACTGATATTGTTATTGTCTCGGCACAAGAAAAAAAAAAAAAAAAAAAAAAAGATGCAGGATATGTATGAAGACAGGGAACCAGACTGGACGGAGACAGACAGGCGAGGCACACCACTCGGGTAAACGCGCAAGGCCACGCCCAGGCCGCGCCACCCTTGTGCCTGCTTGCAGCGAACTGTCTTGGTTGACACAGCGCGCAGGTTGCATAACAACCACAGAACTGCTTCGAAAAGCGACAATGGCAGTGCATGCAGCGTCCCTCTTTTGAGCACGGCTAAGACTCAAGCGTACCATTATTGACAAGAGGATAGGGACTGATAACGTCAATCAGTTGCAGAATGGTGTAGAATAATAGGCTTAATAATAGTTTGACGAAACTTTGAGCACCAGCGAGGAAGTAAGCAAAATTTCAAGATACAGAGAGGACATCAAAGTCAGCACTGTTTCCAAAAGCCTCCAGATTTCAGTGATACAAGTGGGTCCAAATAAGTGGATTGTGCCGGCCTGGTGTGTTCATCGCACGGATCCATCGTGATGTCGTACACCCCAAAAAAAGAGGGCGATAAAAAAATATGACTTGCACCCATAAGCGCAAAGCATCCGCCGTGACCACTTGCTTCCACGGCTATCCGACCTTTTGGGACACCTGCTTGCTCGAAATCCTGGGTTGCGAACGCCGTACCCGCGAGGCATTTGCTCGTCCCAGCCTCGCAGATCTGGAATTGCTCTGGCACGATCGTCGGTAAGGTCGTGGATGTTGGCGTGGGCGAAGTCGGCAACATCGAGTAGGAGGATATGGTTGCCGTCGTTTGCGGCAGCGGGAGGTAGTATCTGTTTGCCGTGATGAGGTCTTTGGTCTGACCGTCAAAGGAAAGCCAGCTGTTTGTGGATGTGTGTGTGGGGAGATGGCAATTCATCGAGGTGAGACACTGTCCGGACAGACACCAACAAAAACTTCGCCGTCGCTCCACAATTCGCCAGAGCGGCCGGCCGCAGTGCAGCACGGCCCACAACAGGACAGCTCAAAAAACTCGGATCACCAGTCCGTTTCTTTTAAAACGGGGCTGGGCAGGCATTCCTCTCCCTCGGTCCGTTAATCAGAAACCGGAACCCTGAACAAGCACCTCAAGTGTGCTATTTTTCACCTGGCCACCGTGTCCGAAAGACTTCCTCGTGGAAGTGCTTGGGGATCACATTGCTGTAGTTTCTGCTGAGAGGTTGGTCCAGATCTGGAACCTGATAACAACGTGCGATCAGGTGGTAGGCAGTGTCAGTGAGGGAATTATATTTCCTCAAATTGCGGCCGACAGAGACGGTTGCAGATTGTGCTGCGAAGACCTCAATGAAATTCGGTTGTGGGATTTGCCGCCAAAGTTGACAGTGAAAGCGTCTTCTTTCAATTGGGTGGCATGCGGCTACCTTTTGCTCAGCGGGACGACACAAGCAAGAGTAAATTCTGGAACTATCGAGGTGTGGGGCGTGGAATTGGGAGAGATGCTCCACCGTCTCCTTTTATCCCTCGAGGTTTGGTGGAGGCACTTTCACATGGATAGGCAAGTTTTCTCACAACTCCTTAAATTGACCATTCCAACGACCTCTTTCCATAAAAAACAAAAATTAGGATGGAGAAGAGGTAATTGTATGCGATTGCGGCGCCGACATTCCCTGTGCAAACGAGTTTAACCAAGGCCTAGCGGAGATGTAGTTACGATAAAACGAAGGATTAGGGTTAATTTCTTCAGCACAGAATTACAATGAGCATCGCTTTGTTAGCTCGACCCACAGATTGTTGTTGTCCATCTAGTTCACCCCTCAACAGTGTGTGAGGTGTTAGAAGATGGCAGTCATTTTCGCTGCAGCACAGCGTTGATGTTGGGACCAAACAACTCTTTCGCATATGGTGGTTTGCGGCCCAATCGCTTTCGATGGACGTGCGGCAAGTCGGGCGTGTCCAGCAGAAAGCGGGCACTTATTCAAACGCTCAGTTTGCTTTATCAAATGCAGTACATCAAATTTTATGTGTACTACCGAAAGACTTCATATAGGGAAGTCAACTAGGACAAAGACCTTTCCAAATAGCAGAAGGAACAACGGTGCAAAAGGTTAGAGGGAACAGCAGGAAGTATATGCATGGATGGAGAAGCAGAGTTTCGCTGAAAAGGGAGAGAAAAAGGGCATCCCGATGCCCAATATGCCACTGAACCAAGTTGCCAGCTCATTCCATGAGCTCCCAGAATCCGTGACTCCTCTCATTCGAGAGTGCAAGCAGCAGTCCAGGAGAGGATTTCGGCTTTCCAAAGATTGCCTCAAACGTGGGCAGCGGCAGCGAAGTGTTCCGCAGGCCAATGACGCCCTGCAGCAGCTTGTCGCCCGAGTTCCCGGTCGGCTCTAAGTGGCAGTCGTCATTGTTGGCATGGATCGCCAGGGCGCGGCCGAGCGCGTACACCTCCTCGCCGAGGAACAGCGACAGCTTGCTCGTCCTGATCGTGGCGCGTACCTTGCCGTCCTTGTCTGCAACAAGGTTGCTCAGGTCGCCGGCGTGCCTGGTGTCGCCCAGGACGCGCAGGCACGAGTGGGGCTGGTTGAACGGGTTAAAGTGCAGCCCGATCTTGGCGGCCTTGCGAGTGTCGGTGATGTCGCCAAAGTTGTGCACGTGGATGCCGTGGACAGAGTTGGGCGCCAGCCCGTCGATCGCGACCGTCACGACAACTTCCTCGCCCGGGTTTTCTTGCGCAAAGAATGCGAACCCGACCGCGGCCACGCCATCCGTCGGCGAGAACACGACGATCGCCTCCTTGCGCCCCACGGCAAAGTCGACGGGCGCCTCCAAAAAGTCGGTGAACTTGGGGAATGCGGTGCCGTTGGCCCAGCCGAGGACGCCTGTTGCGATCTTTCCACCGCTGTTGCCCGTTGGCTGAGTCCTGCAGTCGTCGGCGGCGGCGTGGATCGCGACGGCGTGCCCGAGGATGTTGCTGAGACTGTTGGGGTGAAGAGTGGCGCTCTGAATGATGGGCGAGTTGCGTACAAGGACGATGCTGACAGTGCCGGCTTGAGCTGAAGTGATGTTACCGATATCTCCAGAGTGGATGGTGGTGAGGTCGGAGGTCTGAGAGTCACAGCCGTGAGGCTTGTTGGTTGGGTTGAAGTGGCCAAACACGTTTGCTCCCGCCGGGTCCGAAACGTCCTGTGCAAGAAGAACAGCAAGCCCAACCAATCATGAGACAATGCCCCAACACTTCAAAACCAAACGATTGATAGCTTACTCCAAATGCATGAAAATGAATGGCAAACTGAGTGTTTGGTGTGAGACCCTCAATGGCAATGCTGATGGTGGTGCTCTTGAAGTCCTCGCTTTGGGAAAAGACAACAACGCCGTTCGCTTTGTTTCCAGTGGTTGGTCTCAGGAGTGCAATGGCTTGGAAAGGGGTTGGAGGGGGAGTGTTGTGTGAAGAGTCATCCCTTATTTGGGTGGGAGCTGCCGTTCCAACGGAAATAAGGGCTAGGATCAAGAATACAGCGCCAAACAGCGGCTTGATGGGCGGAGAACGGGAAGAGCCACAGGAGGACGTTTGGGGAATCATATTTAAATAGGAAGGTTTCAGGAAGTTGTTTGAGTGAGGGAGCGTGATTGAGTATTCTGGTGGTGCGGGGTTGTTTTGGTCCTTTATAAATTCATGGACGTCGAGGTGCCTCCTCTTTTCTTTTTTTTTCCCGCCAGACGAAAAAAATGAGTTCGTCGATTATTAACAACGAGCCGATTTACGAGTGTATCTGATGCACAGCCACTTGGGCTGAGGCAGCGCAAATGAAGGTGCCCCTCCAATTCAATTGAACGAGTCAAACAGACACATTCTGGGGGAGAATCGACCTACCGGTGCCCCCTTTGCTGGAGCTGGAATGACTGTCAAAATCACAACCATGGTTTATGTGCGGGCCTGATGGACAGTGCCGTTGCTTCCAATCTGTGGTTGAACTTCGCGGCGGTCATGGAGCTTTGAGAACCACTCAACCACATCGTTCCTACCCTCTGGCCGCACGGAATCTTGCGTCTGACTCTTGACCAGAGCTGCATGGGGAGCCCTCTGCAAAAACATTGGTAACTTTACGTCCACCAATGCTCTGACATCCCGCGCAAGCTCTTCAACTCGCTGTCTCGCAGCCATCTACAATTGTCCGCCATGTCCACATCTTTCGGGATCATAGCGGGGCTTTCCACCGCCGCACTGCTTTAAAGTCACCACACACGTTCGCTTAGTCGAGTGCGCTCTCGCGAGAGGCTCGCAGCTTTGTAATTGGGGTTCAAAACGCGCAGTGGCCAGTGGAGCACTTCATCGCTGCGACGGGCCGTTGGGCCAGAGGTAGACGGTTGGTTGGCCAGGTCTCTGGGCCATGCGTGCGGCGGGATCGACTCGACTTGCTTGGCGTTACCATCCACCCAGAACCTTTTCCTCCCCCTCTCACGTCGCACGCCCCCTTCTCATTTCGTATCGAATAATTGTTTGCCCACCTTCCATCAGTCAATCAATTTGATCCGACTGTTTTCCGCTTTTCCGTGTGCAGACTTTGATTCGAAACGAAAGGGGTGCAGAGCAAAAGGCTGGCACCTAACGCAATTTCTTGACTACCCACCCTCGCACCTTCGAACACGCCCGACGCGCGCGCCCTACCATAGAAGCAGCAGCACCAGCAGCAGGGGCTAGCAGCAGCTCGCACAGACCCGTCCCTCAGAACAGCCTTCTGTGTTGCATATTGTTTAACGTGAGAGCCGACGCACCAACAATGTCCATGACGACGATGCCCACGAACTCCTCAGGGGCGCCGCCGCCCGGTGGTTTTGCCCCGACCCCAGATTATCTACGCTTCAGGAGTAGCGCAACCCGTTGAGTATTAAGCCACCTCCACCATTCCTGATCGTTTCTCTGTTCGCTCGCTGACGATTCTCGTTGCTCTTCACCCGAAAATACCTGCTCGGTTACGCCGGTTTCGCCCTCTACCTCCACTACCTCCTCGCCCCCGCCGCACTCTGGACCCCACGCATTCGCACCCTCCGCCGATTCCTCCCCGCCACCATCATACTGCCCGTCGCCCAAGTCCCCATCCGGATCTACATATTCTCGGCCTCGAAACCGCTGCAGCCGCTCTGAAAGGCCCAGTGCGCCCCACGGACCCAGCCGTCGTCGTCTCCGAGCCACGCAAGTTCGAGTCAGACCCGCGACAGCAGCTGTACGAGCTGTACAGGAAGCAGCAGCAGCAGCAACAGTGGCAAGGCTTCAACGAGTTCCCAAAGTACCGCGACCAGCAGCTGCAGTACCAGAGCCCTCCGCACAGATCGCCTTTTGTCACTCCGCCGCGCAGGCAGTCCTCGTCGTCGGCTTCGCCGCAGGCGTTGCAGAACTCGTCGTCCGGGGCGACGTACTACACGCCGACTCCGCCGCCCGCGCGCGACTCACGCTTCGGCGAAGATCCGCGCCGACCGCGTCGCCCGCTGTCGGCACCGCTGGCCGCCGTGTCGCGCGATCGTGTGCGCGTTGAAAGTCAGCCGCGAGCCGGCTCCGTGGCGGCTACGGTGAGGATCCTGGACTTTTTCAACGTCGCAGGCGCGGTGCTGACGGTGATCGGCATTGTGGCGTCGGTGCTGTCGGCGCTGTACTCCGCAAAGCTGGATATTGTCTTTCTTGCGCAGGCTGTGACGATCTGGGCCCTCCTGTGAGTGTGTGAGTGGGACAAATCAAAGCGTTTGACACGCGGGGATCGAGGTCCATTTGGTTTATGTAACTGACCCTCCCCAAGGCAACAACAACGACTCAGCTTCACGTTCCAAGTCACACTGTTTCTTGCGTTCATGAACGTCACCCGCACGACGGTTGACGACTGTATGGAGTTGCTTCCAGCTCGGTGACGGAGCGGCTGCGTTGTTACTGGGGTCTCGGAGAATGAAACCGAGATCTAGTAGGGGTGGCTCCAAACTAATCCACATTGCCTAACCCTGCCTTCACCTCCTTCCACGCAACCCACGCCAACCTCAGCACTCGCCCCCCCATATGGCGTGCCTTTTCATTTTTTGATGATCCCACGTCGCCAGCTCAACGTTTTCCATGGGCGTCGTCCACAGACCCCGAGCACCCGTTTCCATCCGAATTGCATCCGCTTTGGTTCGGCTTTACCCAAGTCTCTAGCCCGTCCCCACTATGTTTACTCCATTCCCTTCCGAGCGCTGGCGGGACCAGCACCGGCTTTGTTAAAGAAAATCTGTCTGTGATTGAGTTAGTTCGCTGTTATCGTTCTGCCCGCTCCCGGCCTCACGCCCTCACGCGACTCGTTGCACGAGGGGTTCGAATGGGAGAGAGACAGAAGTGCGGACCACAGACAGGCAGGCAGGCAGACAGGGCGGAGGCACGCATGGTGCCGCCGACGGATGTGACAAGGCACCAGGCGCTTGGGCGGAACAGAGCCGATCGAGACTGACGGACTTTCCCCCCGCCGCCACCAACACTTTCACTGACCTTCTGTTTCAACGTGGGCGGCGCCCACCGTTAAATCAATACATACAGAAAAAAGCAAGCAGGAAGGCGTCGACAAACGCGAAGGCAGGGTAACCCTCACCTCATTCGCTCGCCCGCGCTGGCTTTCGTGTGCTGTCTCGGTCCCCACTCCAAGCTATTCTCGCTTTCTCGCGCAGAGTGAGCTTTTCTCGAAAAGTCATCAATGTCCGGAACAACGATGATGCCCGGTCCAGGCGGGGACGGAGGAGCAGCAAACTCCTCAGGGCCGATGCTGCCCCCTGGCTTCGTCCTCACGCCCGACCTAATCTACGCCTCCGGAATGGCGCCAATCCGTTGAGTAGCAAAAACAAACACGCAAAGCCCGTTCCACTCGTCGCCTCTAACCAAAAAAAAAAAAACCTGTCCACAAAACAACTCGTAGTTTGTCTAACAAACTCAGCCCGCGCCTGCTCAAACTTCCCCTCCTTCCGCTTGTACCTCGCCGGCTTTGGCGCCTTTGCCGTCGTCCTTGCAGTGTTTGGGCTTTTCCTCGTCGTTGCCCGCATCGTCATTCGGAACCTTCGCGACCGCTTCACTTCGAGGACCTTTGGCAACGCCAACCATGACCCGGATGCGGCGCTGCTGGACGTGGCCATCATGTTCGGCGTACTGCAAGCTGTCTGCCAATTTACTTCGTTTGTTTCTCTGTTTAATGAGTGGGGCGCCATGGTTTTCATGTGAGTGTGTGTGCAAGAGGGATTATGTTTCCCGAAAGAGGAATTTGATACGATCTGCTGGACCCAGCACGCTGAACCATTCCCACCCCCCTAGGACTATTTCCGGCATCGCCTACCTCCTCGGATATTCCGGCCTCGCCATCTATCTTCACCATCTCCTGAAGCCAATCGCCCTCTGGTCCCCTCGCGTTCGACTTCTCGTCCGTCTCCTCCCCGGCATAATGATCATGCCCGTCGCCCAAGTCCCCGTCCGCATCTATAACGGCATTTTCACCGACGCATCACTGACCTCTCCGCCAACCGACGCCGCAAACGCCCGCTTAGCGGCCTTTGGCATCGCCGTGTCCGCACTTTACACCGCCGCGATTGGAAATTTTTTCGCCATCGCTTTGTTCTCGAGGACCGGGATGGGAAAAACGCTCAAATTGACCCTCGGCCCGGACGGAGCTGCGGCCGCGCTCAAAGGCCCCGTAAATGCCGTGGACCATGCTGCCACTGTAAGCAAGTTGCGAAAGTTTGACCAAGACCCGCGCCAGAGGCTGTACGAACAACCGCAGCCGCAGTCACAGCGGTTTGGCGAGTTTCCACAGTACCGCCAGCAGCAGCTGGAGTACCAGAGCCCACCGTACAGATCGCCGTTTGAGAGCCCGCCACCCAGACGGTCATCATCTTACGAGTCACAGTACACGTCCCCCACCGCGACGTACTACAGCCCGACCCCGTCGCCCGGGCGCGAATCCCGTTTTGGGGACGACTCGTCGCGCCGATCGCGCCGCTTGGTCTCGAAACCGCAGGTCGCCGTGTCGACCGAGCGGATGCACATTGACAGTCAAGCGCGCACCGGCGCGGTGGCGGCAACGGCGAGGGTTCTGGAATATATGATCGTCGTGGGGGGTGCTGTGATGTTTGTCAACACAGTGGCGTCGATTCTCTCAGAGATATACTCAGCGAGGCTGGACATTGTGTTTGTCACGCAAGCGGTGGCGATCTGGGGCGTCATGTGAGTCCTTCAAGTATCAGGTGCGCATGACTAGTTGCTGACGCGGTACCGACAGTTTCACATTCCAGGTCTCGCTCTTTGTCGCGTTTATGTTTGTCACTCGCATGGTAGTTCACGACTTCTGGGACGTGTTTCCGGCCTGGAGCCAGCGGCTACCTTGAAACGGCCACAACGAAAAGCACAGGAATTTGGACCCCAACCTTAGCCCTCTGTGCCCATCAATCCTTTTTCTCTCTACGACAGCCTGAATTCTGCCGAGGCTCACCGTACTGCAGCGCATTATTTTCACTTCATTGAAGCCATATTTTCGATCCCATTTCCCCCGTTGCATTGTTAAGTTTACACGCTTGTATTCCGTTTCCTTTGCTCGCCAAGCGCTGGCTGGACCAGCGCGAGCCCTCGAAGCTTTGCATTTCTTGTCTTAATTTAGCGTGTAACCATCCCTCCGTTTCTGCATTTTATTGAGTTGCAGCACAGAAATTCAGACTATCAGTGATCTTAAAATCGTTCCTTTTTGTCTCACACACAGTGAGCTGCAGCACAGAAAATTCAGTGCAGAACTCTTGACAAGGAGCGACGGGGATGAGGGACGATGAAGAATCCAGACAATTCCAAAGATGACTAAGAAGGCCGGACCAGTTACTCCCTTGTAGTTTACGAGTATGCTGTCGTGCAGGCAGCGGGAAACGGCAGTTTGGGTTCTTTGCATTCACTCTGATCTATCAACCAAGTCACATCCACTGCACAAGCAAGAAACGCGACACTTACATTACATCCGCAGCCAACGATGCACAGAGGCGATCGACCGCTCCGAGGGAACGGAGCGCAAAGATCGCCCCCCCGCCGACCCTCGTCGCCGCCGAGATCCTGAGCTTTGTGCTGCCACACCGCGACCGCTTCTCCCTCGCCACACTCATCCGTCACCGCGAGGCGCAGGCGGCGTCCTTCCGCCACACCCTCCGGCCCGAAAGAAGAAGTTCGACCGCGCAAGCCACACCGGCGAGATCGCGTTCCTCGATCTCCTCCTCCGCCAAGCCCGTGCGGAAAACCGAGCGCCGCAGTACAGCGACAGAGCGATCGACGGCGCGAGCGAGAATGACCTCGTGGCGGTGCTGCGGTGGTGGAAAGACAGCGGGCTCGAGCTGCGATACAGCGACACTGCCATCGATTCGGCGGCGTGGCTCAAGCGGGTGAACGTGCTCGCGTGATGGAAGGACACGGGCTGAGCTGCGTTACTCGGAACGCCTCCTCGACGGGCAAGCGCCCGTCGCGACTTTGAGCAGCTGGGGTTTGGAGAAAAAGCGGGCTCCCGATCAAGTACTCGCACGCTGCGATGAATGAAGCGAGCGTGGAGGTAGAACCGACGTGCTGCAGTGGTGTAAGGACAGTGCGCTGGAGCTCAAGTCTTGCACCAGGCGATGGATGCACCCAGCGCAGCGAGCGGATCGAGGTGTGCAGTGGTGGAAGAACGGCGGGCTTGAGCTGAAATACTCGTCGATTGCGATGGACTACGCAAGTAGGAACGGACACGTCGCAGTCCGCAGTGGTGGAAAGATAGCGGGCTTCCCTTGAAGTTTACGATGTATGCTGTCGTGCAGGCTGACGGCAGCGGCCATGTTGTGGTGGAGCGGTGGAGAGACAGCGAGCCAGTGGAACCTGCTCTCTGGATCGAGTGGGAAGCGTGCGATTGAAACGAAGCGAGCGGAGTCGGCGGCGCTCAAACGATCGAAGTTCTGCTTCTAATCGTTACTTTCCCGTGGCCGATCGGGAGTAGTAGCCCATGTCGTGTAGCGAACTGAGTCAGAAGGGGTGTGTATTAGTGAGGAGGAGCGTTGTGAGCAAGGATGATCACGTGGCGACAGGGCGTGGTCGCTGAAAAAAACTTAATACACACTTGCAATGCACGGACCAACGGACAGCCACGAAATCGGCAGGGCGGGTTCGCCGAGCGGCCCCGCCCTCCCGTCCGACATTGCCGCCGAGATCTGCATCCATCTCGCCCACCACAAAGACCGCTTCTACTTCGCGACCCTCCTTCGCCTGCTCGATGTCCAGGCTGCGTCCTTCCGCCACCTTCACCGCCTCCAGTTCAACCGCGCAACCGCCACTGGCGACGTGCGGCTCCTCGACCTCCTCCTGCGGCAGGCTCTCGCCGAAAACCGAGAGCCAACTGGCTACACGGAAGAGGCCATCAACTGAGGCGAGCACAGAGGGCCGTATCGCCATGTTGCAGTGGTGGAAAGAGAGCGGACTCACCCTAAAGTACGGTTCAAGAGCGATCGACAACGACAGCTTCAATGGCCATATGAAGGTGCTCCATTGGTGGAAAAATAGCGGGCTTGCGCTGGAGTACTCTACCAGGACTTTGGACTCGGCCAGCGCGTGCGGACGGACCGATTTGCTCCAGTGGTGGAAGGACAGCAGGCTCAAGCTGGAGTACTCGAAGTGGGCGATACACGCCGCGAGTGAATGGGGCCACGTCCCGGTTCTCCGGTGGTGGGTGGAAAGCGGCCTCAAGCTGAAGTACGACATTGATGCGGACGATGTTGCCGACAGAAACGGGCATAGTGCTGTTGTCGAGTGGTGGAGGGACAGCAAGTTGTTCGAGGCCAGTGCATGGAAGGCGTGGGAGGCCTCGAGCAAGAGCAGACGGTCGGCCACGCCCGCATGGCGTGCCTGGCTTTTGTCCTGGATATCGCGAGATTGAGGACTTTGTCGATCTTTGTCGTTGCAGAAACGGCTCATAGTTATCCTTTGCAGTGCGGCGTCCAACATTGCTTCGTTATTACTCGTTAGTCTCTGTTTGGCTATATACCCGTGGTCGCTGTTTGAGAACATTTTTCTAGTAGTGGCGCAATGCCAATGGCCTATGTGCCTCCTCGGCACGGCGCCGCAAGCAACACGCGGTCACGATCGACAGTCGCTGGAGAAGCCCGCACAGGACTGCCGATCCACATCGCCGACGAGATCCTACACCACCTCGCCCTGGCCCGAGACCGCTTCCACCTCGCCACGCTCCTCCGCAACCGCCAAGTCCAAGCAGCGTGCTTCCCACCGCGTCCTCGGCCCTCGCGTGTGCGAGCTCGACCGCGCGAGCCACATCGGCGACGTTGCGTTCCTCGATCGTCTTCTCCGCCAGGCACGCGCGGAAAACAGAGCGCCGCAATATACTTCGCGAGCGATCGATGAAGCGAGTGCAGCTGGGCGCGTTGATCTGCTGCAGTGGTGGCGGGGATAGCGGCGTCAAACTCAAGTACACCGACTCGGCCGTGGAGTCTGCCGCTAGAGAAGGGCAGGCTGCTGTCCTCGCGTGGTGGAGGGACAGCGGGCTTGAGTTGCGGTTTACTGAGCAACCCGTCGATAGAGCGTCTATCCAGGGCGATCTGAAGATGCTGCAGATCTGGCGAGCCAGTGGCCTCCCGCTTAAGTACTCTTACAGTGCGTTGACCGAAGCCAGTGCCGACGGACAGATCGAAGTACTTCAGTGGTGGAAGGAAAGTCGGTTGGAGCTCAAGTACTTGTTCCGGGCTATGGACGCGGCAAGCGCGGCAGGTCGCACAGAGGTGTTGCAGTGGTGGAAGGAGAGTGGGCTGGAGCTGCGATACACGGGAATCGCAATGGATTCTGCAAGTGCGAACGGACATGTTGCAGTCCTACAGTGGTGGAAAGATAGCGGGCTTTCTTTGAGATACAGCTGGAATGCGGTCTTGCAGGCCGACAGCAACGGTCACACCACTGTTGTGGAGTGGTGGAGAGACAGCGGGTTGGTTGCGCCTGCTGTTTGGAAGCTATGGGAGAGCGAAGGTGGAGAAGAAACGTTTAGACTCCGCAACACTCGTAACGAGCTGGACGTTAGATTCGCAATAAACGGAAGCAAATCCGCATTCCCTTGGATCTTATGCGGACGGGCCGGTTCTTTCGCTGCCCTGAGGCCGGACGGATTTGATTGCTTTCCGGCGAAAACGCACCGCTTCCGCCCGGCGACCCTGTTCCGCCTCCTGCGAGATCCAAGCGGCCGCCTTCAAATTCTACAGCAACCGAACTCTCGACCGCCCAAAGGCGACACTGCCCTCCTCGATTTCGTGCTGTGCAAGCTGCAGGCCGAGCATACCACCAAAACAGTACACCGTAGTGACATACACCGCAGAGGCGATGGACGAGGCGGCGAGATGAGGACAGCGGGCTGCCGCTGAAGCACGACACGCCGGCGCTGCTGGGGCCATCGAGGTGCTGCAGTGGTGGCGAGACAGGGTCCTCCCGTTCAACTATACGTACCATGCGATGGACCGAGTTCGTCAGGGCGGGTCGTGGCCCTTCAGTGGTGGAAGGACAGCGGGCTGTATCTCAGATATTCGGTGGCTGTGCGAACGGGCATTTGGCGGTCCTAAAGTTGTGGAGCGACAGCGGGCTTCGTTGAAGTACGGCCTGAGCGCGATCGAAGGGCGGAGAGCAACGGACACCTTGCGGTCGTTGAGTGGTGGAGGGGAGGAAACGCTGTGAAGAGGTTCAGAAAGTGAGCCATCGGGTGCCAATTCAGTCTCCGCCTTGTACTCTTCCGCACAACAGCGAAAAAATACAATCGTCAATGGGCAGCCCAGACAGGCTAGTCAGAATGGAGATTCATGTGGTACTAGGCACAAGCAGCGTAGTGTAGTGGAAGCACGTTGGGCTCATAACCCAAAGGTCGAACGATCGAAACGTTCCGCTCCTACTGTGAATCAGCTGCAAATGGATGCTCCGTTCAGCTGTCCCAAACGGGTTGAAATGCCATTTCCGTGAAATTTTCCTGTACCCATCTTTCGAGTAATCTCATATTTTCCCGCCGGCCCAAAGTGTGGACATTATTCCCAATCTTTCAAATTTGATTATTATTTTCCAGAAGAGGGGATGCGTTCAGCGAAGTCGTTTAAAGAATTGGTTTGTTTTTGACACATCGCAACTATCGGAACATTCCCTCGCTACAGTGTCGGAACTTCCGCAGTGATTCCTCCCCACGAGCGAAAAAAAATGGCACTGAATGGAAACGGTACAAGATGCGATGAGGGTTGGGGAGCCTTGACCCGTCGTCTCGCTCCCCCTGTGAAAAGTCGGTCAGTCGAATTTTTCCTCCGGTGCGGGCAAACACTCCCTCCATCTTGACCCTTCAAACCTTATTTGCGGATACAGCACACGGTATAAACACAGTCCTGCACACTCACTCAGTTGTTGCTGACGGCGATCCCTGGATCGCTCTTGGCGTCGGGCTGCCGCTCTCCCTGCGAAAATTCCGATTGTAAGACAAGTGGGCCTGGAAAAAAAAAAAAAAAAAAAAAAAAAGGAATGGGCAGGCGAGAGACGATCTCATCTGTTCCAAATCAGCCAGACGCACTGGAAATAGCCGTCGCAAGAAAATAGGGGATTGTTAAGAAATACATGTGACTGATGGACAGAGCGCGGAGAAGCACGCCTCACTCGGTGGCGGGGACGGCCATGGTGTCGACGCTTATGCCCATGGTCCGGATGGGATAGAGGTCGTCCTGTTGATGCGCAGTGCCCGAGAGAAGAGAAGTTGTAGAATACCGCTGCCCCCCCTCCCCCTTCTTGAGGACAGGAGGTATGATTAGCGACGTTTGTTGGAGGGTGGATATCGCTGATGACGACGCCCCCGACCTTTGCTCCTCAGAGAGCGAGTGGAAGTGAAGGACGAAACAAAGACAGATTCTTGACGCCCTGAAAGAAGCTGTCGCAAAATTTAGAGGATCGCTGAAGTGAACAGGTGACTGGTGGGCCAAAGGCCTGTGTGGAGGCTGGGAATATACAAGGGAGGCGAGCGCGGCGGGGCGCGTCGCCGTGCTACAGTGGTGGAAAGACAGCGGGTTGGCGCTAAAGTACTCTTTTAACGCGGTGCACGATGCCAGCGCACGCGGACACATCGCGACGCTGCAGTGGTGGCAGAACTGCGGCCTGCCGATGAAGTATTCGCACCAGGCGATGGACGTCGCGAGCGCATCCGGTAACATCGAGGTGCTGCAGTGGTGGAAAGAGAGTGGACTTGACCTCAAGTACTCGGACGCGGCCATCGACGACGCGAGCAAGAACGGGCATTTGGCGGTCCTGGAGTGGTGGAGGGACAGCGGGCTGGACTTGAAGATCAGCTTGAACGCTGTCGCGCTGGCGCGGAGAAATGGGCATGATCATGTGGTGGAGTGGTGGCGAGACGGAAACGCCGCAAGAAGAGATCTACTGTTGGTGGGGAGTGATTGTGGCTGAGAAGAGAGCTATTCATGTTGGCCAGCAGCCCAAAACGGGAGTGCTTGAATGGTTTTTGCTGTGCGCGATGGCGGCTATCTGGTGCTATTGCGCATGTATTCACAACTCTTTCGGTCACACAAACTCATCAAGAGGTTGCTCGTTCACGTCCCCAGCAAATGAAACCCTCCCTTCTTTCAAACAACAACAACAACAACAACATCAGCTAGGCGTCCCAGGAGGGGTCCAGACAAACCAGGACAGCATGTCCCGCCTTCTTGATCAGCTTTTTGGCGCACGCGCTCCCGACCTTGGCCGCGGCTTTGGCCCCGCTTGCCGCTTTGCCGACCGCGCTCTGCGAACCTCCGTTCTCCGCCCCTTTCGGTGTTGACGAGCTTCCACCGCGGTCTCGTGGGGGAGAGGGGAACCTGCGACCCGGAGCGAGATGAACCGGTGGTTTTGCATGACACTGGTGAGCGAATGGCAAAAGCAAAGAAGAGGGGGCATCATTGTGGTCATAATATCTCACCCGAGCGCGACGGCGGCGAGGGCGAGCAAGGCAAGGAGGACAACAAGGCACAGGCTCCGTCGCCACATGTCCCGTGTTGTGTATTTGGTGGTTGGGTCAACTTCTTTCTCTCTGCGGATTCTTGTGCCGGCGAGGGAGCGAAAGAGGGGAAAACGAGAGAAAGAGAAATTAGAGAGAGTTGTGTGGTTTGTGTGTGTGTGTGGTGTGTGTGTGCTGCCGAATTTCCTCGGAGTTCGTGGCAGTGAGAGAGAGAGAGAGAGAGAGAGAGAGAGAGAGAGAGAGGAGAGAGAGAGAGAGAGAGTGTGTGTGTGTGTGTGTGTGTGTGTGTGTGTGTGAGTGAGTGAGTGAGTGAGCGAGTGAGAGAGCGAGACACATTGCGGCTGCGCCGACCGCTAACTCGTCGGAACTGACCCCTTTTCATGGGGCGGTATAATAATAATATTCATGCTACTGGAAACTGAAAGTGGATAGATTCCGACCGAGATCCAAGGTCGTGTGGCAGGAAAAACGGGGCCTGCTCCAACCTTCGTTTTTTTTTGTTTTTTTTTTTGTTTTTTTTTTTTTGTTTTTTTTGTTTTTTTCCTGTTGCGCGCTTTCGTTTACCATGGCTTGGCTAGATAATTTAGGAAAGTGTGAACAGGGAGGGTATGCGGCCCCCCATTCCAATTTTGCAAAAAAAAAAAAACAAAAAAAAACAAAAAAAACAAAAAAAACAACAAAAAAAAAAACACAACGAACGAAAGCAAAAACAACCAACAGACAACTGTTGTTAATCAGTCAGGCAGGCAATGGTCATGCTTTTGCGGCAGCGCGCCGCAAAACCCAGTAAAATCACTATGCAACAGGCGCCGCCGCCGCCGCTGCCTTTGGAGCTAGTCTGCTGCTGTCCCGTGTTGATTGTTTCTCTGTCTTTTCCCGCAGTCACAGTATTATGGTGTTCCGCTCGCTTCCCTCGTTCCGTCGTCTATATGGCTGCTGCGGCGGAAGCAGGCCAAGCAAGCCTCAGACAGGCGGCCACGCAATCGCAAGGCCGATTCCTCTCGCGGCATAATTGTCCTCTGGCCATGCCCGTGCCTGGCAACGCAGCTTCGTTTGTTTCATCACGCACTCTACCAGAATAGACTGACTGTCACGAGAATCCATTTGTGGACGACAGTCTGAATTGCTGATTACCTTCGGTACTCTTCCTTGTCCATTCCACAAAAAACGCCGAAGAGCCCGCCCAAAGCGACAACCAGAGCTGCCCGCACCCCCGTCAAGCTCCGGACGTAAACAACCAACGCGTCGATCGCCGAGCTACCACTCGTCTTTAAGAGATCCTCAGCTACCTGGACGACGCGAGGGACTGCTTCTGCCTGGCTACCCTTCTGCACCGGCGCGACTCCCAGGCTGACTCGTACTGCAGCCTTCACGCGATCCAGCTCGACGCCGCCAGCCGCCACGACCCGGCGTCGCTGGACCTACTGCTTCATCACGTCGGCGCCCGTAACTGGCGGCCGAAATACACCTTCAGAGCGATGGACGTAGCGATCCAACGTGGTTGCGTCGCGGTGCTGCAGTGGTGGAAGGACAGCGGCGTGCCGCTCCTTTATTCGGCGTCAGCGA
Source organism: Zopfochytrium polystomum (assembly GCA_025765615.1). Classification (NCBI taxonomy): domain Eukaryota; kingdom Fungi; phylum Chytridiomycota; class Chytridiomycetes; order Chytridiales; family Chytridiaceae; genus Zopfochytrium; species Zopfochytrium polystomum. The sequence continues at coordinate 319,546 of JAIVFJ010000050.1, forward strand.
TAAATATCGCTAGCCAAAAGGGCCAGGTCGAGGTCTTGCATGGTGGAAGGACAGCTGGTGTACTCGTCAGCGGCGATGGATTTCGCCAGCTACTCCGGGAGAGTTGGCGTCTTGCAGTGGTGGAGGGACAGCGGGCTCGAGCTCAAATACTCGGCGATGGCGATGGACTTTGCGGCTTCCCGCGGCCACCTTGCGGTGCTTCGGTGGTGGGTGGACAGCGGCCTCGAACTCAAAGTACAGCAGAGAGGCGGTGGACCGCGCTCGAAGCAATCGACAAGCGGCGGTCGTGCAGTGGTGGAGAGAGTGGCAGAGGTCCCTTGGGACAAGGGCAGCTAAAAGTTTCGAGTCTGGTCGTCCTTGATTTGGCAGCCGTCACAAATCACGATGGCCAGCACCGCAGCAACCAGCAGCAAGCCTACACAAAGCTTCGGCCCTCCGATCGCGCTGCCGCCCCTCGTCTTTGCCGAGATCATGAGCTACGTCGACGACGCCAAAGTCCGCTTCCGCCTGGCGACCCTCCTGCGCAACCGCGAATCGCAGGCTGAATCCTACTGCACCCTTCACGAGTTCCCCTTCGACGCCGCCAGCCGAAACCACAACGTACCAATGCTGGACCTATTGCTTGATCATGAGCGGGCCCACGATCGAGAGCCGCAGTACCTGGACAAATCGATGGACGATGCGAGCAAGATGGGGTGGGTCGACGTGTTGCAGTGGTGGAAGGACAGCGGCTTGGACCTTAAGTACACGATGGCAGCGATGAATTTCGCGAGCCTCAATGGCCACCTCGACGTCCTGCAGTGGTGGAAGGACAGCGGCCTCAAGCTCTGGTACTCGCAGGGGGCGATGGATTTAGCCAGCTACTCTGGACGAGTCGCGGTCCTGCAGTGGTGGAAGGAGAGCGGCCTTGAGGTGGAGTACTCCGAGTCAATCTTCATGGCAAGCGTTGGGAAAAGTGGGGATGCTGTCGCAACACTGCAGTGGTGGAAGGACAGTGGGCTCCGTTTGCGGATTCAGTAAGGAGTGGGTGCAGCAGCAGCTGGACGGAAACCGCTTCTCCAGTGAGGTCGCAGATTGGTGGAAACGCAGTGGATTGCTTGGTTGGCTTCCATCGGTGCTTTCTTGGCTTGGTTATTAGGGGTTTACTCTTGGCGGTCGTGTGTACCCTTGCTGATATCATTTGTGGAGTTTTCTGGTTGGGCCGCTTTGGGGAGAAACAAATATTCACAGAAAACGCAGTATGTGTGGCAGATCGCAGCCCAACAGCCCCAGGCTGTTCGCCCTTCCAGTCCACATCGCCGCCGAGATCGGCAGCCACGTCGTCCAAAGCAGGGAAGGCTTCCACCTCGCAACCCTCTTCCATCTGCGTGACCTCCAAGCCGCGGCATTCCGCCACCTCCATCCCCACGCACTCGACCGTGCCACCCATATCGGCGACGTCGAGTTCCTGGACCGCCTCGCGAAGCAACTGTGCACTCGCGGCGCCGAAGATCCACTGTCCGCCTACACAGAAAGAGCGATCACCGATGCGTGCTCGTCGGGGCGGATCGCAGGTGCTGCAGTGGTGGAAGAACTCTGGCTTGCCGCTCAAGTTCGACGGCGAGGCGATCCACGCCGCCAGTGCGGCGGGGCACGCCGACGTGCTGCGGTGGTGGAAAGCCAACGATCTCCCGCTGATTTACGAGTTCGAGGCGGTGAACGATGCCAGCGCCGCCGGACACGTCGAGGTGCTGCAGTGGTGGAAGGATAGCGGCCTGCCTCTAAAGTACCTTTCTCGGGCGATGGACGCGGCGAGCGCATTGGGGCGGGTCCCGGTGTTGCAGTGGTGGAAGGACAGCGGGCTCTTGCTGAAATACTCCGCGGCCGCGATGGATGTGGCGAGTATGAACGGCCGTGTGGAGGTTCTTCAGTGGTGGAAGGAGAGCGGACTTGAGCTGAAGTACAGTGTGGACGCAGTCGAGCGGGCGCGGACGAACGGACACCGCGGAGTTGTGAAGTGGTGGCGGCATAGCAAGCTTTTCAGCCCTCAGCTTGTTACCCAGTGTATCCCATCACCACAACCCATGGCTCGGTCGTATGGATTAAGGCAGCTTCTTTCAGCGAGGTAGAAGTGAACGCCATTGGGGACTAATGAACAACGGTGTCCCAGTCGGCAGTCAATATATAATTTGTTAATGGTCGAAACATCACAACCACCTGCTGCTTACCATTTGCTTCAAGCATGTTCATGTGCATGTACTTCAACTGCACGCACTAAAAAAGTGACCAGCCTAATTACTACCCCTTTCGTCTTACCCCAGGCACCGGCCAATCAGTCGGTCGTGGCCGTGCACACATCTTCGCGCGCGGAGATCTTCACACGCCCGGGCGTCAGTTGGGGCAGATCCTCGGTGCCACGAAGTTTGCAGATTAGCGACCCTAGTCTTCATTATTTTGTAGAGCCAATTTATTCGCTAGCTACGGTAGGAAGCCTTGCAATGTCGGAGAAGCAACTCGCGACGGCTGCGCTACCCTTAGCAGGGCAAACGTTTGACCTGAAGTTGTTTCGCGGTCCTTGCTGCCTGACACTCAGTCGGCTGAACGGACATTGCCAGCGATTGCGTAGACAGGCCAGCAGGTCTCTCGATTAAGGAGCGCGCTACTGTTCTACTGTTGAGAAGAAAAGGGATGGATTCAACGACGAGTGGTCTCATATTTGTGCGGAAACTCCCTCCCCAATCGAGAAACGCTCCCATTGTTCTCGACTGTTCACTGCGCGAGGCCAAACGACTGGCACACGGGAATGTCTTCTGCCGGGTTGTAATTCGGACCCGCACTGATGATATGCTCCAAGCACTGCATGGGAGATGGGTTAGTTTCGAATTCGTAAACAACGGCGGGCTTACCGTCTCATAGAAATCCGGCGAACACGCCTCCTGGTCGACCCTATTCAACGCATAGAAATGCCTCCACCCACCACCCCCCGCCGGCAGCACGACCCCAAAGAACACGGCCATCAACGCGACAGCGGTCCCGACGTCCATCGCCGACGACACGACGTACGCGTACTTGCCCCACCACGCCGCGCGCCACTTCTTCACACCCCAGTTGACCGCGAGCGCGACGATCAGAGGCGTCAGCAGGTCGGAGCGCAAGCCGCCGACCTGGGCGGGGAAGATGACGAGGAGCGGGGTGTTGACGAGGTTCAGGACGGGGGCGGCGGACGGGAGAAGCCGCGAGAGAAGATAGGGGAGGAGCGGGAGGAGGAGACCGATGGGGAAGCCGAGGAGGACGGGAAAGTAGGGCGAGGAGGGGCCGAAGAAGCGGGCGGGGCCGACGGCGCCCCAAATGGCGCCGGCGCTGACAAAGGTGCGGTATTGCGCGGCTGGGGAGGGGGAGTTTTGGGGTTCTGGTTTTAGGTGACGAACTAATGAGACAACCGACCCAACACGCCGAACTCACCATTCCAGCCGCCCGATCCATTGATTGCTTCAGCGCCAAAGCGATCAAACACGTACACCGCGGCGCCCACGTTCACGACCTTTGCGACGGCGGTGGCGAGCAGTTGTACCGCAAACAGCTTCCTCGGTGCGATCTTGAGGTAGTGCCCCAGCTTCATGTTTTGCAGGAAAAACACGCATTGGTACATGGTCATGTAGCACAGCGTCTTGAAGGACATGACGGCGACGAAGCGACCCGGCAGGATGAGGCCCATCACGAGCTCGGCGACAATGTTGAGACCGATGGACTGGCCGGAAATGGCGGTGATGGTGCCAAAGGGGATGATAGTGATGCCGGCGAGACCAAGCGCGAGGAGGATCGACCACCATGGGAGATCGAAGCCGCCGACGGTCCCGCAGGCAAAGCCGAGCACGGAGCAAACGAGGAGAAGCGTGAAGTACCAAGCATCGGGGACTTCTTTGTACACGTTCTGAGGTTTGAAAAATCGAAAATCGTAAGAGTTGTGGAATTCGCGGGTACGGTCCATTTGCAGTATACGCTTACCATCAACTGGCAGTGAACATCATTATGATCGAGATCGCCCACCGACGCCTTCCACCTCTCTACAATATCACTCCCGTACCACAAATAAACGTGCACAATCGCCGCCGACACGGCCATAAACCCGCACAGGTACTGCACCGCAAAGTATGTGGTGATCCGCACCGGCCTCACGCTCTCGTAGAACGCCTCGTCCAGTACCGCCCCTTCCCCGCGCGCCATCGCTGCCGCATCCAGCAAGCTCAGCGACGGGAACGCCACGCCGTTGCGGTCAAATAGCGACGGGCTGTTCAGCGCGAACCCAAGCGGGAACTGTCCCGTCCCGTTCGGCCCCTGCGCCGGGTTGGTCCCGAGCCGCGAGTCGATCCCGAACGCGTCGGACGACCAGAGGATCGGGATGACAACCCACAGGAACAAGCCACGCGCCGGCGACCTGGTTCAGCACGGCCCAGATCGGGGTCGTGATGGGCGCGGTGCTACCGACGATCGACCAATCGAAGGAGAAAGAGAGCAGCCCGACGCCGCCGGTGGCCGAGCCGAGGACGCGGGCGCGGGAGAGCTGCGGCGCAGCGTAGCAGAGGAGCGAGACGGTGCCTAGGAGCGGGCCGACGTAGGTCGGCAGCCATTCGTAGGCGAAGGTGACGGCGGCGGTCAGGAGGAGCGCGGTGGTGCGGGAGGTGCGGTAGAGGGTCTTGTCGTCGGGGAGGTGGAGGGTGTTTAGGAGAGCGATGATGGAGAGGTTCGCGGGCCAGAGCATCGCCGCGGGGCGGACGAGGAATTTGCGGGCGAGCCCGGCGAGGCTGAGGCCGAGGGTTTGTGTCACGAGGGCGAAGGCGAGGCTCCAGCCGGTCGAGAGCGTCGTCTGGCCGAGGATGTACTTTTGCGCGACGATGTTGTAGAGCGCGTACGCGACGTTTGCACCGCAGAGGGCGAATACGAAGATGAGGGCGTGCTCTTTGTGGTTGAAGGGACCCGGATTCAGCGTGAACGTGTCGCCGCCCGTGAATGGAAGAGGTATTTGAGCCGATGGAAGGATTTTCGACAAGATGATGCCCATGGGGTATGCGACTAGGACGGCGATGAACGGGTTGAGGGACTAGGTGGAGAAGGTCAGGTACGACTTGAAGTTGGCTTCAGAGCTCAAAAGTATAGATGCTTACAAAAGGGTTGGATCGAATCGTGAACACGGTGTTGACACCCGCAAGCACCATCAGCCATGATTGTTCCGAGAACGATCACTCGAAACGTCAGCGCCGGTGTGGTCGGATCATCGGTGCGCGGAACAATCGTGTCGACAATGTCGTAGATGGCGTCGTCTTCTCCGTCGTAGTCGCCGTTCTGCAGGGCATTTTCCTCGAGCTCTCCCTCAAAGACGGATTGATGCTTTAGTTCAGCCTCCCATTGCTCACTGGTGGGACTAGGTCCTACAGGGGAGGGTGGGGATTTTTTTTTCGAGCGAAGAAGATGTAAGATCACGGGTCAGCCGTTAAGGAGTTCGACAAGAATCCTTTCCCGGCCAGCACAAACCTTTGGCGGGGGGGATATTGCCGCCGCCGCGAAGCCACACAGCGGTGGAGTCTGAGTCCGCGCGACTGGCGTTGACGACATACGCGGAGCCTCCAGCGTGTGTGTTGTTGCCGTCGCCGTTCATTCCTTGGGGGAGAGGGGGGGGATGAATGGGGAACCGGCGGACGCCTGTATTTAAGCAGTTGGTAAGGCAGCCAATCAGCATCGAGATTCTAAAATTTCCTTTTTTGGGACAGGCCCTTCATCGTCTTTTTTTTTTCTTTTTTTTTTTTTTTTTTTTTTCTACTCTGTCTTTTGAGTCAACAGCCAAGTTTTCGCTACGTGCTCACGTAGGCACCATGAAGGGACAGAAGCGCTCGGCAAGCACCCCCTTGCCCTCGAGCATCACACAAGAAAAAAAAGCGCCTCTCGATTATCGGGCAGTCTGGCAGTGGGCAGATTAGGAACGCCCGACCCAGTTTTTCGTGCGTATTGGTTATTCTCTGGACTGTGCTGCCAAACCCGCAAAAAAAGCCGGGTGATGCTTGTGCGCCAAAGACGTGGCAGAAATGCGAGACTGAACGCGTATCGTCCCGCGCCTTTCTATATTTTTTTGGGGAAAACGGACGAGTCAGGAAGATCGAAGCGGTGGAACATCTCAGTTCCAGAAACTCTGGGAAGAGAGACTGTGCGCTCACTCAAAATTACGCGTGGAAACCCAACATTGAATTTGATCATGCTTCCATTGAGGGCACAGGCACAGCGTTTATGGAGGCAAAGTTTGAGTAAGAAGGCCGTACCCGGATTCGAACCGGGGTTCCCAGAATCAAAATCTGATGTGATAACCCCTACACTATACAGCCATTGAAACTCTCAAACAGCTAGTCAAATAAATCCAAGACACAAATCGAGACGACGCCTGTTACATGTCGGTGATCGAAGCCCCCCTCAAAATCACGTTCCACTTAAATACGCCACTTAACCCTTCCTGCGATCGCATCTCTTCCCGCCGCGCTCCGCCGCCACATCCGCACAAGCCCCTGCACCTCCCTCCGCACCTCCTGCGCCAACGCGCGTCCGTCACACGCAAGTCCCGCCGTCGCCGCCGAAGCGTTCGCAAGAAGGTACTGCACCTCCTCCCCCCACAGCTCTGCAACCACCGTACTCTCGCTGCGCGCCTGAATTGCTGCATCCGCTGCCGATCCCGTCGAAAGCGGCGAAGTCGCGTGCACCCGCAACGCGTGTCGGAGGAGTCGCAGCGACTTTAGGAGAGCGGTGAGGACAGCTGCAGGGAGGCGTGGCACGGGCGTGGAGGTTTGTGGCGTCAAAGTGTCGGGCTTGACAAAGAATGTGCCTTCGCCACCTACAGTCGCGCTCGGCAGCGTCGGTGATGGGGTCGAGGGTCCAGATGTCACCGCGGAAGGTGGAAGTGCAGACTCCCACCCCGGCGAAGGGTGCACGGGTGGGTGCAGCGCCGCGACGAGCAGGTCAACGACGACGCCTGCGCCGCCGGTGGGTGAGATCCAAGGTTCCAGTGCGGCGTCAAAGGTGCGGGAGACTGTATCGTCGAGGCGCGACAGGGCATACAGCTCGTAAAGGAGCGTCGTTGCCTCGACGGCGGCAGGCCGGTATGCAGCGTGGAGGGTCGCCAGCCAAGGAGGCGGCTGGTGGTGATGGACATCAGTCGATGACCAGGCGAGAACCTTCAGGGGCGGGCTTCCGTGGCGCACGGGACCCGGAATTGAAATTGTGAGGCCGGCCGACGCGCCTCGCAGACCCGGCGAAGTGCTCCGCTGATCATCAGTTTCGAGTGCCGAGTCCTCGCCGTCTTCATCCCACGGCAGCTCTAGCCGCGCCAACTCCTTAATCGGCGGTGGCGGTGGCAGCCGCAAGATCGCGTCCTTGTTCCATGTCTTGAAAGTGTAAGTCTTTCCACCACTGCTCTGCGGTGCACGTCGTTCCGAAGACTCGGCAGTGACGCCCGCCTCCCGTGCTGAAAGTCGCGCTACCAACCGTCGCTTCGCCTCTCGCTGCAAGTGCGACGCTGTTTTGCACGGCGGCCATCGCGTTACCCACGGGTCGGAAGAGGACGGCCCTTCGGACGAGAGTAGCTCGTCGTTGCCGTGGTCGGAGAGCCCGCGGGATTCGATATCCCGAATGCGGAGCTCTGTTGCGGGGTCAGGAGTTTCTTTTGACGGGATATCTGGTCGCGGTGCAAACAATGACCGCAAAGGCGGCCCAGCTCTGCCTCTACCCACCGGAGCGCCAGCCGTTGGTCGTCCCCACGCGGCGAATGACGCTGCCGTGGCGCTTATACCTGCCTTCGTCTGGCTGCTTTGCCACGACCCCGGAACGGGTCGCACGGCGGTAGCCGCCCAAGCGCTAGGAGGCGGTGGCGGCGGCTGTTTGCTCACCGGAGAGTCGTCCTCCTCTTCCTCAGAGGAGGAATCGTTCGGCGAGTCAGTGTTCTGCGATCCAGAGTCCAGCCGCTTCGAGACGAGCTGGAGGAGGCGGCTGAGCTGCACGGATTTCGTAGTTGCGTTTTCAGTGGCAGCCGGTGGACGGTGTGTCGCTGGGCTGGTCCGAAAAAGTGACTCGATTTGAGTGCCGGCCATCAATACTTAATGTTGATTGGTGCGCATCAGTGTCGATCTTCAAACCATCCCTTTCCCACTCAGACTGACCTTTTGTCAAATCGACTAGCCTATTTACAATTTTCGCGTGAGGGATAAGGAGAGTGCACACGCGAGAACTATAATCACCTCGAAGATATCAGAAACTCCTGCTTCTCCTCCACTTGCTCAGAATCAAACAGAACAGACGACAAAGCCCGTATCGATTCAACTAGATATCTGGCGAAGCTGTTTTTAGCAACTCAAATTTGTTACTTAAAACTTCAAGCTAACTTGATAATACACATGCAGTTCTTCGATGCCAAAGGAGTTTTGCGCTTGACAGCAACATTCTTAATTCCAGCGAAAGAAGCGACCTCTGCATTTGAGTACCGCTGTCCGGGCGGCTTGATCTTCACAGCGACAAATGCTTTTATCAGATCGATCGCCGCTTTGATCTCGTTAAATAGAAAGTCGCAGAGGTACATAGACTATTGTGCCAAATCATTGACCCGAGGGTTAAATTGGTAAGACTATACGTCCCTCTCTGCGTGGCCACAAATACCTCACCTTCCAAAAAGCACGCTTAACAGCGCGGTTCGTCGCGGCAACGTCTTGAAGCTGCTCGAGATGGCATTGTTTGGCTTTCAGCGCTGTGTCGAAATGCGTCATGTCTTTGGTGCTGATTCCTCCCTCCCGCAAGAGCGACTCTTCGAGGACCGTGTACAAATCAACGTCGACAGTGTCGTATATTGCAGTGCACTGCAGTGCATTTCGCTGCGCACGACTACCGTAAGAAATGCGAAAGAAAATTTTTGATGGTTAAAGGTACCATGCAAGCCAGCGTCAGGGCGCGCTTGACGAACAGTGGTAAGCGCCATCGAAGGTTGTTTGTCCTCAAAACGAGTGAGTCTTTATGGTATTGAGCGTCAGTTTTGGCAACAAACCCGGTACACGTGTCACTCACGTATTCTGTGATCAACATTGACAATTTGCTCGCTAAACGAGCCTTTAGGCTTGATCAACTTGTGCTCGTGGTAATCGATGATTAGGTGGGGAAACGCCTAGTTCAATGGATCCAGCGAAAATACTCAGCAATCCAATGTGCTGGACGATGCGAGATCTCACCCTGCTGAAGCCAATGTTCTTGTTCACCTTCAGTGTGAAAGTCACCACTGGTCAGTAAGTCAACCGATGTTCGTGGGTGGGGTAAGGGGTACCCACCACTTGCGCATTGACAACGTCATCTAGCGCCACGGACGCCTCGATCCCCGCGACCTTGCGGCTGAGCAGCGGCTTTGTGATGTGGATGTACCCGTCCGTAACAACCACGAAGCGGTTGTCCGCTGGATATAGTCAGAGAAGAAATGGGAACAAACTCGCCACACAATCCGCCCTCACAGCTCCCACTTCAAACACTCCGACGCGCCTGCCTCACCAAACAATCGGCTTCCCTCGTCGCTACAGTCTGACACGTACATCGGCACCCACCCGCAGCCCATCTCTCCGTGCTGTTGCAGTGCCGACAGCGAGCCTTTCCACTCGTCCCTTTTCACCTGCCCCAGCGGCGACGACGGCGACACCGCGGATCGTCGCCGTGCAGATTCCGCGAAGCGGACACTGGATCGGCGGCGACCATTTGTGGGAGATGAGGGGGTGTTTGCCAGCCTCACGGCGGCGTGGCCGTTGCGTTGGGACGGCGACGGAGGCTCGCGACGCGTTGACAAGGACGATCGGCGGGTTGGTGGAACATGTGCGGGCGGCGATGGCGGCGGTGACGGCAGAACGGTGGTGGCACGGAAGTGGAGGGACTCTTCGCGCTCGTAGATGAGTGGGAGGATGAGGATTTTGATCTGCTCCGGGGCGAGCTGGGCGGACTCGATGAGCATTGGAATCAGGAGACGATGGAGCAGGGCAGTGCAGCAGCCTTCAGGTTCGTCACGGTGGGAAATTGCAAACCACGAAAATTCGGTGCTCAATTAATGAAAAATCAGACGTTGTCAGATAATGTAAGGTATTTTTGTCCTGTATGAGGCCAGAGGAATTCTTTGATGTCCCCATTGGGGCGCTTACCCAAGTCTGACCATGGACTCTGTGAAGCCACCGTACATTTTCTGAGTCAGCAGACGCACTTCTGGTCGGTTGAAGGCTGGAATGCCAGGTCACCCGCGGCGGTGAAAGGGACCCAAAGTTCGGCCGCCCAAAATGAGGTCACGTGGTTCAAACTGAGTGCATTCGTCGAAGAAACCATGGGAAAGACTCTGCCAGTGGATTTGCTGTCTCTCTGGCGAAACACCGCGGAGACAACAATTCTTCCTGTCAGCCGGAGAACTGGCAGCAGCACTGCAGCGGAGGTGGTTGGTAGGCAAGACAGCCGTCGTGTTTGTTCCGCGACTGCTTTTTTTCCTGTTTGCGTGAATATGCACGTTTAGATCTGCTCGAACGCTGTTCAGCAGCACTCACCTTGAAGATTGACGATCCTTAGATACCGGACCTCGTCGAGCCCCGCAAACAAACCAACAAGACAAACTAAAAAGACCTCACGCTCAGCAAAGATGATGGCCAAAAAAATCACCCTTTTCTTCGCCGCCGCCCTCGTCGCGCTCGCTGCGACCTCCACCTCCCCCGCCCAAGCCAATCCCATCGGTTGCATTAACTTCATATTTGCTCGGTTCACTCTGTGTACCTTTCTTCGACAAATATGAACAGAAAAACAGACCTCTGCTGCTGCCAACTGAAGCCTAACGGACTTGGCTGCGAGTGGTTTTCGGCGGGTTCTGCCACAAATGTATATATTTTTTTCTCTTTCCTTAACTTCGCGGACATATTCACTGATTCAAGCCTTCCTCTATATCCAAAAGGAACTTGTTGCATTTCGAGCTGGTAAAGTCAGGCGTGACTTGGAGATCTTCGTTCTTCTTTGCTGTCCCGACTAATCTCCGGATCCTCATGTATATCGATGTCTTGCCTTTCTTGCTTTCGTTTCATTTTCTTCATTTGCTTCAATTTTTGACATTTTGCGAATAAGAATCCTTCCAAGAAAGAACATTCATTCGTCCGTTACAATCAGAGGCTCAGTTGAAGGAGCGTGTAATCAATGGTCGCACAAAGAACAACTGCGTTCACTCGTGGAGGCACTAACGGGCCAGAAATGCAGATAAGAGCGTCCCACCGCCTTCCTTTTGCGCTCAGCTGACCAAACCGATGGCACGCGATGACGGGTCTCATAATAGAGTAGGAATTCCCGGAGATTCCGCAATGTTTGCGGAGGCTCGCGGTCAGCTTTTTCTCTTTTCGACTCGGTCTCCATTCATTTTGGCTGCGACCATCGCTTTCTTTGAGTGAGTGTTCTTTAATTTTGAACAGGGCCGACGGTGGAATAGATTGTCGCTGCAAAGCAGTAAAGCAGGAGTACTACTGTAGGAATAGACAATGCGGCCGAGTGTTAAAGGCGACAAACTCGAAAACCGTTACTCTCTGCAAGCGCAGGCCTACCGGATGACTGTTGCTGGCCAGCTCTTTATTCTCCGTCTTCACGCCCTATGAAGCGTACCTCTTCGCCCTCACTGCAACCTCCATCTCCTCTGCATGTTATACTTTCAGTCGGAGGGTACCATCGAGCCAAGAATCAATGGAGCCTCGGCTTGCATTTACCCTATGTGAACAAGTTGCCTGTCTGCCCTCTCGCCGCATGTCTCGCGTTCGCCACCAACGACGCTGTATCGTTGCTGTCTTATCCCGCTTCAACCAGCCGACACACACACACACACACACACACACACACAAAAAGAACACAATTCAAAAGCAAAAACTGGAAAAGGCCGAAACTGAGAGTGTACTTAAAGCAGTCGTTTTTTTCTTCCGATTTCTTTCATCCACAACAAGAAAAGCAAAACCCAAACAATGTCCAAGAAGCTCAACTTCCTCGTCGCCGCACTGATGGTTGTCCTCACCGCGACAGCCACCACCACCCAGGCGAAACCGGCCGGTAGGTCAATTTTCTTTCTCCAAAGTCGAGGGAGCACGCGCTCTCAAACGGCGTTGCTCATCATCTCGTCTTGCGCGAATCACAGACATTTGCTGCTGCGCGCCGAACGACAACGGCCTCGGTTGCAAATACTACTCGGTCAGGTGCTGCTTCTGGTGAGTTTGTGATTTCGACCTCGTGGCGCTCCGACCGCCTGCGTCTGTGCTCCTGGCGAGCTAGGTGTTTGGCGCGACCCTCTGAATCCCTCCGTTGGGCAGACACGCATGATCGGAATGGCGGAAACCCCGTTTCAGGAGGATGCAATGATTGTTGGCGTGGATCCAATCTTTTGTGAAAGACTTGCTTTTTGTTTCCTCATTGTTTCTCAAACATTGTGCTCCGTTTTTCGATCACCAATTCCTTTGGCTCAAAGAGTCGTTGAAACAAGACGGCAAAGACTGCGTCAAAGCGCCAAAGCATTCTTTCGTGTGGAAATCGTATTGGGTGATTTTGGATCGTCCAACAGAACAACAGTTTGTGGTCGCCAATATTTCTTTCACTCGGCATTCCCAAGCTGGTAATCAAGAAGAAAATTACAGTATATGAAAATACATTTCCATCGCTCCAAAGAAGTCCTCGGTCGTCTAATGGTTAAGATTCCACCCTCTCACGGTGGCGATCGGGGTTCGATTCCCCGCCGGGGAGTTGCCAGTGCTATGGCATTAGGTTCAGCTAACTTGTACCAATTTGATTATGGCCCCATCTTGTAAATAGGGGAATTTTTTTTCAGCCCTGTGGCTGAGAGGCACTAATCATCCCTGTCCTCGAAATCTCCAAGTATTACTGTGAATTTCATATACCTTGAGATTTTGAGGCAGCAAAAGTTTGGTGGAGGGCAAAAAAAAACTTTCAACTATTGGAGCAGACCACCTCAAAATGGATACGGACCACCCCTCCTAAACAAAAAACTTTTTTTTGGTCCTCCCAAAACTTTTTTCGGCCCCAAAATCTCAAGGAATATGAAATTCACTGTAGATGGCGGCGAAAAACCGTTTACGTCGTCGGACACCGAGGCACTTTTCTTCACATTATTGAACCTCATCTCGTCACATCGTAGAAACGTCGGGCACCCCTGCTCGCCGCTCTCTCAGAGCCACGACCGCCCCAACTCCGACCACGCTGAAGCCAATCAGCGTTCTAACTCCTGCAGCAAATGCTCCGGTGAACGCCGCCACGAGCTCCTCCAGTGCCTTATCTGCACCGCCAGGCACCCGTGGCGCCACCGCAGCGTCCGTCAGCGCGGCGCGGAGGGCGACTGCTTGGGTCGGGTCCGTCACCAGGAGGGACAGGGGCGGCACGGATAGGGCGAATTGAAGTGTTGGCGACGATGTGCGGATCGCAAGGGCGAGGACGTTGTTGATGGTTGTTCCGGCGACCGCGACGCCTATGGCGCTTCAGCGGCGTCAAAGGGATAGCGCGCGAGCAAAAAAGTGTCAACGCAATATTCTCGCGTCACAGCAAGCCGGTGAGTGCAACAAAAAATGGTACTAACTCACCCCCCGAGCGAAATGAAAAACTGCGACAGCGCCAGCGCGACGTCGGCATCCTCACCCTCGACGTAGTGCTGCACCGCAAGCAGACGCAGCTGCGCCCCGAGGCCGTTAGCAAGGCCTGAAAACAGCAGAATGAAAATGCGGAAGGCGAGAGACGAGCTGACTGTGAAAAAGCTGATGCCGGTCGTGAAGCCGACCGCGAGGATTGCACCGACGTATAACATGGAGAGAAAGCGACCGGTGGCTTTGAGAACATAGGACGAGCCCACGGTCCCGACGACTGTGCCGACGAGGTACGGGGTGGACTGCACGCCGGCGAGCGTGGCAGAGTATCCAAAGTTGACCTGAAAGAAGAGGCTGAACCGTTTTGAGGGTGAGGTAAATGTCGGTGAATCGATCAGATGGAGGAACATCCAATCGTGCGCTTACGAAAGGTAGGTCAGGGTGCCGTAATACACGGCGCCAACCGCCGTAGCAAGCGCAAACAGTGCCGAAACGTTTCGGTTCAAGAACAAGGCCGGCGGCGCCATGGGCGCAGAGGCAATGGTCGCCTCGTACCATACGAACAAGGCTGTCGCCAGCGGCACAATCGCCAAAAGCACGATCGTTTGCGTCGAGTTCCACGCCCAGGACGACCCAGCGAGCTGCAGAGGCGTGAGGAGGGCCAGGATCGCGACGAAGGCGAGGAGTGCGCCGGCGAGATCGACTTGCCGCAGATTTGCGAGGAGGGTTGGACCAAGTCGGCGATCGCTGCTGACGCATTCTGAACGTATTGCGAGCATGAGAACGCCGAGTGGGGGTAGCCCCGCGGGGAGGTTGATGTAGAAGCACCATCGCCATAGTCCCTGGTCTGAAAATGCACCGCCCACGAGCGGACCGAGAACGGCGGAAAGGCCCCAGACGCCGCTCGCAGCTCCAAGGTAGATGCCTGTTCAAAACATCCCTTAATATACTGATGCCTGGGAAATTCAACGATCGTACCCTGAAACGAAGGAGTGACGATGTCTGTCAGGATAATAATCACCACCGACAGGATGCACCCAGCACCTATCAAGAAGCGTGAGCTAAATGAAACACCGTCAGCCAGTCAGCCGGACCATCACTCACCCAGCCCCGCTACGGCCCTTCCCACGATCAGCACCTCCATCGACGGCGCCGCCCCGCAGAGCGCGGATCCGCCAAGGAACAACACTCCAGCGAGCACGACTGTCGCCCTCCTTCCCGCCGTCACGCTCAGCTTGCCCGCGAGAGCGTTCGCAACGGTCGACGTCACGAGGAACACGGAGCCCAGCCACGGCGCAAGGTCCTCGCGTCCCAGATCCTGGACGATCGCGCCGAGGGCGGCGGCGACGATCGTAGCGTCGAGGGCGGCGAGGAAGATGACGAGTGTCAGGGAAGCGTAGGTGGTCCAGAAGAGGAAAGGGGAGAGGGGGATGCGTGGGAGCTCGACGGGCGAAGGCGGTGCGGCGGCGGAAGCGGAAGCGGAAGCGTCTTGTTTGACGGGAGGTGTCGCAGGTTCCAGCAGCTTGGAAGCAGGGTCTTCAGCATCTGGCGCATCTTGCGCCGTTCGGTGGGCAGCGGCCTTATCGGCAACGAGGAACGGGGTGAAGTCACCCTTCTCCTTGTCTTTCTGGGTGCTGCTGCTGCTGGTGCTCATGAGGCGAACGAATGATGGGCCACGATTTGTGTCTTCTCCATCTCGATCCCACCCAACACGAGACCACTGGTTTCCGCCCCCAACCCGCACCGCACGCAGCAGTGTCCGAATGGACGGACCGAGCCAACGCGACATCGGGGGCCGGGGCTGCTGCCAGTACACAGCAGAGCAGCAGCAGCAGGAGGTATGTGTCCGTGCTCATATCAGTCACTCCCTGCATACCGGCCAATAACGGCCCAATTTCAATCGACTATCAGACCGCAAACAGTGCCGATGATCCCCAAAGCCGCCGCGCCTCACGCGGCATCGTGCACGGCAATTTCTTCCTGTAGCACGTTTGGACAAGTCGTCTTTTGGTTGGCTTGTGTTTCATTCTGGAAAAAACTTATATTGATAGAATGATTTTACAGATTACTGATGATTCTATAATAATGTATGCCTAGATATTGTAGAATGAATGTCTGAGGTTATAAAAGTTTCAGCGCCTGGCTTGATCCTCCGTTGCAGGTCCTTCAAATCGTTCCAGTCAGTTGCTGTGTGGAGGAGGAGATCGTGACAAAAAAAATTACTCAACTGTTGGAAAAACCGCAGTCCCAGAAAGTCGCGGCGAAGTGCCTGGCAAGTCCAAGCACTTGCCACTATTCAGGTTGATCAAACCAGCGGTCGAGCTAAGGACCCACTGCTGGTTCAGCCCAGCGGTACAATTCCACAACTGAAAGGTCCGAAGTTCGCCGCATGGTGAGTTTCGTAACTCCTCAACATCAGCCCAGACTTCGACTCACCCCGACTTTGGCACCGCTGAGAACGCTGTTGGAAAAGACGTCCACGCAAGCCGAACCGCCAGCGCTTTGAAGCGTAAAGTACGATCCGACCTGCTTCAGCGTCCATTTCTGGGTGCTGCTGCCTGTGCACTTGTTTGCCATGAGCATACCACCAAGGCCGTTGGCAGAGTCGACGCAAAGACCGTCGGTGGTTTGAACAGTCCCGACAAAGCCGTAAGGCTGTTTGACTGAGCCCGCAACGGGACCGACCGGGCTGATGGCTTGGTTCCGGCCACCGTTGCATTTCCTGCGGTTTGGAGCCAGACACTATCAGAAACTGAACAATGGATTGAAACCGAATACTACCATTGACCGACTGCCGTTCCCGACGGATGCACGATGCCCGCAACGGGGAGCTCCACGCAGAGACCGCTGTGGTACGCAACGAAGGAGCCTTTGTCGTTCTGCATGAACTGCTGGTTCGGGTTTCCGGTACAAGACCAAATCTAGATTTTTCGGTGATGATGAGTGCGTCGCTCACTGCAAGAAATTCAAGTACTTGCCCCGATCGCCGAACCGTTCTGCTTGCTCATACCAAACACATCCATGCACAGATTCGTTCCCGTCACCTGTGCGATAAACCCAGCCCCCTTTGGCTTAAGCGTCCACGACTGCGACACGGTTCCCTTGTTGCACGTGTTCGCCTTCAGCGTGCCGCCCAGCCCCGCCGCCGAATCAAGGCAGAGCTGCTCAGCCGTCCTGAGCTGCCCAACGAAAGTGCTTCCGGCTGTCACTGGCTGCGGCCAGGCGAAACCGGACTCTTTCGTGCAGTCGATGGGGAAGGGCGTGTCGCTGCTGGTTGCGGTGCCAAAGTCTTGCGTCCAAAAGCCGTTCATGAATCCGGAGCCGAGGAGCTTTGCTCGCGTATCGCGAAGGTTTTGCTCATGTTCTGGTGAGGCGATCCATGCCTAAATTTTCATGCGAGCGGCAAGTTGAGGATGGCTCTTCAAAGTAAGATCACTTCTTACGCACGTCCATGATGATTGACTCATTGTAGCACCACATAGCAACATCTGGCGAGAAAAGAAACCTGCTGATCAGCGAGTCATTTTGGGATCCTCCACGCTTTACAGTACTTTCTGCCAAGAACGACCAGAACGGAAAGTATGACGCGACGCGGGTTCCCCAGAACGTGCCGTCCGTCGAGTCGTGCATCATCACATTCTTAGCAGACATATCCTCAGAGTGCGCTTGTGCTGCTGCAACTAGTCTTCTGTCAAGCTTAACGTCGATGTCACAATCGTTTCCACGCGGAGTATGATTACTGCAGGACACGTACCGTAAGCGGCGGAGATCCAACAGACTGTCTATACTTGTTGACCTGCGATCGATCTAGGCTCAGCATGCTATTAATTTAAGTATGGCACTTTTACCTGCACCAGCATGGAGCACGGCGTTGTCACCAATTGTGCTGACACCAAATTGGGAGCAAAGATCGTGGACCATAACGCGGCGAGGAGACTTGATCGTAGGCGCGCAATAAGGAGCATGGTGATCCTGGCGTGTGAGGCCGTTTCGCGGTCCCGTCCTTTGAGAGTATGCTGTAGTCGCCTTACAGTTTCGTGAAGGGAGGATCGTTGAGGTTGTCACGCTCTTAGTAGTTTGTCAAGAATTTAACCGACATAGAGGTCAGCGAAGTAATGCGGGGTGAAGACTAGCCCTGGGATGTCCAAATACGCATTCCGTCGTGGCATGAGGCGTCCACAACGAGTCGTTGTCGCCAAACTAATCAGTGGTTGGGGTTTCAGGCATGTGTGACCTAACAAGGAAGATAAGATAGACATTTTGGACCTCCGAAAACGCGCCACCAACCGTCCGTCGTCCACTCTTCGTGATGCACCCGATCCTCGCCACCGACGACGCGCACCACCTGATCCAATGCAACTCGTCCAAGCGCATCCGAAGATCTGACCTCTTCATGCTCTTCGCGCTCTGGATGGAGCGCTACCCGCGTACCCCCTCCCTCTCCCTGTCCCTTCCAAACCCGCTGAAAGATCGCGCTCCGATTTGGATCTCCTCGATGACGGGCACCATCGGCCGTCGTTCGCTCTCCCGACCGGCGCCGTCCTCGTCGACGCGCGCGACCGCGTCGTCGCGCTCGAGCACCACGGGCGAGGCCCACGCCGTCGTTCGGTCCATCCTCTCTGCCCCATGCGAGGTGCAGGGCTGCGATATCTATGTGTCGCGGTTCCCGTGCAGCCTGTGTGTCAAGCTCATTGTCCAGGCAGGGATCCGCAAGATCTACTACTTCCCCGCCGCACAGTGGGAGATGGCGGTGCCCCCCGAGGTCGCGGCAGCATCGATTGACAGGGATCCCGGGTGGGCGGGGAGGGAGGCCGAGAGGGCTGAGAAGAACAGAAAGTCGGTGCTGAGACTGATTATGAAACAATCCGATAGGTACTTTGACCGAACGTTGATGAACGTGTGCTTGGTCTAAAGAAGGTTGACCTTCTTTTTAGCAATGACGCTCTTCATCCCGCAATGGGATCACGGCGACATTCCCGAGTCCGATCTCCCAGACGGCGACGACATGGACGACAACCCATTCGACGCATCCCTCTCATCCCTTCAAGCTCCGCCTTCGGATTCTCTGCACGCCAACGGTAGCCATAATCACCTAACCGCCTCGAAATCGCCAGTTCTCGTCGCCTCTGCAACGGTCTCTGACAGCCCGGAAACCGTCGCAACCTTTACGCCGCACATCCAATGGCCCCTCGACGAATCCGTTGGCAAGGCGCCCGGCATCGCGAGCCGCTGGGACACGATCAAGCTCAAGTTCCGCCGCACCTGTGTCGCCATATCGCTCCCTCGACCTGCGGTACCAGGTCCGCGTGGTGCGAAGCAGTGGTAAAGGGGTCTGGAGCAGCCCCGTAAGAGCCAGGATTGAGGTCGACGACGGGACGGGCGGGAGGACGTCGGACGTGGAGGAGGACGAAGAGATTCCAAAGTGGGCAAGGCACGGGATGGTGCTGGCGCACATTGCGGCACGGAGGACAGACGACCCGAAGCTGGGGGTCGGGTCGGTTCTTGTGGATCAGGGGAGATACATTTCAATTGGATGGAACGGGTATCCGAAAAAGTGTAAGCGGGAGTTATCGTTCTTGCTGGAACCCAGCTGAATAACTATTTGTTCCAATGTCGACAGCCCAACATCTCGACTACCCGCAAGCTGGTGCGGACGACTCTGTGGAGGACGAGGAGCTAAAGTATGACTACATCCTTCATAGCGGTGAGAAGCAGGTGGACTACAGTGCAGGTCACATTACTAACACTCACTCTATCAGAGCAAAACGCTCTACTCTGGAGAAACCCGACAGGCGTCAGGCTGGACCGCGGCTGGCTGATTTCGACGAAAATGCCTTGTGGTATGCTTAACACTGATGACCGTCGTCCATCACTTACTCTTCGATCCAGATGAGTGCTCTCCGATGGTGTTTGATTTCGGCTTCACCCGGGTCATCACGATTCCTCAGATTCCCAAAAGCCTAGACGACCCAGCACGTTTGAGGGGGCTGACTTACGAAAAAATTTCAAGTCTGATGGAGCGAGTATTTGTGTTTGATCTGTAAAGCAAGGGTGGCAGTCCTCTGCTCTGTTCCTCTTCTCGTTTGTCAGGAGTTGAATTCCATGTTACTTTCACGTTCCTTCGGATATTATTGTGTGCAATTTACCTCCCCATCGTTCGCCGTGCGTCGCTCGATTCTCGGGCAAATTCAGACAAGTTCGTACTTGTTATGCTCTGATGGGCAACAAACAGCGTGGCCAAAGGGAACCGGTCATCTAGCTCTCAGCGAAGCGGGGGCAGCAGTGTCCACGATTCCAAAGCCCCCAGGGATGGGGTGCGCGTGACCAGGCTCGTCCAGACGATCGCACGGACATCATTTCCACAAAACTTTGCCAGAATGGCCCCGACCAGCAATCCCAGCACCACCACGCTCCTCGCGCTCACGGTGCTCGCCACCTCGGCTGCCATTACCGCGGCCGCCGTTCTGTTGTTTCAGCGACAGGCCTCGTCCTCTTCCTCCTCCTCCACCCGCGAGACAGCCACCACATCATACAAATGCAACAACCTTCCGGCGACATCCGCGTCGTTGATCTCGTCGTGTACCTGTAAAGTCGTGCGCAGGCATCCGAGTGAAGACTGCTTGGGTCAATGAATTCGGGTTTGCGTTCGATCGCCTGTGGATTGTCGTCGACAGAGACGGAAACATGGTGCGTTGTGGATGAATTCACTCAATTTTTCCTCTATAACCGACTGTTCGCAACGCGCATTTTGACTCTGCTCCAATCTTTCAGCTGACGCTCCGCGAGTTCCCGAAAATGGCTCTGATCAAGCCAACGCTTGCTTTTACGGACCCATCGAACGAAACAGACCCAGACGCGTACAGCCGCGGCGGCACGCTCACACTCTCCCACGAGCCCACATCCTCATCGGTGACCATTCCATTCCGCAAATCGTTTGAAGGTGCAAAGTCGGTGTTCCCATCCAAGTTTTCAACTGCCTAGTTGACGGTTGTCGATGAAGGAGACGAAGCGGGCAAGTGGCTGTCGAAGGTGCTCGGCGCTCCGGCAAGGCTTCTTGTGAAAGATCCAAGGACGCGTAGATCTCTTCCAGCAAAACATACACCAGCTCCTGAAGCGTACTCTTTTAATCCACAGGTCGTGCGAATTCACTCTTCGTTTGCGCGTATGATAACGACCTTCTTATAAAAACCCAAAATACGCAAAGACCTCTTTCACAGACGGATTCCCATTCCTGCTCACTTCGACGACCGTCCCTCGACGACGTCAACGCTCGCTTGAAGGAGCTCTCCCCATCTTATCCTACCCTGGGACGTTCTCAACTTTCGCCCGAACATCGTCGTCGCCGCGCCCCCCGGCAGTCGTGCGCTCGCCCCGTACGCCGAGAGTCGTTTCAAAAACACTCGCCATCGCTCCGCGTGCAACATATTCTACGTCGCCAGCCGCTGCACGCGCTGCCAGATTCCCGGCATCGACGTTGCAAGCGGGACGCCAAACGCCGAGGTACCAAAGGCGCTCCACAAGTTCCTTCGTTCGGATCCCGGCTACGGGTCCCAGGCGTGCTTTGGAATGAATTTGAGCCACGCCGCCGCCGGCTATATCGTGCGCGTCGGGGATCCGTTGTGGTTGTGGCAGTTGGGGTGCACAACTTGAAGGTCGGGATGTGGAGGCCCGAGATGTGAATGGTGGACCCGTGATTTTCTTGTGTGATGTTTTGCTTTGAGTAAAATCAAATATGCAGCAGGGTTGAAATGTCAATTGAATATCAGGCAAGGCAAAGCAAGTCAATTTCACTGAGCCCATAAACGGGCTACAATGTTAGACAACTAACATACATATGCGACGAATCGTCCAACATTTGCCGTTGGGCAAGACACTGCCATCTCCGAATGGGGGGAAAAGCATCTTTCCGCTCCATGGCGGAAGTGTCCATCGCCGTAAACAAAACCGGAACTGGGCCAAAAACAATTGAATCGGTTGTCGTTTTTGCTTCCCGACCCTGTCGAGACAGACCGACAGACCGACAGACAGACCGACAGACAGACCGACAGACAGACCGACAGACAGACCGACAGACAGATGCAGGCAATGAGGGGCAGGCTCGCTCAAATCGCATAAAGCGACGCTGACAAAAGCAGCAGGAAAAGAGAGGACAGATCCAAGTCAGCAGCACAACAACCGAGGCGCTGCTGCCCTACTTCGCAAGGCCCTCACGAACAACAACAACCAGCAACAACAACTTCTCGCACAGCAGCAAGCACAGCAAGCACAGCAAGCACCCACCCGACCCATCACCATACCATGACGACCGACATCTCCACTGACAACAGCAGCAGCAGCAGCAGCGGCAAACTGCAACAACAACCATCGCCCGCACCCGAGAAGGAGACGTCGTCGACCCTCGCCGACGAACAGGGCTTCGTCATCACAACCGAGGGCGGACTCGACGGCGCCGACCTCTCCACCACCACCACCACCACCACCACGGCCGCAAAGTCGGCAGACCCGGAGGCCCCGCCACCTCCCGATGGGTCGTCGTCGCCCTCGCGACCCGCTTTTGACCAGGACTTTGTCAAGGTCCCGCTCGGCCGCGTGCAGTTTGCGATGGTTTTTGTTGCGCTGCTCCTCGCCATCTTGCTGGCCGCGCTGGACCAGACGATTGTGTCGACCATCCTGAGGGTCGTCGTGGCGGACCTCGGGCACCAGGAGCTGATCTCGTGGATCGGATCCGCTTACCTGATTACCGCAACCTCGTTCTCGCTTCTGTAAGAACCCCCCAGATTGGTCGTGTGGCGTTTGTCCCACTTGCTCATGTCACCTTGTTTTTTCCCGCTTCGCCCAGGTACGGACGCATGTCCGACATTTTCGGCCGCAAGTGGGTGTTCATCTTTGCGATTGCCGTCTTTGAAATTGGATCGGCCATCTGCGGTGCCGCCAACTCAATGGAACTTCTTATCGTCGGCCGAGCCATTGCTGGTGTTGGTGAGTCCCCGACCGCCGGTCCACATGGCACTCGGCCAGAAGGCTTACGGTTCCCCTATAGGCGGAGGCGGTATCTTTTCGCTCGTGCTCATTATCATCACTGACATCGTCTCCATCGCTGACCGAGGTGAGTAACCATGGAGTGTTGGTTGCTTGAATTCTTTCTAATACTTTTGTACTCTCAATCAGGAAAGTACCAGGGTATGATTGGCGCCGTTTTCGGTCTGTCCTCCGTCATCGGCCCCCTCATTGGCGGCGGCTTTGCTGACAATGGTCTCTGGAGATGGTGCTTCTACATCAATCTTCCCGTCGGCGTAATCACCATGGCTTTCGTCATTTTCGTGTTGAATCTGGAGGCACCTACAGGCTCCGTCGCCGACAAAATCCGTCAGATTGACTTTTTGGGCACTTGCATCGTCTTCATCGGTGTCACTTGCTTCGTTACGCCTATCCAACTGGCTGGCTCAACTTGGGAATGGAGCTCCCCGCAGACTATTGCGCTTCTCGTGTTTCTGTCCTCCTGCTCCTCGCGTTCATGTACGTGCAGACCAAAGTCGCCAAGAACCCGATTGTGCCGCCGTCCATCTTAATGAACTCGAGCGTCCCGGCATTCTTGGTGATTGCCTTTTCGCTTGGAGCGGCGTTCTTCTCGGCCGTGTACTACATTGCGTAAGCGACTTCTTGCTTGTTTAGTTAACTTGCTTGACAACTCCCATCACTAACGCTTCTCAAACCAAACCACAGGCTCTTCTTCCAAGTCGACTACGGTGTCTCGGCCACGGCGGCTGGCCTGAACACGATCCCTCTTATCTTTGGCGTCGTCCTCCTCTCCATCTCCTCCGGCCAAATCGTGTCCCGCACTGGCAAATACGTGCACTTCCTCTACATCGGCGGCGTCCTCGTCTCCGCCGGCTTGATCGCCACCTCCTTCCTCACCCCTTCGTCCTCCCTCGCCGCCCGCGTCTGCTTCCTCCTCATCCTCGGCGTCGGCTGCGGCTCCCTCATCCAGATCCGCATCATCGGCCTCCAAGCCTCCGTCGACCTCCCCAAGATCGCCGTTGTCACGGCCGTCTCCAGTTCATGCAGACCCTCGGCGGCGCCTTTGGCATCGCCATCACGGGCACCATGCTCAACAACGTCCTGTCGACCCAGATCGACTCGCACCCGACCCTCATCCGCGTGCTCGAGTCGTCGCCCGCGTTGAGCGCCATTCCGAGGACGCAGGTCGTCGTGCTTAGGGAGGCGCTTGTCGCCGCGGCGGCGAGCGGGGCGGTCCCGAACGCGGCGGAGGCGCTGGTGGAGCTGTTGGATTCGTTTACGATGGCGTACGCGAATATCTTTAGGCTGCTGCTGCTGTTTTCGGGGGCGATTCTGGTCGCGGCGCCGTTTGTGAAGCCGGCGCAGATCAGGGGGGCCCATGGGGGCGGCGCTCGGAAAAAGTGACAATTTGGGGGCAGAAGCGTTGGGGCTCAGTTATCTTCTATTTGTTACCCTTTTTGTGGAATGGGCTTTTCTTCATTCTTCATCTCTCCTATTTTGCGCTATAGCTCGTGATGCCGCTGTCTTGCTCACGTCGCCTCCTAACCATGCCACAAACAAATTGCTTGGGTGAAGTTTGCAAGAATCTTGCCGACTGAATAGAAGTGCATCCAACAAACTGGAAAGCCCAGGAAAATCTCCCCAACCAGCCACCGAGAACCGCCGAACAGTATACAAACCACGCCTCGCTGCAACTTCAAATTCTTTCCCAATCTGGAAAGGGTTTGTGTGTGTACTGATAGTGTTTTTCATTTCGGTTTTTGAACTAAATATGAGAGCGCCTGTGTAGCTCAGGGGTAGAGCTTTACACTTGTACCTCACACGAGAGCTGCAATGTAAGGGTCCAGTGTTCAATTCACTGCTCAGGCACTTTTACCCGGAATACAATTTTTCGTTTAGGTTGCCTTCTGTAGTTGTTTGGGTTACAGAGTAGCACTTCCGATTGAATGTGTTTCTTACCGGCGAACGCCTCCCTCAAGAAAGTTGGAGCAACGCACATTCGCCAAAGAGAGGATTAAGAGATCTTTCCCTGACTTGAAACCTCTCCGGGATGATCCATCAGCAGCCGGGCCCAACGCAGCTCCCAGGGCGGATCGACTTTTTTAGCTCGTACGTGCGGCAGTTTGGCGGACTTCTCGTTGCTCTATTACGCAAAATCTTTCTTCCTGGGCCGGCGGTGCCATGCTCATCACTCTGTACCCATTTGTGGCTGAACACACCCGCGCCGAAAAGAGCGAGGCAAATCGATTTCGCCTGTGCCTGCATTTTGTTTGCTGCCGATCTGGCTTAGCTGCCAGCCGGTCAAGAGCCAAGCGAGGAATGGCGACCAGTAGCGACTGCGTTGCTGTCCGAAGGCTGCCGCCTGAACGCCACGGTGCCGGCAGACAAAGGCGGCGACTACATTTGCTTGTTCCCAGACCGGCGGCTCCGCCACCTCAGTATGAGGATCTGACAGTCGTTTCATTGTTGTTATTAATGCATGTATGTGTGTGAGGAGGCAAGGAGTTGACCTCCACTCGCCCTTTCGGCCTCACCCTTTTCGATTACCCTCGTTCGCCTCCGTCCTTCAGGCACATCACGAGCATCGGATACTCCTTCAACGACAGCCAAGGGATTATCATGAGCTTCAGCGCGAAGCTCATGATAATCCCTTGGCTGTCGTTGAAGTGGCTGGAGGAGCTGTAAGGAGGTCGCCTGCTTGAGCCGTCGACACCTTCATCCCTCAGACTTCCAGAAGAATTCACAACTGGGTCAACGCGAACGCCGAGCTGGATTTGAGCAACGTTGCCCTGCTTCCAAATTTGAAGCGCTCTGAGTATAAACATCGACGCCGAAGATCTGTTTTTCGAGGCTGAAACTGTATGTGCTCAACAGCTTCGTTGGAGAACCTTGGCCTTTCACGGGTTTCACCTATCGGCCTCAAAACCACGACTCTTCAGTATTTGTTCGTCTCACAAGAACGCCTTACTTCTTGTTGCGATAATAAAAGTGACAGAGTGGGGTGTAAAACGCGGTGCTGACTTACGTTACTAGAATTACCCCACAACTCACGGGCAGCTGTCCTTCGTATGGATAGTGCGTTGACTATAATCCAGGATTTCCGGATCGTATGGACCCAGTACTCAGTAAGAGAGGGGCGATCTGTCAACTTGGGTCTGGGTGCCCTTGCATGAGCTGAATTCCGGCTCACGATAGAGATTGCTGTAGGTAGGCGTTTGCCTCAGGTTTCAAGTTTGGGTCGTCTCGTGTTTTTTTCAACATTAGGTGCACAAGAGAATTGCGAGACTAAGTACGTTTGTAGCACAGCGAGCTCATCAGCTGAAAGTCCAGCTGGCTGGGTCGCCCCTCCACCTTGTCCCACATCTCCCCCCCCTCTCCCTGTCCCACTCTTCCGCGCGCTCCAGCGACCGAAACACCGCCGACTGCCGAAACGTCCCAGCCCTCAGCAAACCCGGCTGGATCTCCCTCGCCATCATGGCAACCTTAAAGTACCCGTCCTCGTTGGCGATGTCGTACCGCTCCGCGCAGCGGAACCCAAGCCTCCCGTAGAAGCGCGGATCGCCAAAGATGATGCACGCCTTGAATCCATGTCTCTCGCGGCGTCCAGCGAGTGCGAGATCAGCTTGCGCGCGATGCCGCGACCCTGGAGATCGGTCCTTGTGCACACGGGACCGAAGGTGCACGTCTCGGTGAGGGTGCCGTCGTCGTGCGAGACTGACGATCGTGTGAAGGCGATGCAGCCGGCGGGCTCGTTGTCGAGGAAGGCGGCAAAGTAGAGATCGGGGATGTGGTCGGGGTGGGACTGGAGCAGGTGAAGGAGGTAGTGCTCGTCGGCGCCGGGTTCGAATTGGTTGAAGAACGCCCTGCGTGTTAGGTCGATAATGGCATTCTGCTCCTTTGGGTTTCCTGCGTCGACTCTGCACGTTGCATGAACGTGGGCTGTGAGTTTTTTGTCAAGGGGTCGGGTTGGGTTGAGTAGACCAACCTTCGAACGACAACCGCGTGGGACATGTTTGGGACAATTGCTCTTTTGTATGGCTGTTCCTCAAAAAATAAAAGAAGCTTGGCCACACAAGCCAACATTCAATCAGAGCCGGAAGACTTTCTGCGAAGGGCATCGCGCTTGCGATGCTTCTCATCCGTCTCAGACACTGTCCAACTGTAACCGGTCGGTGCGCTCACCTCCCACCCAGGCTAACTTCCAACCTCTGTCCCGCAGCAACGCGTGTACACACCCACTCGATCGTACCATCCCCCTTCACTCCCTCCAACCTCTCGTCTTCGTTCTTCTGCACGTACCGCGCCTGCACGCCCTCCCTCACGGCGACGCCCTTCCAGCTGTCCTCGCCAACGGGCAGGCCCGTGGGCACCAGCACCGCGACCTTGGTCTCGTTGCTGGCGCCGCGGACGGGAACCTGGTCGCGCACGACGAGGCGGGGAGCGTGGAGTGGCGCGTGTTGTAGATCGCGAGGCACCGGCTAAAGAAGGTGATGGTGCCATTGGTTGCCTGGGTGCGCTTTTGGACGAGGGGTGAGAGGGTTGCGCGGACAGAGGGGTCGGGGCCGAGCTTGGCGGTGAAAAATTCGCAGGGGTGGACCAGTGGGAGGGCGGACTTGGTCGCGAATGAGTTATTCACGAAGAAGGAGGCGGGACCAGGGAGGAGGACGTAGGGCGTCGAGTTCGTGATCTTGCTCTGTATTTTTGTTAGGAAAGTGACCAGTGT